>OZ010577.1:131405242-131422742 GCA_963932145.1 Acanthosepion lycidas | reverse complement strand
CGGATAAAGTAGCAGGTCATCTCACTTACCTGATAGTCTCATGTTAATGAAAGATGGAATGTTGGGAGTTTTAGCAAAGAGATACACGTTGCTAAGTGCTAGAGGGGAGAGAGATTGTGGGAAGCTATGATCGCTCATATCCTGAAAAGACATAACACATAAATGAAAATCCGTCATATAAATCATATTGTTCTATATTGTTTTAATTGCTCTATTCTTTTATTGAAATATTCATGACAATAATATGATTAAACGTTTCCTTATAAGGAAACATTTTGCACTTATTGACTTAACTGTTAGTGTTACTGCTAGTTGAAATTTCTGGCATTGATGTAATTTTTCTTCGTTGTATTTTATGTTTCTGGTGTAAAATTTCAACGTCTGGATTATGTGTCATTATTTTTACTTCCTAGTTACATGTGCTAAATATTTCAGTTGTTGCTGCATTGAAAAGTATTCAAGTGCTTATAGTATTTGTTATTTGTTTGTGGTCCGGTAGTGTCAGGCTGTACGGTATGATGACCGGACACTTCGAGATTGTTCTAATCTTAGCAAGCTTGTCTCGCTAGATCAGTTACGACTGAGAAGTGAGTATGATCCTCACTGGGTGGTCCATAATCTCGTTCTTGTGCCAGATGTAAGTTATGCTTTTAAAATCCCTATAAAATCTGATGATATATTTTCTTCTTTAATACACAATTTTCTTAAATTCATTTTAATGGTAAATGTGAGAAGAAATGGTGCCAATAATCATAGCGACTGAATTCGTAAACATTAAATTCGTCTGGAAATAAATAAAGGTTATTTGTATTTATTCTTAACATTCAGTATTCATTTATTAAAAAAAGAAAATTATAATATTTATGTTTATGCTTTCTTAGTGACCTTTATTATTTGGACCTAGCTTTTTATTTTGTTGTCAGTTGTTATATATACATTGTAGGAAGATATTTTGTATACGTCAGCCTAAAACTTATATCTGTCCCTATTTGTAAAAATATGTAAAATGTTATTAACCGTAGATAATCCGCGGGTTGACACGTAGTTATTTAATGAATAATGATCTAAGATTTCCTTTTCTTGTCTGTTCGATAAACGCGGTTAATATTTACCTGTGAATTAAGTTCATTGATAAAGAAGGTTATTATGTTTAAAAGTAAATACATAACGTGTGAAATAAATGCATTATTCATCATTAGGCAGCCGGGGGAAAAAAGAATAAAAATTAAATACGTCAATATCTTCTTTCGTCTTTTCCTTCTGTCCAGTAAGTCGAAGAGATTGGCATCTTCGTTAGAAGTTAACAGATGATCTTTAAACCGTTTCAGTATAACAGATTTTCAAGTTATAGAAATGTACAGCTTGAAAAGTTTATATTGTACTGATTACATTTTTATCGGTCATCACATTCATTTGTCCAAATATTAAGTTTGTCATTCTAAAAAGTAACCTGACTGAACTTATTATTATTCCTTTGATTTCTGGTGTGTGCACATGTCTTTCCGGGTCCCGCCCAGAAAACTAGGGTTAGAAATGGCATCATGACATTTTCCACTGACAAAAAAAACAAAAAAACAAAACAAAAGAAAAAAACAAAAACGAAACAAACGTATGTTACATAAATAAAGCCCTTCGTAAGGTGTGGGATATACTCATGAGAACAATATTTTTGTATTTCCTCAAGGCATAGATTTCTAGAAATCCCTTCAGTTAGTCTACTGGAATCTTTTCCAACCAATCCGAGGGCTCCAGCTATAACAGGGATTGTTGATGTTCCCATGTGCCACATTTTTTTTGAGATTTCGATTCCAAGGTCCTTGTATTTTAATAGCTTTTTGAAGATCTTCAAACATAAATCGTAGTCTGCGGGGACTGCCATATCAATAAGGAGACAATTTTTTGTTTACGATCTCTAACAACAATATCTGGGCGGTTAGTCTCTCTGTGTGTATTGAAAAGTCCCATAAAATTGTTACAGGCCCTATCTCTGTTAGCGGGTCTGGTTGATGTTCATACAAATTTCTTGTAGTTTCCTTTTCTTTCATTCTTCTTCTTCTTCTTCTTCTTCTTCTTCTTCTTCTTCTTCTTATTATTATTATTATTATTATTATTATTATTATTGGAATGAAGGCGATTGATTATTATCTAAAATATTTAAATTATACCAAAGCTATAATTTAAACCTAAATCGTAGCACAAGATATTTTAAAGGTGCCAAAATGACTGGCAATTATAAATTTTGCAACATAAGTTATGTTTAATAGATGAAAATCTTTTTAATATGTTTTCATATTTTGAGAGGACCTTGTTTTTTCTTAATGCTGGATGACGTCATCTACAGGATTCAAATCTGGTTTGCTTTGAGTATATAATCATTATCTTCCAGGCCAGCGTACATCAAAATGGTAAACCCACAGGACGCTTGATAAGAACAATGTGTTTTTTTTTTTTTTTTTTTTTTTTTTTATCCATTTCATTGATGACAACAATAAGATAAAGACACGCAATAAAAAAATATTTTCTTGTAAAAACATTTTTTATTTCTTCAAAAGAATGACATCCAGGAGAAGCTGACTAAAAACGACAATTTTTTTTTCTACCGTGGAATACCCAAGCACTTTCCTTTGATCAAATCTAGAAATAATTCATGCATATTACATAAGATAAAGCTCTTCTTAATGTGTGAGCTTCACTTGTGAGTACAATTTTGGTATTTCTTTAAGTCTATCTGGAATACTTTCAATAAGTCCATCGGACCCTTTTCCAATCAGTCTAAGGGCCCCAACTAAAACTGGAATTCCTCAATGTGCCACAAGTTTTAGATTTCTACTTCAAGATCCTTGTATCTTTTTTGTTTTTTGTTTTATACTATGGAATACCCAAGCACTTTCCTTTGATCAAATCTAGAAATAATTCATACATATTACTTAACTTTTGTTCCCAAAAGCAAGAGTAGTGATGATGGCAACTCGGATGTGCCCAAAAAGGAGTCGCCAAGCGCTTCATTTCATTGAAAAGGTGAAATTCCTCGACATAAGAAAAGAAAAAGCATTTACTTATGTTATGGGGCCCACCCCTTTTTCATACAAGCGGACTCGCCCAGTGTGTACTTGTACTGCTGCCGGTGAATGCCCGGGAGATAGAGTGAGATAGACAAAGAGAGTGAGTGTGTGAGGTAACCGCTTTACAGTTGCGAGCACGTAGACTCAGAAGGAAGTCATACTTCGATACTGAATTTCCCAGACTGTATATATATTATTATTGCTACTAACCGCATTTCTGGATCTACTAACCGTATTACCAATTGTATTATTACGTCAATATATTTATTTGCTATATTTCATTCCTGCGTTTGTCATTCATTTGAGACCGGATTTCATTCCGGAATCCACAACACATAAACATCTATCAATCACATAACGTTTATTTCACTATACTGATACAATTTTTCTATTTTATTATTAAAATGACAATGATAACGTCGAGGAAAAATTCTGTATTTATTGTAACAGTGACTCTTGTCAGCTAAGATTTATAAAATCTTTCTCTTCAGAGAAACAGATTTTCAGGAAAATAGGTTCCTCAAGTCCATTGACTATTAGTACCTTTTCAAATATCGATATGAACTTCTTTCGTAACATATTATTTAAGGCAATGTTGAAAGTTAACATTTTGATTAAAATTGGTACAATTCATGGTTACAAACATAAGTTTAGGATTTTAGAATATAAGCAGATAAATGGCTCGTGACTAATGTACTGTGAATATTTGTTGGGTGAGGCAATCACCGCTCGAGCATGAATACGAATTTCGTCACTGTATCCACGAACGCCGCTATGAATACCATCGATTCTTTAAAGAAATAAGGCCGACGACAGTAAAAGACAGAAATCGATAAAACAAGCGAGTTCGATGAAAATAAAGCATTTGTTTGAAGTTCTAACTGCCGTTCAATATGGATAATGTTTTTAAAAGGTTTAGTAGGAATATACATGACAAACTAGGGATTACGTCTAGACCAACCTGCTGTTTGTTACATAGAAATTACTTGAACATCGTCGGTGTCCTGTCACGAAAAACCCGGCGAGTTAAGTACTCGATCTACTAAGTCATGGGATAATTGGCGTTTAAATAAAATTTTAAATTCAATTACATGTATTGATAAGGCTGGGTTTTAAAGAAAGACAGCTAAGCAACAATATTGTAATTTATTTTGCAAAAAAAAAATATTAAAATAAATAAACAGATTTCTGTCTCATTTGCTGGGATGAAGTATTAGGTTGGTGCAAAAATAATGACGTAATGATGTCGTTTTTTGACGGATTTTTAACGTCAAAAAACGACACTATTACGTCATTATTTTTGCACCAACCTAATATATTCATTATTTACATCATTTACAGTGTGGCTATTGTTCTCACGTTTTAAGTTATTATCACAACGTTACGACTGTTGTGTCCTTCTTCAGGTGCTTTCCGATCCGAGTAAAGTGAAGTCATTTTTTTTAACTGGAAGCTTTGTTTAATCCACGGTTGTAGATTGTTTTCGTTCCTTTATGTCTACAGATTTCTTGTCTTGTTATCATTTCTATGAGATTGCAGGAGGCTAATCACTACACTGAGCATATTTAGAAGGCAACTAATGATATATATATATATATATATATATATATATATATATATATATATATATATATATATATAGTAGTATATACATAGTAGAGTGCAAAATTTGTGTGCGCGTGAGTGTGTCTACTTGATTTGTTTTTTACGGCTTATCAACCTTTTGCAGGTTATTTAAAACCAGAAAATATTTTCAGTTTGTAATAAATTTTTGAAGATAATAATGATTTACTGATACAATTTCTACTAATTAATCCATAGAAAAGGTGGATTCATTTCTTTCCCAAGAGTGTTTGCGCGAGAAAATATAATGAACCCGACTGGACTTGGAAATCAGCACACCGATTTTCAATTCCGATCCGTTTCCCATTACACCGCCAGCACATTCAAGCTCACAGCACCTGGTGTTCGCAGGTGGTCACCCATTTAGGTACTGGCCTGGCTCAACTTCGGTGATCGTACAAGAACCGATGTTTTAACATAATATAACCATAAACGCTTGTTTGTGTTTTGTGTGTGTGTGCGTGTGTGTGTTCTGATATCTATTGATTTAAGTTATGTTCCAGGGGGGGGGTCTGGTACCAGAAAATCATAAATAAATAAAATATATAAACAACACATATATCTCACTCACTCACTCACACACACGCACATATATACATATATATATCACATATATAACATAATTACAAACATTAAATAATCTATCTATAAGATGCATAATACAATACAAAACTATACGCAAAACACCGAATAAATTATATATATATATATATATATATATATATATATATATATATATATATATATATATACACACACAAACTCACTTGTCACTTAATTAAGTACGCGTTAACAAATGCTCTTTTATACGAATTTCTAATCAGTTAATAACATGGCAGCATTTAAATATGGCCATATAGGCATATACATATGTCTATATAGGCATTTAAATATGGCTATATAGGCATTGACACATGGTCATGGCGACACGGTGAATACTGTTTTATGCATAAGTACTGGGAATAAATATGAATTAATTAACTTAGAGCGACGTATCCTCGTCGATGATAGACTGGGGAGTTTGAGTGTTTTCCAAACTACTGACTAGGATTTTCACCCCAAAGCATTATAGAGAGAAGAAGAAAAAAATATCCAGCACGCGCAATTCTGTGAGTGGATCCCTTGTTGATGAAAGAGGTCGGAGGAGAATGTCCAGACAGGATCAAGTTAAAAGAAAGGCAAGAGTGGCTCAAATGACTTTTAGCATAGAGATTACAAAAGATAATCTCTGAATGCACAACTCATGAAACTGCAGGGCACAATGCCTGGTGAGAATCCTTTTAAATAAAAACAAGAAACCATAATATATAGTTCAGTAAGGATCACCAAAAAATGAAGAACAGAAGATTGGAAAAATGTTGCCCGGGTTGGTTTAGTGAGTTTTGATTTCTGCTGCGTCATTCGGATGCTAAGGCCAGAATTTGGTGTAAATAATGTGAACCTATGGCTCCGCTGTTCTTTGTGGGCTAGGGGTTGCGTTGATTTAATGATATAGGAAATATTTTCTTGGCATACTTTGGAATATTTCGAAACAATAAATGATCGTTTAAATGACACAACCATTCTAGATATTGTGGCTGATCACCTACCCCAGATTCTGACTATAACGCACCTCTCTTCTGGTGGTGACCTTCAACAGTAAAACCACACAGAGTCACAAATCAAAAAAATAGTGGCAGCTTGGTTCATGGGGTAGACGAATGAATTTCCTATGATTTCAGTCCAATCGAGCATATCTGGAATGTGGAGAAAAGGGAGATTCAACTCCTGGATGTGCAGCCAAACATTCTGGAAAAATTATGGGATGCCATAATAATAGCCTGGATCTAAATATCGAAAAATTGTTTCCGGATTATTGCTGAATCCATGTCAAGTAGAATTGAGGTGGCTCTGAAGACAAAAGAATCGCCAAGTCGGCACTGAAAGTGTATATTTAATAAAGTGACGCTAATTACACTGATCATATGTAAATTTACCGTCTCATATGTAAGACGAAGAGAAAATAATAACATAATCAAGATGTTGACATTCCACACTACTTCAAATAAAAGGTTATCAACCTAGGAAAAAAGCAATAACTGAACTTGAGAAACATATTTTCCTGAAGAGTTGTTTTAATAGAAAGATGTTATTAATTTCAGTCGAGGGTAGCAATGGCTGCTCAGTCAATGAATAGCGATTGTTATCTTCTAAAGAAACGGCTAATATTACAATTTACATGCTATTGTATCAAAATATAATAATATAGGTAAATATATAATATTAAATGTTATATACAAGAAAATGATGTATAACGTTATATGTACAAGATATATATCTTTCCATGCAAAGTCATGAGATACATAAATTAATCTATGAGAAATACTTGAAGAGATAGTAGGTACTTAAAATATTTACATAAAAAGATATAAGATATATAAGGATGATAAAAAAATATATAAAAAAAGAATGGAACGCGTTTCCCCAAGAAAAGTCGCAGGAAAAAATATTGGCAAAGACGTCTAAAGTTGATATAAAGGAATTGAATTAAATTCAACGTAAACATCGAATCTTTCTTTGTCTTTTACATAAAAAAAAACACGGCAGTTTTGTTTTTTTTTCTGTCAGATAAACGTCGAAGCTATGAAAGCCTCGGCCATTGGCAGTATTAAATTTTGTTTACAGTTGTTGATTAAATGAAAATGTCGGTTTGTACTTGCGCAGCACTGAACTAATTCGGAAGCAACGTTGAAGCATTTGTTAGAAACTACTAGGATTTGAAAAAAGTTAGCACATTGTTTTGTAGATGTTTTCTTATAAACACTAAAAATAAAGATTGTCAGTCGATCTGGATGTACGAAACAGCGTAAGGTTAGCAGCTTGTAAAAGGCTCAAAATATTTATTCTCCTTCTAACCGTCATTCCTCTTTGGGGAATTGGGACACCCCGTTTCGTATTACTGTTATGGTTTCTGTAGCAAGTAAGCAGTGTAGCATCTCCACACCCAACCGGTTTGGGATTCCCTGTTGTTCTCTCCTAGACTGGTTGCCAAACCAGTCTATCTAAATATTTAACACAGAGGTGGAGAAGAATTTCCTTAATACATTTCTCATAGGTATTTGTGTAAAATTGAACGCAACAATCTTGGCCGGAATTGAAACCGACACACCGGTTTCACTTATTCTTCTCTGTTTTATATTCACTTCGTATTAATATTCGTTAACAAAAAGCATATGGCCACCTAACTCCTTAGAGTGCAACCCCTTGATTATTATGTGTGGGGCGCATTTGAGCGATGAACTGAAGGCAAGGATTATGGCAGCATTCACCATCTGA
This sequence comes from Acanthosepion lycidas, assembly GCA_963932145.1. Lineage (NCBI taxonomy): Eukaryota > Metazoa > Mollusca > Cephalopoda > Sepiida > Sepiidae > Acanthosepion > Acanthosepion lycidas. The sequence continues at coordinate 131,414,742 of OZ010577.1, read as the reverse complement.
GTTGCAGGAGATTCCGAAGTCGTCTAGATTTCTTGGGTGAAGCCAATAGCTCATTTTATTGAATAAATTTACTCTTTAACATTTCAAGATATTTTTGCGTAATTTTGGTAGATATATCTGTATAAATGAGATATCAGTGTTTTTTTCCCTCTGTGTATGTGTGTGTGTGTGCGAGTGTGTGTATATATATATATATATATATATATATATATATATATATAAAAGAAAGAGGTTGTAGTGGTTCCAACGAGAGAAAAGTATGTATATTAAAAAGAAGAGAAGAAAGGTGCCCTAAACGTTTTTGGTTGTAATGTGGATTTATTTAGAAAAATATTATGCTTTGTTTTACATATATTTACACATATATATATATATATATATATATATATATATATATATATATATATATAAAAGAGAACATTGAAGTCAACACTCGAATTCGCGACCTGACGATTGTGTCTAGCATGAAACAGCCTGTCGCCTAAGTGTTGACTTCAATTTGTATTTATATATATATACGCTCTATCTGTGATACTGAGCACTTTATCCCATAAATATGCACATCTTAAAGCTATATTTCTTCATAAATATATATATATATATATATATATATATATATATATATATATATATATATATAATAGGCTGGTGCAAAAATAATGTCGTTTTCTCACATAGTAACATATGTGAGAAAACGACATTATTTTTGCACCAGCCTAATATATATGTCACTCGAAAGTATTGTTAAAACCAACTGAAATCCTTATAAACATTATAAAAAGAACAACTAATAAAACAAAACCTCCAAGAACCATAGTGGTAAAAAAGAAAAAAAAAAACTACATACACAAAGAAGAAAAGATCAAAAGGCAGATACATACCTGTACAGTAACAAAAAAGGACTCTATGCTTAAATTATCAAGATAGTGCATTTACGCTTCCCAGGTTCACGATAGAGTGAAATTTATATATAGGTGTGTATATGTGTGTCTGTGTGTGTGTTAAGTAATTAATGAACTTTTGTCCATAATCTGACATAATTTCCTATTGTTACATACGTAATATCAAATAGATACAAGTGTTTGACTGTACGTCTCTCTGTTTTTTAAACGTTATATTTTCGTCTACAGGCCTGGTTTTTTCGAGTGTCTTTAATAAAGTAAATGTGGTTGTATAATTCAGCTTAGACTTGCCGTGGAGTCCTTCGTAGCTGAATCAGACGAATGCACGTTCGTATCCAGATGCATTTCTTTGTTAAAGGCGCTTGAGAGACCCACGCTGGTAAACCCAAATATACTGCTTAAAAACAGAAACTTCTACGGAAACACGTGCATCCTCAAAATATAATATAACGTATATATATATATATATATATATATATATATATATATATATATATATATATATAAACGGAAATTTATAAAACAGGATCTTTTCATTCATAAACAGATTCGGGGTTTTTGTATATTATTGAATTGTTCGCGAAGATGGATTTCTCGCCATTTAATCATTAACCTTTGTATTTGTTTTATGTATGAATAATTCATGAATTTGTAAATTAATTGCACCTTTATTGAAATTAAAATAACTGATCCAAGTGCAACTTTCGGATAATAAGTGCGACATTACTGTAATTATTGAACAATATAGTTCATGCCACTTTGACGGAAAATTTACCAGTAAAAAAGAATTCTCTTATCACTACATTTGTACATAAACGCAGAACTTTAACCTTAGAATTTAAATTCAAACTCAGCGTTGCGACTACACGTTCCAAAACAATAACACACATTTCTCATAGCATTTTTCGGATTACAAACTTGTTTTCGTTTGTCCACTTATTACTGAGAGTATAAACAAGAACACCATCTATTTAATACCTGAGGATGTCTGTAGGAACAGACGAAAGCTTGTAAAATAAAAAGATCTAATGCAACGTAAATTTATAAAACAGGATCTTTTCATTCATAAACAGATTCGGGTTTTTTGTATATGATTGAATTGTTCGCGAAGATGGATTTCTCGCCATTTAATCATTAACCTTTGTATTTGTTTTATGGATGAATAATTCATATATATATATATATATATATATATATATATATATATATATATTGCGGGAATAAATCATCATCAAGCAGTAATCATCATTCGACTGCGTGAAACACGAAAGCCAAATACATGCAATACTTTCTCATGTTTGTGTTTTTTTGTGCAATTCTAGAACACGCAAAAGTCATGACCGTCATAAGCATGCAAATAATTAGTTGGTGGTCGTCGGAACCTCATACGTCGAACTCGACGGAAGAGTCCATCATATATATATATATATATATATATATATATATATATATATATATATATATAACAGACATTGAAAGTTTATTATGTCTGAGGTGTTTGACAGTTGACCTCATTTTCTTTAATAACCCTACAACCACAGAACTAAATCCTCTACAAAAAAACAATGTAATGTATCAGTTTACATGCCCGTTCAGAGATTGTATTTCTGATGCTAGTAATAAACCCGCCATATATATATATATATGTTTTAATACAACCACGCTCTCCCGTAGACTTACCTGTCACCCTTCTGATCTTAGTTCTATTAAACAACATTTCTTAGAAAAACATAGCCATGCACATAATATTAGACAGATATTAGGTGATAACACAATAATACTCACACATACACATAGTAAAAATAACCTTCAGATATTGGAGTCCATCTACAGTAAAACGAAGCAACCAGCTCTCAACAAAATTACATTTCAAACTAGTCACAATACATTATATTGCATCTAGACATTGGTTCTGTTGTAATACTTCGGTCCATCGCGTGGTATGATGTCATAGAACCGAAACTTGAATTTACGATCTGCGTCTGCTATTCCGCGACCGTTATCGTTGCATAGAAATTTTCTATGTCAAAATAACAAAATATCATCTTTGACGGTGGATATTTTTGTTTCATGTCTGTATAACCACTCTGAGGATGGCTCATGTGAGCTGACAGCTTGGGACCCACTTAATAAAAACATATGCAAATGTTGGACAATTTTTACTTTTATTTTCACCAGAAATTAAAGCAAACATTCGAACATTAGAACGGGTTATGATCAGACATAATATATTTAATAATAAATGTTTAAATAATGATTTGCTGCCTCAATACACTAAATTCATATATATATATATATATATATATATATATATATATATATATATATATATATATATATATGCTTCAAGAAATCTTCAATGACAATTCTGCTTCGCACTTATGAACTTAATATTAATAATAGAATCCTTTTCTTTGACGTTTTAGTTGCCTCGCGAATAATGACAATTTTGCCAGTTTATGGTGTATAAAAACAAACAAAAACTCTTGTTTTCTTCATACAAAAGAGAATGTCCTCACAGATACAAAACAAAAAAGTGATAAAAAGTATGACTAACTGAGCAAAAGAAAAAAAAAATGATTAATCGAGGGAAACTACCTTCTGCTTCTCTATACATATTATATCCTAATGAATTGAATTATATGCAACACGTGTATATCTATAATGATTTCCACAATCACGGTAGGGACAAACAAAATTAGCCTTAAAGCAGTTTAGAAAAAAATGACACACGCATACTTCCTGTAAACATGTAAACTTCATAAACTTATCCTACCGTAACTATATGCTTCATAATAATAAACAAAATGAAAAAGAAAACTATGGAAAATATACTCCATTGGTATATATCATGTAATGATTGCAACAAGGATCTGAAATTTATCATTCAATATAAACATCTTAATTCCTAATCATTACGAGTAACTCGGGACCTCAAAAATATATAAAAACAATGTTTTAGTTATAATGTCATTCGGGAGACTGCATAATCAAAACAACATTAAATTCATACATTGGTCCAACATTCATAACATTCTCTCGTAGACTAACTTGTCACTTATCAAAAATTAGTATTATTCGTATTATTAATTAGTTAAATTCGTACTATAGACTATTTTGGTGTGATGATCGATCAGTATATCGATCATCATATCAAAACAATGAAAAAATATCACGACAAATATTGGTACATATCAACAAAATACGATATAGCACATAGAATAAAGAAAGATACAAAATAATCGAAGCTATTATTAGACAAAAGAAACAATCAATAATAAACAGAATATATTTCACTTCAGGTGCCGGAAATTTGAAATATATATGAAATATTTCTATAGGCATTTGCGGTCCAGTCGAGATCTGCGAATCCGTTCTACACATGGCGTCATCTACACGGACATTTGAGGCTGAAATGTAACCTTCCAAACTGGAAGAATGGTACCAAAAATCCATGCCTATGTACTGAAAACCAGTTTGTTTTATTCAGGTTAAGTAAAAAAAAAAAAAAAACACTATATAAAATTAATTTTTTTTTCACGCATGTTGAAATTATTCAACAATTTAACAAGAGAAAATTCCAGTTGATGCTAAAGATTACCGCAAATTATTATTGATTTAAGAGGGAATGGTTTATTATGACATGTCTCTAATTTGTATTTAGATACATTCTATTTATTTCCAATTTTTCTAGTTGCATTTTTCACCTATACTGCATAAAATCGATTATTGTACATAATTCCGTTATAAGAAAATTTGCATTTTATATGAATACTACCTTATAAAAAGGGAGATACAGTGGAGTGCGGGAGACAGAAACATAGATCCGGGGTGGGGCGGGACCTTTAAATCAGCCCCATTAATAGCATTTAGTTCTTGATAATAACCGAGACTGTTGGAAATACTCGGGAAATAACTAAACAAAAACAAAAAAAAAAAAAAATTTTAACATTTTATCCACAATTTTGTTATTTCTGTGAAACAATTTATTCAGAAATTGATTACAACAACAGCAAAAATAGACTTTTCGTATTTGCACACACGCGCGCAGGAATTTAGCTAGACACACACATACAGACACACACACAAACAGAGGCACACATACAGCCACACACACAAAACATCTCTCCACATACACATTGAACCCTTATTGATTCACCTGACGAAAAGGAGTTCTTTTGTCTTTTATTTACATTGTCTGTACAGATATATTTCATTTATATCTGAATTTTTATACACACACACGAACATATATATATATATATGTGTGTGTGTGTATTACACACGTAAACACACGCGCACACATACAAACATATATATATATATATATATATATATATATATATATATATATATATATATATATATTACACAACGAAATAGAAAATTACTTCATATGGGTAAGGGCTATAAATCTATTTCAACAAATGAAAAGTACGTCAGTCTTATTCCACCCGGGTGTATAGACTGTACGATGTACAGACGATTGAAATAGATCTATATCCCCACCCCTCATTTGAGGTAACTTTGGATTTTGTATACTTTATATGCTTTGTTATGATAAATAACTTGAGCTCTTTCTGTGGATCAGTTTAATATTTTATATTACTATGATCCATTTCGATTATATACCAAAGGATGTATTACCTGTACTAAATATTTATATATATATATATATATATATATATATATATATATATATATATACACTATTTACATTGTCCGGATGGTTGAATTCATCTTTATTGTCATATTCACCACGTTTCGGCCGTTGCATCCTCCGGCTTTCTTCAGGTGATAAACTTTGAAATTTCGAATCGAACCCTTTATTCCCCACAGTGGTAAATTATTCTAGTTCCACGTGGCGTGCCTTTTCTGGATACGTCAGTTTCAGTTAATTGCCTATAGCAACTCAACAATCCAAGCTTTTGTTAACCTCTGCTGTGGCCAGGTATTGAACTCAGAACACTTTGACTCAAGTTACATTTTGGATTACATCAACCAAGACGTTTATCCACTGTGCCATGTATTCGTGGGAGTTAACTGAAAACTGAGACATCCAGAATAGGCATGGCACGTGGAACTAGAACAATCAACACCAGTAGACATAAATAAAGGATTCGACTCTAAATTCCAGCGCATATCATCTGAAGAAGATCACAGCGTACAACGGTCGAAACGTTGGTTATTCGTTAACGCTTGAGTGAAAACTTTCCCCACTTGTCTAATGTTCGATTTCTGTGATTAATGGAAAAGGGCCGCATTAAGTGCATCGACAAAGGAAATAAATTATGATGAAAACAAATATTTGTTGTGCAAAGTAAAAATCTGTTTTAGATTTACTACGTACATGTGCATATAAAGTGCATATTAATATTTGTCAAAAATTGTTACAAAATACACAATCCATAAAAATCGATGAAACTTACCTTTTTTTGACGACGAGATGTCAGAGTTGAGTGATTCAATAAACGGAATTTTTGCTCAGAATAAAATGAATCATTTTAATATTTATAACTCATAATCTTTTATAGCAAGCAAAATCTCGGCTGAAAATCTAACCCCTTCGTTGTAATTCAGTGGCATATTTTATTATTTACTACAAGTATAATATTCTATATTTCTGCTGGAGAACCCAATTCTGAAGTTACATGCACAAGCATATATATATATATATATATATATATATATATATATATATATATGTGTGTGTGTGTGTGTGTGTGTGTGTGTGTGCGTGTGTGTGTGTGAAAATATATAGAAAATAGGAAAGAACTGGTTAAGTAAAAAAATCCAAAGTTCTTTAGTATTTTTGTTATTATTTTTAAAAAAATAGTGCTCGATACAAAAGTAGAGCATAAATATAATTATTTATTTAAAAATATGATTCCAACACGCTACATAAGAGGTCTCATATTTCAAAACAAGAGCCGAAAACTTCAATATAATTATTTGAATGAAATTGAGTTAAAGTAAGCTCTGTTCCATTTTCAAGCGAAATTTTTTGGGGAATAACTTATTTCTGAAATTTACGTGTTTTAATAGTATATTCATAATTTAAATCAAAATTTCCATGGTAACAGCCAGGGCGAATTGTCTAAAATAGTTGGGGGTGTTGGGTGTTAATAATTTGTATCAGTATAGAGTTACTTTCATAGATGTCAAGTCACGGTAAGGGTGGGGTGTCTAAATTTAAAACGGAAGATGTTTTCGCCATGTCTGGTTTACGTGTCTATGGAGATTTATTTATTTTTTTATTTTATTTCTTCATGAAAGTTTTCGCACAACGAAGAATCATACAGAGATTTGGTTTTTGCTAATAATATGATTTCCACCAGAAAACACACCGTCTACAAATTCATTTGTCGGTGAGTAATTCCCATTTCTCTGTTGATTTCTCGGTCCGTTGATGAAGAACACAGTGGTGTCCAAACATTCCGAATATAAAAACCTTTCATTCCGTGCTTCATTTCTGACATATGGTTAATAATTAATATTTAATGAATGTTTTAACTTACAGCTTAAATTGGTATCCTTTCGTTTGTCCTAGTTTTATAACAAACCTATCTATTTTACGTTCACACACACACGCACACACACACACACACACATATATATATATATATATATATATATATATATATATATATATATATACATATATATATATATATATACATATATATATATATATATATATACATATATATATATATATATACATATTTTATACACATATATATATATATATATTTACATATAGATATATATACATATATATATATATATATATATATACATATACGTACACGCACAGACATAAATATATATGTATATATATATATACATATATATATACATATATATGTACATATATACATATATATGTACATATATATACATATATATATATATACACATATACATCTATATATACATATTTATACGCACACACACACACACTCATATATATATATTAAAGACAAACAATTTATGCAAAGAATTAATCACATTAACATTGCAAGTTAATTCTTTCTATAAATTGTTTCTTTATGATATATACATATATATATATACATACATACATATATACACGCACACCAATATATATATATATACATACATATATATATATATATATATATATATATATATGCATACATATATATATGCGTGTATGTGTGTGTTTTTGAAAAGCCCAACAGGTTTTAGAGGAAGAAGATAAAATAAAGACTGACTAAAAAGAAAGCAAAGTTGCTTTTATTTTTAATGGCTGATATAAAGAATTTTATTAATTATTTTATATAAGAATTTTATTAATTATTTTATGTAAGCTGTGAACTCAAATATTTTCTAAAGTTTATTTTTTCAATACATTTTTAGAATATATATTACATATATTTCATGAAGCCACGTTGAGACGAAAATGGACACGACCTGACCAGGCAACGCAGGCGAGAATCAAGGAATACAGAACAACGTCTAATGGACGATAAAAAAAAAATTGTTTCCCGCTAGTATCCTGTATTGGAGGGGGCTTGTCTTTTCGGTTTCAAAATTAATATTCATTCTCCTTCTTTGTTTAAATCTGATCTGTGATGACGATGAAAATATGCAATTATCTCAGCCACAAAGCAGACTTTGATATAATGGGTACTGACTATAGTGATGCATGCAGAGCAAACTGAATTCAAATAAAAAAAAAAATTCTGCTATCCAGAGAACACAATTATCTGAAGCTAGGGCCTCACCTAGCAAAGTCTGCTACCCACACCACAAACCCTAGTTTTTAGTCAACCCTAAAATATCAACTCCGACCACAATTTTTTGCCTGTCCGTATTTTTATTATGTACGATTATGCATATAAGGTAACCCCACTTATTATTGCTCTGATACTCTTGAGAAAGTTATGGAACTATATCGTTTCCGCCCCTGGCTATGGGTTAAATATCAGGGTTCATTGGCTATCTAGGCTTGACTTAGTCAGTCTAGGAGAAGGCCGACACTGAATTCAAAAACGTGAAAAATACAACGGGAAACTTTCTCAATCAAGAAGTCAGCCTAATACACAGATAATAATGCAAACGGAAAGCGTAGACAGACATGAATATATATGTCAATAAAGATTAAATATTTGGGCAGTGAAATCAATATGAAAAAAAAATCATAAAACAGGGCATGTGGCCTTGTCTTCACGGAGATCAAATGCAGAAAGTGAAATCATCGACAAGTCGAGTTTAAATCAGGTATTATACAACCTTTGTTTTCAGTTCACAATAACACTAATATGTGCAAAGGCCTACACTGATTTTTTCTTTTGTGTTTCAAATCCAGAGATATTTTTGAAAATGTCTTGTTATTAAAAAGGAAAAGAGACAGAGAACTTGGCCTAGCCAATGCTTTTACCACCTCATAAAAAAACCCTCACAGTTATACCCCCATTGTCAACAATGAAAGGAGTCATGCAAAACAAAAAGTAAGAAATTATATCAAGATTAATATTTTTTTTTTACTTACGGGTGCCCAGTAACCTCTGGGTTGATGATAATCGCTGGGTATCCGGAAAAACTGAAGGTGAGAAGCGCTGGAAAGAAATA
>OZ010577.1:131392742-131400242 GCA_963932145.1 Acanthosepion lycidas | reverse complement strand
GTGACTTTTTTTTTATCACAATGCACAAGGTCGATACATTCTTCATTGGGACTATTAATATTCTGCCATTTTCTTAGTGTGACTTTTTTTTTTATCACAATGCACAAGGTCGATACATTCTTCATTCGGACTATTAATTTTCTGACATTTTCTTAGTGTGACTTTTTTATCACAATGCACAAGGTCGATACATTCTTCATTCGGACTATTAATTTTCTGACATTTTCTTAGTGTGATTTTTTATCACAATGCATATGGTGTGAAGAAAAGGAAAGAGGAGAAGAGAGGTGGTTACTTACGGACGGGTTGCTTCAGCCTCGGGGGAATTGTGTCCTGCTAAACTGGAACCAAATGACCAACTGATATTTATGGTCTTAGTAGGAGGAGGATTATCGGAAGAGGTTAGCCTCCTTATAAAAATCGTCCTCCGTACTCTCACGAGACCTATTTTCTCTATCAGCCGACGCGGGACTCGTTATTTGTCGTGCTGAAGGATTATTACTTCTTTTTCTTCTCTGTTACTAGACCTAGTTGGAGCGGGTCGCAAGAGGAGTACTCCTTTTACAACCCTTACCAGGCTGTCGCTGCTCTCTTCTAGGTTTTTCCCACTTTTACTGCGTCGAAAGTTTTTTTTTCCGACAAATTGCAAAAGGAACTTCTACAGAAATTTGCTTTTTTGTCTTAACGACATTTTTAAAAAAAATGGATGTTACTAAAGAACAGCTCCTTCATAGGTTGACTGTTCTTAAAATCAAAGTCGAGGAACGACTGAAGTTGTGTTGTGGAGACAGTGTAACGCCTCATCTTTTCTCTGTCTTCCGAAAGGATATTCTGCAATACATCTTCGAAATGTATCACAAAATTAGAGCTGGGCTCCTTCCCCGAGACAGACTTGCTTGAGACCGAAGCTGAATGGGCGCCTCGACTAATGGAGTACCACCGTGAACTGGGCAATCTGGATGGTTCATTTTCTCACAGTTCCTGCTTGGATCCTGTTTCCCAGTCCTTTGGGGTTCCGTCAACACCGGGAAGAAGTTCGGCTTCCTTTGTTGTCAAACCTCCGCAAATACAAATAACGGGACCCACCTTTAGTGGACTTGAGATGGCTGACGACCACATGAGTTTTCGGAATTTTTTGACGAGATTCGAAAACTGTGTGGTTGGCATGGCCAATGACTCTGAAAGATTAAACTTTCTGAAATGCTCCCTCTCCGACAGAGTAAGACTGATTAGCCATTTGAGTTGCACGGTTGCCAACTATCGGCGTGCTCTTTCGGTGTTAAGGAGGGAGTATTTGGACATTGATGAGATAATCGACCAGATATTTCAGGACATTCTAGACTATGTCCCTAAAAAGGACATCTGCTGTTCCGATCTGGGTGAATTCATCTCCAGGACTGCCTCTCTCTTGGAGGAGCTGGGGAATTCTTTTTCTTGCGACTTTTCGGCGGACGATTCTGGTGGAGCTCGCCTAATGGCTAAGATTCTCTTCCAGAAATTTCCCAAAAAATTGAAGGGGGAAATGATAGGACTAACAGGTAAACGAATACCATCATTGTCTGCCATATTGGAACTTACAAGTGAGGCAGTCAAACGATTACGGGTTAAGGGAGGCGCGTCTGCTGTTTCTACATTCACCACTGACCAGGGTTCTTCTCAAAAAACCGCACGGAGGGCCACTGTTACTTCTTCCTTTCATGTAGATTCAAACAACCTGACTTCTGCTGGTGATTCCCGTAGCTTGCCCCCCATCTTATTGGTCACTTTTTTCAATGGAGAAAAAACGGTGTCAGTTAATTGCCTTTTGGACACTGGTAGTGGGCGGTCGTACTTGTCTGCTGATGTACTGAGGGACTTGGGTTCAGTTGAGACTGTTGAAGTCAGTTGTCGGCTTAGACTTTTCACCCTCCTTGGTGAGTGTGACCGGGATTTCACGGAGGTAGTTCTGGGGGTTGACCTTAGTTCTGGTGAGGCTTTGGCTTCCTCTGTTTTGGTCACTGAAGCAATGGACTTGTCTGTACGACTGGCTCACTTGGAGACCCTGTTGGGTGCCTTTAGGGCAGCTGACTATAGTTTGGCTGGCCAATTTGAGGCTGGGTCAGACCTTGTGCTTATCAAGAGCATTATTGGATTGGACTTTATTCATCAATTGATTACATTGAAGTTGGTCCCCTGTCTGAGGGGTTGTGCTTTTTCTGTTCCGTCAGGTCTGGATCCCTTTGGAGCTGTGGACTCCTTTTTGTCAGGGGACAAGATCCCTTGTGAAGTGGCCCACCTCTCCTTTAATACTGTAATGGAGGATACCCCCGAAGTGAATTCCTCACATTTGTGCTTCGTTCTTGAAAACCAACCAACCTACCTTGACCCCTTGGCGGAGTTTTTTTTCCTGACAGTGCAGTACAAAGAGGATTGGAACGGATGTTTGACATAGAGTCCCTGGGAATATCTGACGAGGATACCTTCTCTGATTACGATCGAGAACAGATGAGACGTTTTAAGGATACTGTGGAGCTCAAGGATGGAAGGTATTACGTGGAGCTTCCCTGGCATTGTGATAAGTTGGCTCGGGTCCCATCCAATCACGCCGTTTCTTTGCGCATCTTGGACCGGGTGGCTTCAAACCTGACTAAAAAGAATATTTATCTTGAATACTTAGAAGTGGTCCGTCAGCAAGAACAGGATGGAATAATTTAAGAGATTTTTGTTCCCCAACACGAATTTGATAAATGTGTGGATTCCACATCGACCGGTTTTAAGGTCTGACCCAACAGCTACTACCAAAATCAGACCTGTGTTCAATTGCAGTCTGAAGACTGGTGGTGGATTGTCCTGCAGATATGTTGAAGATATTATTGTCTTTCAGAACTAACAATTACGTCCTGCTAGCAGACATTGGAAAGGCATTCTTAATGATTCATCTCAAGTTGGAGGCTGACAAAAACCGGTTTTGTTTCTTCCTTAAGGATGGGGATCGTCTTCGCCGTTTTCGATATACCACCTTGATATTCGGGTTCACCTCAAGCCCCTTTGTACTGGGGTGTATTCTGAAACTACATGCAGCAAGATACCCACTAGACGCTTGCCGCAGGATGATTGAGGACAGATTTTATGTGGACAACCTTGTAACATCGGAAGCAGACCCAGTAAAGCTGGCGAAATTGTACTCCCTGGCACAGGAACGTTTGCATGAAGGCGGCTTTGTTATTCAGTCCTGCAACTCCAACGATGAGGCTCTCCGAGCCAAGATGAAAGAAGATGGTACACTGAGTGCACATGATAAAGAATGGGCGAAGTTACTGGGTTACCGATACAACCCCCTTTCAGAAGAGATGCACGTGGGCCGCGTCAGGTGCGATCCCGATGCGTCAACAAAGAGGGGAGTGCTTTCTGAGTCGGCCAAAATCTTTGCCTCCTTATCTCTTTGTCTCCCAGTTACGGTTCGCAGCCGAATACTTATTAGGTCTGTGTGGAAGAATGGTTTGGGTTGGGATGATCCTCTCCCTACTGCGGTTTTTAAGTGATTGGAGGGAGCTTGCTGGGGACCTGGCTGGACTGAGTGACTTCCATTTTTATCGAAAGGTTCTCGATACGAGACAGCCTGGAGATATGTACCTCTTTTGCGACGCTTCACGGAGGCATATGGATTTGCCGCTTACATTGTGCAAAATCATCGATCGTCCTTGGCTAAGGCTAAGGTAGCTCCGATGAAAGACAAAACTCTGCCTGTTTTGGAGTTAATGGGTGTTTACCTCGCTTTCAAGTGCCTACCAACAATCCTGGAAAACTGTGAAGGGTTTATTCCAAGTAACTTATGTGTGGCTACCGATGCCCAAGTAGTGTTGTCTTGGCTCTTGTCTCAATCCATGGCCAGCAAAAACATTTTTTCTAGAAACCGACTCAAGGACGTCCTGAAAATTAACCTTGGGTTAGAGTCCCGTTACGGCCTGAAGACTCTCTTCAAATATGTGGATTCTGCACATAATCCGGCCGACCTGATCACGAGGGGAATGACGTTGAGGAAGTTTCGTTCCAACTTCCAATTTTGGTGTTCTGGTCCTTCCTGGTTGTGTGAGGGTATCATCCAGTGGCCAACACAGGATTTGCCTTGTTTAAGCAAGACGTGCCAACAGATGGACCGTACTTCAGTGAACTGTTCTCTATGGTTCTTGACCAAGAATACCTCTCCGTCATACCATTTCACAGGTTCTCAACATTTTCTGGGTTACTGAGAGTTGCCTCACTGGTGTTCAAGTTCATAGCCATTTACAGATCTAAGGCAGCCATTTACCTGATGAGAGTTCTCCAAGAACATGAATTCCCTTCAGAGGTTGAGTATTTAATGAAGCCGGCAGGAAGATCTGAACCCGTTAGAGTTCGTGCCCTGGATCTTTTTTGGACTCGGATGGGTTAATCAGATCAAGAGGAAGAATCGACCGATCTTCATATCTTACCTATGAAATTAAGAACCCTATCCTGATAGGGAAACACCACCCTGTTACCAGACTTATTATTTTGGATTGTCATATAAAGTGTTGTCATCTTGGAACTGGATCTACTTTGGCTGAGTTGAGGCGGAGCGGCTACTGGGTCCCTCAAGGAAGACAGGCCGTCAACAAGGTTCTGAGGTCATGTGCCAGATGCAAACGATACAATTCGCGACCAGTACTGCCGAGTACTGCGGCCAGCTTACCAACTCATCGAGTCGAATAAGAGGTCCCTTACCAGCATACAGACGTCGATTTCACCTGCCATTTCTGGGTGAATGATGGTAAGCAGGACAAGAAGATGTACTTGCTCTTGTTCACGTGCTTGAATATCAGAGCAATACATATTGAGTTGGTTCCAGACATGAGTGTGCTATCCTTTTTTCAAGCCCTGGTTCGCTTCACCAACCAAAGTGGAGTTCCGGAAGTAATCTATAGTGACAATGCTAAGACCTTTCTGGGAAGCGAAAAACTTTTTAGTCGCCTTTCTGTCTTCCAGGAGTATAAAAGCAAGTATGGTTCCTGCGAGTTAAAACTAAAAACCATCCCTCTGTTTTCACCTTGGTATGGGGGAACATGGGAGCGTTGCATTAAAACGGTGAAGGATTGCTTTTTAAGATGCTTGGCAGAGGTAAACTGGATTATTTTACCCTTCTGACGGTGGTCTCTGATATCCAGAGATCGGTCAACAACCGACCAATGACCTATCAGGTGTCTGCTGATAACAATGCTGCGGCTATCACACCCAACATGTTACTTAGTCCCAACAAGAGTCCGGGGCTGTTGTTGCGATTGAACAGAAATGACATCGCTTCTGCAGTACCAGCCAGTAGAAAAAGGCTCGTGGAAGCAATGGACCTCAGGAACCAGTATTTATTAAGGTTCCATGAGACCTGGTACAAGGAATACCTTCTGGAGCTGGGAAGAAGGGTCCCAGGACGAACACGGTTGCGGACAGAGAACCGGCTTCAGAAAGATGATGTGGTCCTGATTAAGAGTCCTCTGAAACCACGACCATTTTGGGTCTTGGGAACAATTACAGATCTCATCCCCGGTGATGATGGTGTGGTCAGGTCAGCTCGTGTCCGAAAGGGGGGCGGTCTCGAAGAGGTACACTCTTTGAAACACCTCTACCCACTGGAAATTTCCCTGACAGCTAACCGTTCTGCTGAGTTACCAACTAGTGGTCCTGTGTCACCCCCTGGGAATGCTTCGATTGCAGAGAGGGACGAGGATCCATCATGTTCTGCTGACAACGATGAGGAGCATGTCTGGTTGTGTCCTGTGTGCAACTCTCCTCAGGGAAATCTGGACATGATTGGGTGAGATTCTTGTGATGAATGGTTCCATTTTCGATGTGCTGGCATTGACACGGAGCCGCCTAAAAGGCAGAAGTTGTACTGCCCTGAGTGTGTGCCCCAAAGACGACGCAGGGGTAGACCAAGTCTTCTTCCCGCCTAATTGGCAATCAGTTAGCCATTTAGAAATAAGAACTCGCCTGTCTGGGGAGGAACATTGTTGCCCCGTTTTTTTTTTTTATTTGTTTTTTTTGTTTTTTCTCTCTCTTTCTTTTCTACACATCTTTTATTTGTTGTTTTTGCTGTCGAGAATGTGTGAAGAAAAGGAAAGAGAGGAAGAGAGGGGGTTAATTACGGACGGGTTGCTTCAGCCTCGGGGGAATTGTGTCCAGCTAAACTGGAACCAAATGACCAACTGATATTTATGGTCTTGCTCGGAGGAGGATTGTGGGAAGAGGTTAGCCTCCTTATAAAAATCGTCCTCCGTACTCTCACGAGACCTATTTTCTCTATCAGCCGACGCGAGACGGGTTATTTGTCGTACTGAAGGATTATTACTTCTTTTTCTTCTCTGTTACTAGACCTAGTTGGAGCGGGTCGCAAGAGGAGGACTCATTTTGCAACCCTTACCAGGCTGTCGCTGCTCTCTTCTGGGTTTTCCCCACTTTTACTCCATCGAAAGTTTTTTTTTTCCGACATATCTGCACATGGTCGATACATTCTTCATTGGGACTATTAATTTTCTGACATTTATTTAGTCTGGCTTTTTTATCAGAATGCACAAGGTCGATAATTTTTCATTACGACTGTTAATTTTCTGACATTTTCTTAGTGTGACTTTTTATCACAATGCACAAGGTCGATATATTATTCTTTACGACTGTTAATTTTCTTACTGTGACTTTTTTATCACAATGCAAAAGGTTGATACATTGTTCATTACGATTGTTAATTTTCTGACATTTTCTTAGTGTGACTTTTTTATCACAATACACAATATTCTTCTTAACGACTGTTAATTTTCTGCCATTTCCATTATGTGACTTTTTTATCACAATGCACAAGGCCGATACCTTCTTCATTGCGGCTGTTAATTTTTTGCAGCTATAAAATGTTATATAATCCGCATAGATACTCACTAATTACTTGTCAGATGTTCATGGTCAGATCGTTAATATAGTGTCTAAAGAAGGTAGATAATCTGTAGAACGCCGGCATAGATTTTGATGGGCTTCCAATGATTGGCCGCTAACAACGAACTTCAATGTGATAAACTCATACTGATTCTTCTTCGTTTGCTATATATATATATATATATATATATATATATATATATATATATATATATATATATATATATATACCAGTTGTTCTCCAAGGCTATAGAACCCAGTCTATCCTGCTATTTACCAATGGCTAGATAATGACAACTCTGAATTTAAAACCACTCTTTTTATATAATTGTGACTGTGATTCTCCCCCAAAACAATTCAATTTAGCTGATGAGTGATCCAGACTTATAAAGCAGCTTTCTAAATATTTGAATACTATTTTGATTTTTAATCATATTTAAATTATTTAAAATCATTTATATTTAATTTCGGAATCATCAGAAACCAAGTGTGTCTAAAAATGATATCTCTGTTTTAGTCTCTCATCGTTAACTAAAAGAGAACAAAGTTATTTTGTTAGGGAAAAATGTACCTTTCATAGGAGGA
>OZ010577.1:131330242-131387742 GCA_963932145.1 Acanthosepion lycidas | reverse complement strand
ATTACATTCACTAACGTGCTAACACCCTTGGCAATGGTATGAATCCTCTTCTTCCCTACAGGTATGAGTAAATAGAAGGACTATAGCCTTGGATGGCAACTGGTCTAGGGGAAGGACAACTCTTAATTTAAAACCTGCGGAGGTTCGTTTGAGGATCTTGTGGTACGTAGTGCACCAGCTCTCTTTATTCGGCCCTTCAAAAATTGTGGATATTTCTGCACAAAACCTTCATCGCTATAATCAAATCTCAAGTGTCGGTGTCAGGCTCTTGCTTCTTAGGAACTGATCTGCTTGACCTTAATAAGTCAAATCGACGTGAGAGTCGAGTAAATATATATATATATATATATATATATATATATATATATATATATATATATATATATATATATGTATACATATATATACAAATATATATATATATATATGGAGAGAGAGAGAGAGAGGTACTTCTTGATTGTTCAGGTGAAACTGAAAATGAATTGCTCATTTGAATTACTGAATGAAATGCCAAACATATTCCCTACTGGCGAATTCAACTCGTTCGTTTAAAGAATAATTAAAACATTTCTGGCAGTTTTCAAAGCCAGATTTCCTAAGTGTTTGGACAAAATACTGGTTAATTTTTGGTCCCCCCCCCTACCCGTCCCCAAAAAATCGTCATAGATTAACTTGGTGATATTAAAATCTTCATTTATAAATCAAAATGATTCTTGTAGAATCCACATTCCCCCCCCCATGGTTAATAAATAGAATGTTCTTCTTCATCTTCACCTACGTTTGATTGGGAAGTACACGTGTTTTTTCTTCTTCGGAATCTTAGACAGGTCCGATCTAATTAGTGTCTGCCACTTTTCAAACCGAAAGCAAATAGCTTTATCGGTGAATTTTTATCCAATATGTTCAGACATTGCATTTCCCTTCAAATCCGCATCAAATGATATTTAATGTATTTTATTGTTCTGTAAGAGATCATAGCAAAAACATGATCACACCAATCGCGCGCCATTTTGCATAAGTTCATCTCATAAGTAAGATCAAAAGACATTTTAATATAATGCTATAAAAAAGAAAAACAAGCCTTCTCCTTTAAGAGAGTTTCTGCTTATCGTCTTTGGACATCCTTTGTTCGTCTTTTTTTGTTTTTGTCTTTGAAGAGTTAACTTTTAAACTTTGTTATCATGAAAAATTATCGCTATTGATTTCTGCCTCATAAACTTCCTAATTTATTTTTACATGATTTCCACTAATTAGTGATTAGTACGCTATGATGGCATCTATTTATCTAAGCATCTATCTATCTATCTATCTATCAGGTTGGTGTAAAAATAATGTCGTTTTCTCACATAGTAACATATATGAGAAAACGACATTATTTTTGCATCAACCTAATATCTATCTATCTATCACATGCTGGTAATATCTATCAGATTTTGTTAATATCTGTTTATCTTCCCACTTTATTTCATACCTATGTATAAGTGTTCACACACACACACATACACACACAAACACATACACATACAAAAAGATATATAAGTAAAACATATTTAGACTACAAGTATAGCCAAACAAATTTTATTAAATCTAACCGACATGGTCTGCCTGCTTAATTTCTTTATTGTATTTTCCAAATTCTTTTTACTTTTTCCAGTTTTAGTATAAGGTTGTGTGCATTGGGATTTTATCCCCAATTTCCATCCAAATACACAAGAATTTCTCCTCCTACCGCTACTTCCAAGGAAAGTGCTGGGAGGAACTACATTCCCAGATCCCGCCAAATCAAACCTTCACGGTGATAATACGCCATGCCACTAACATTGTAGCAAACCACCGACATTCTCTTTATATTCCCTCACTGCCACTCGACCAGCTTCTTCCAGCAAACAATTGCCCTGTGCTACCGACTCCCAACATGATGTTTCCCCGGTCACTACACTCTTAACCTTTTCAAAACTAGGGTTGACAGTTATCTCACACTCCTATAGGCCCAAATGGCCTTCGAGCATAACACTCTCCCTTGAGTGGCCCCACGGCTTTGTAAAGGATGTACCTTACTGTAAAGTAAAACAGAATCTCCGGGTATGTACAAATACAGATGTGATGCAATGGACACTGACTTTTAATCGTAAAATAAAATAAAAATACAATAAAACTAAGACAGTTTTAGAAAATATTTAATTGCGTTTAAAAATAATATATATTATGTACACCATTATCTTAAGAAATTTTTTTTGGGTGGGTATTGAATTTTTGCAAGAAATGTTTTCATTTTTTAAAATGTTAATTAGAATGATATATAAAGTTTTAATCTCTATTAATTTTTAGCGTTTGTGTGATATTGTTATTAAGTAAATCCTATATTTTCTAATCATAAATAGAGCTTACTACAATTCAGTGACCCTCAGTATTTTAAAATCCATTTTGAATCCCGTTTTTTTTTTTTTGTGTGTGTGAGTGTATAAACATTCCAATTTTTTTATATACGGTAGCCCATGCACGATATCAGAAAATAAGAGTGATAACTATAATAAATTTAAAATATAAATTTAGTACCTAAAATCAAATATAAAGTTAGATTAGTTAAAATACATTAAACTTTAACTCAATCTCACTCAAATAAGTTTCAGAAAAGAGTATTCTATTTTTGAAACAATTTTTAATAAAGAGAATTATGTTGTACTGAGAGATTTGTAAATATGGCTAAAATCAGTCATTTTAAGCAATTATAAAATTCACTAATAAAATTAATTGTTGTATATATATATATATATATATATATATATATATATATATATTGTATATATATAAATATTTATATATATATATGTTGTATATATATATATATATATATATATATATGTTGTATATATATATATATATAGATATGTTGTATATATATATATATGTTGTATATATATATATATATATATTGTATATATATAAATATTTATATATATATATGTTGTATATATATATATATATATATATGTTGTATATATATATATATATATAGATATGTTGTATATATATATATATATATGTTGTATATATATATATATATATATATATATATATATATATAGATATATAGATATATTATGAAATGGACAAAGTCCGACAATTATTTACAGACATTTTTATGTTTAAACATTCTTTTTATAGATACAAATTTAAGTAAATGCTCTGTTTTATAATAAACAGTATTAATAACATTTACCGGCCTGAATGTCCGAGAAATTTTGATAAAAAATATTCGTCCTCCGACAAGAATCGAACCTATATCCTATACGGAACCGTCGTTTAGCCTGACGTCCCTTAACCTATCGAGAGAGATTCATGGAAGATTGAAGTTTAAAAGCAGTAAAATCGACCTTGATAATCGAACGATCCTCCGCCCACGTGGGATAAGGTTGAAAATAATAGAAGTAGAGCATCACTGGAAGATACGAAAACTTAAGGAATCCGCCTGTATGCTTAGCTAGAAAAACTCCTGAGCCGACCAAGCATAAAAATGAATACACTATGGGAACCAGTAATAAGTAGTGCTAGAGAAAAACAATCAATAATGACAAAAATTGCACTATAAGCACTGTATAAAAATGGTTGCTAAGATAATAGGTTTATAAAAAAAATTCAAACAAAGATGCTCTCATGAACACATGGCACAATGGATAAAGCCGTTGGCTTGATCTAGTGATTGGACGCAAGAAGTTGTGAGTTCAATACCAGGCTACAGCAATGGTGAAGTAGAAACTTGGAGAGCTGAGTTAAAGGGAAATAACATCCGGAATAGGCATGGAACGTGGAACTAGAACAATCTAAATAATTCGAAATTCCAGTCACCTCAGGATGCCTGAATCGTTGTAAATATGGCATGTTTCTCCGATTAAAAATATTTTATTTAGCTCACAAGCTGCTTTTTCTGAGTAATTTCTGGCAACACGTGTCTCATTAAATAATTTAGACAAGTTTTGTCTACTTATTGTTGATGGCATTTTATTTCGAGTACTTTCGACATGTTTATCTATTTTTTGTGTTCATCATGAAAATAAAAAGTCAGAAACTAAAAAATTCTTGAAGCTATCAATATTAAAACATTGAAACCAACCCTTAATAAAAATTAATTATAAATACTGAAAAAATGTTTTAAAATGTTTACAGTAGTTTAATATATGTAGCTTTTAACTCCTAGTTTTAAAAAATGTTTAGACATTGCAATAATTTAGTTACTTCCCTTGACGTTTACATGATAACATTTAAAAATTGTATCGTACATAACCTTTGCGTTTTTCAATTTGAAAATAGAAATTTAATTTTCAGATGAACACAACAATTTTGTCTTAGAATAATAAATTCGAAAACAGGACTTCGGCCTTTCCCGGTTAAATCTATTTCCTAAAATATGAACAGCGCGCAAGTTAAAGGAGAAATTATCATCAGAATAGAGGATTTAAAAAAATAAGAACAAATAAAGTATCTCTTACATTTTTACTGACTATAACTTTATCCGTTCAGACCTGTTTTGTCTTTTTCCATGAAGTTGATTACTTGAGACTCAGTGGAAACAAGAGTGGCGAGCAATAACTTTGCTGTACAAAGAAGCGCCACAATACGTGCCATATCCTTAGACGTGAACAGCGGAACAAGAACAATGTATTAGGTTGGTGCAAAAATAATGACGTAATAATGTCGTTTTTTGACGTTAAAAATACGTATTTTTGTACCAACCTAATACAATATTGATATTATTCAGACTATTGCCCTCATCTTTGTCGCCATATTTATTACAACGTTTCGAATAAAAGATAGCCGTCTGCCATGGCAATGGTGAAAATTTCAGGTCGGTCGGGTGGCCTGCGGACCGGAATAGTGGGAGATAAAAATTAATTGGGTCCGAAAGAAAATGTCCTCTGGACCACCCAGAGTACAAAGAAGGACAGATTAAACCCTTAACTATCTGCGGAAGTATCATTTGAGAAAAGCACCTGTTTTGTGTCGGAGCTGGCCATGATAAAAAAAAATATTTCATCAGAACGAATAATTGGCTGTAGCGTCCAGGTCGCCAGATGACCACCTACTTGATGCTGGCGAAAAGTCTCGATTGATAAAGTCCAGATGACATTCGGTTAAGATAAGAGTCTAAGGATTTGTTGTCGGGCAGGAGAAAAGAAAGAAAAGAAGAAAAAAAGGGTGATAATTTTTTTTCTTTGAGCAAGATTTTTAAACCGAGGCCAGTCAGGCCACACCCACACTGCTTGACGTCCATTGGCTGAATGGTGGCGTGAGCGGTAGGCGAAGATAATCATGTGAAGAAGGAGGGGAGTCCTGTTAATGCCCTCCCCCGAAGGGATCGGTGTGAGATGCCACTGTGAGAGAGAGGGGAAACCCGTTGACACCCTCTGAGGGTATGGGTGAGATACCAAAATGAGAAAGGAAGAATTTGGGAGACTTCCAAAAATGGAAATAATAATTCTTCCTGACCGAAAACAAAGAAAAATCTTCAATACGGATTTAGAATTATCAAGGAACCTCAAACCCCGACAGGCCCACCCCGGTTTTGGTCGGCGTCTATATAAGCAGAGTCGCAACGAGTTGCGGCAGTTGAATTAAGCAGTTCGCAGAGTTAGTAGAGAGACAGCCTCGCAGAAAGCTGACTGAAAGATTCCACGCAATCACGAACTCAACTTCTAACCAAGAACAATTTATTTTTGAAGAACGATTTAGACTCACACTACCAAAACAAGTTTTACGAATATCACCTGAAGATACACCAAAACCAGTTTCTTAAAATAAAAATTTAAGATGTTAAGACTCGCCTAACAAACGCAAAGTGTCACGTATCCATATTAGCGGTTTGGGAGAAAGACGCAGTTCCGTATTCCTCAACCAGATATAAAATATTGTTATTCCTTTTTAATGCATTCGAACTTTTCGAGTTATTATTTTACATATACTTGTGCGGTATTGCCTTTGTTCGGACTCGATTTGCATTACGGCCCAGCGACTGATTGATTTCGTCTACCTAAGATCAAATCACAATGTAGGTAGGTTAGACTAGAAATCAAAACAGTTACTTCAGTAACCAGACGTTGGAGGCGAGCTGGGAACGACAAGGCTGATACCGAATCTAACCAGATTCCCATCCGAATCAGCAAAAGTTTAGAACGTCACATTTGGTGCCGCGACCAATACCAAGCCAGTTGGTCGTCACAGAACAGGATAGGACGGCGACGGCGAGGAGACAGACGGGTTGACGCCACAACTGGTGCCATGACCGGGATAGCACGGCGGGCGCGGCCAGGCAGACGTCACATTTGGCGCAGCGACACCGGGGGACGTCACAACCTGACAACTGACATCCATTAAAAACATGGCACGTAGAACTAGAAAAATCTACCCCAGTGAAGGAATAAAGGGTTCAGTTCGACATTCCAACCACCGAAAGAAGGCCGGAGCGTACAACGGCCGAAACGTTGTAATAAATATAGGGACAAAGATGAGAACAATAGTCCGAATAATGTAAATATGAACATAATACTTTGTCTCAGAAATATAGATAAAGAAGAATCTATTCTCGTAGAGTAAACAAAATATCCAATTCGTAATTCCCTGAAGGTTACCCAGCTAAAATAGACACCTGAAAAGACCAGAGGGCACAGCGGTTGAAATGTCATGGTAATAGCGAGCATATTAGCCCCTAACGAAAATAATTTAAATAGTAATAACACCCCATCCCAGGCAGAAACAAATATCTCATTTTCGGCATGAAATACACTTAATTCATTAATTGTTTTTTTAAGCATTCCACCCCAAGCAAGGCGGGAAGCCACTAGCACGCAAGGCTTACAGAGAGTTGGGGCAAGAGCAAAGAGGAGTGATATAGGAAAAAATGGAGAGAAGGATAGGGGATAGATCAAAGCATCTGGAGACGTCGATTGACATTACATTTGAATAGTTGAAGATTATAGCTATCAGGGAAACAAGAAATGGGGAGGAAGTTCCATAGGCGAGAAGTGCGAGACATGTAGGTATTGGAGTAGAAGAGACAGCTACATTTAACAGTTTTGACAGTGAAAGGGTGAGAGCAAGATGCCAGCCTAGTAGAACGCTTAAATTCATGAAATCTGGGAACCAGCGAAAGCAGCTCATCGGAGCAGTTACCGTGAAAGTATTTGTAAAAGAGGGGGGAGGCGACGGTACGTCTGTGAGAGAGTGACTGTGGACGAGATGCCATATCAGAGCCAATTATATTACATATCCGTCTCTGAATCTTATCAAGAACCTTGAGACAAACATAAGGGGCACCAGACCATATATGGCAGCAATACTCCATGCAAGGGCGAATGGTTGATTTGTAGATTTGAAGGATCGACTCCGGCGAGAAAAATTTCCTGGCGTGACATAGGGAGCCGACTTTCCTAGTGGGGGACGAAGTCATTGACAATGTATTTGTTCCATCTCAGGTCAGCAGACAATGTGAAACCGAGCGGTCGCAAAGATAAAGATGAGGATATTAGTCCAACTATAAATACAATTTTTCCGTATTTTTTGTTTGTTTATAGATTGTAGATTTGCTTCGTAACTTTGGATGATGTTTTGTTCATTGTGTGCAAAAATTAAATTTAAATTGCTAGATTTGGTAGCAACGATGAGATCTTAGATAGGTTGTAAACAAGGAGGAGGTTTATACTAAATATGAGGAAGAGGCAACTGAAGTTTTTGGAAAACATAATGTGGAAGGAAGGCCTGGAGAATCTGATACTCAAGGGTCGAATAGAGAAACAAGGGAAAACAACGCGGGACATACCTGGCGGACTTGAGCAAGTGGATGATAAAACTTGTTCCAGGAGAGAAAGCAGAGGGAAGGAACTTGTTGAGAGCTGCAAGGGATAGAGGGAGTTAGAGAACCATGATCGCCTACGTCCAGAAAGTACATGGCACATAAAAAGAAAGAAAATTTGGTAGAACAAAAAAACTAAAGCCGATTTTTAAGACAAACGCTTCTAAACTAATTGTTGCAACAAAGTCTTTCTACATGAATTTTGGCATTTAGTCAAATGCCGTACAAACCTAAGATTAAGACAATGTAAGACGATAAACTACGTCCAACAGCAAGGCCTCTGATCAGGATATTTTAAGGAGTGTGGAACCACCTGTTAATTGCTGGCGTTCCCAGGTCCACCCTGACCCGGGGTGCTAGCGCCTATTAGGGTCCCAGCTATGGGCAAATAGTTAACATTCAGATTACATTCGCATCCTGGGTATGACAATAAACTACATTCGCGTCCTGGGTAAGACGATAAACTACGTCCAACAGCAAGGCTTCTGATAATACGTTTTTGAAAAATAATGTTCCCAGCTGTTTGTTTTTGAAAAACAAAATATTACCAGTTATACGTTTTTGAAACAATAATATTACCAGCTATACATTTTTGAGAAAAAGAAATTTTAACAGAAATGGATTTTTGACAGAACAAAAATATTACCAAGTAAAAAAATGTTGTCGGCATTAAATGACCCATTGAGGTTGATATACCGTAAAACAAAACAAACCAAACTATACTCGGTGTAGTCTCATTTCGCATCTATCAACCACTGAATTAATTTTAATGGAATCGAAGGTGAAACTGATTCAATCAAATAGGCAATTGCCAAGAAAAAAATTCAAGCTTTACACAATGAATTGAGTGAGACACGCGGCCAGGCGACACGCGGCCAGGCGACACGCGGCCAGGCGACACGCGGCCTGGAGACACACGTCCCAGTGAGGAATCAAGGCAAAATTAATTTTGACTCTTGTTGGTAGGCGAATTTGCGTCGTACTAGATCAGTGTCAATTTCGAAGCGCAAATATGAAGAGATTGCTTTCTCAATTTTGCTTCTACAAACATCGGATTTATTGCTTTGATAACATTTTTACAGATTCTCATGGCTTGGTGATGTGCCACTGAGCGTGAATTTCCTGATGATTATCAATAATTCACAATTGATCTCGTAACATTTACTGATTGACTTCGGCTGATAACAGGATTTTCTTTACATTGGTAGGGTTTCATCTTAAAAGCATTGAAGATTCATAATTCCTACATGAATACGGACGTAGGCGAACACACAAAAATAAAAGCATAGCTTTGTACATGCATGTTGGCAATTATGTTGGATTCAGCACAATGTTTCTAATGATGAAAATGAAGAGAATTTAGTTTAACGACATTTATTCAAAAACCTTACATAGCTACTTTCAAAGTTTACATTAGAAAAAAATACCGAATTTGTTCGAATTTTGGTTGTTGATTCTGAGCTTGACGATGAAGAAAATAATAATTTCTTGAAATATTATTAATTTAAAGAAAGGTAAAAATGTGATTCAAACGTTAAAAAGAACAGAATTTGTGTTGTTCACAGAGACGCTACTGTGAGTGACAAAATATATCAAAACTAGTTTTGGGGTGTGCTGGAGTTTTCTCGATGAATGATGCTCCAAAGTTGGGTAAACAGTTTGATGTTAATAGAGAACAAATGATGACAAATGTTGATAATAATCAATGTTATATGATGCTGGCGAGAGCTAATCTATTCAAAGTTCCCAAATAATGCGTTGAAAAATCATCATCTCTAGCTGTTGGTTATGTTGTTAAGTTTGATGTTTGGCTTCCTCAAAAGAAAAAAGAGAATCCTAATCCTATGGATTTAAACATTCAGAATCTGAAACAGATTACGACAGAGATTAACGGGAAAGTAAAATAAAGTATTATCACCGGAACTAAATCTGTCCTTCAGATTAAGAAAGTGATAATGATGTTATGCATAAGATATGATTGAAATATTATCTTCTCTTAGAAGGTAATCCCAAAGTATAACAACAAATGGTTGATTTAAAAACTTACTACTCTCAACTGAAGTAAGCTATCGACGAAAAGCATCCACAATTATTTTACAATGGAGTTTAATATTTCTCCATGGTTCTGCCGTCGCATTTTATTTGGTGAACAAGAAAGGGTTTCTACTTATTTGAACTTTTCACTCATACTTCGTATTCATTAGACGTTGTTCTGTCAGATGAATATTTATTGCACTATATACAAAATTAAGTTAAATGACCAAAATAAAATTTTCTGGAAAACTGCAAAAGAAACCTGTTATATACCGTACTTATGGACACTAATAGGTATGTCCCAATCTTCATAAATACTTTAGATACTATTGTAAGCAAGGGTAATATGCTGTCTAAGTAGTCTACCACTAGCTGTAGTTTACCTACTTCACGCCGCTGACGAGTATTGTATTTTGTTGATGTTATAAAGATTACCATTTTATTTCCAACCTTCGTTTTGGTTATTCCTCATTCAGTAAAACCCTTTGTAGGTTACAACAGAACCGAACGCAGTTCTTTTCAGAGAAAGATCAAAAGTTATGTGAATTCGTTTGTATGATGGAAGATAAGAAACGGTAAGAAAGTCGCTCAATGAATTTACCTTTTTTAATGCCATGTCTTTTCAGTACATAGACAATCTTAACTCACCATACAATCCTTTTGTAAATTGTCATGAGATCTTTTCAAAGATAATGCCTTATAGAAGCCTTCTCCATAGTTTTTAATTCAGAATTATTCTTCTCCTATATTGGTTGCAACTCAACGCTAGAAAGATTAGTCTACTCAGATACATAACCCATAAATTTTAGGTAGCGAGAAACTGGAATTTGTACAAAAGTGAACGTAACAGACTTTGTAAATTTCAGTGGCGTAACAACATTGATCGTTTGATCTCTGGCTCATAATAGTCATAAGAGGACTCATCAACTGTGAGAATTCTGCTTAGGAAGCTGCTAACCTTGCTACGCGACACCAGCTCTTTCAAACCCCCTTTCATGAAATTTATCAGCATTATTTATTTAGATCAATGATCCTATTTCTCTGGTCGGAAGATGTGTCAGGAGCTAAAATTCATCGAAGGTTTTCAGCACAATAAGACGACAGTGCACTAGCGCGTATGGGTGGATTGAGAAGTTTAAATGTGACCGGATATATAGTGACTTTCTAAGCGATGCTGAGATGTGGCACAATGCCAGAAGTATGGAGCACCCAGTGAGGATCGAACTAACAACTCAGCCGTAATATGTTCTACCGAGACAAGCTTGCTAACCATTACACCACGCCGATGTGCCCAAAGTGGCTCGATATATATGTATTGCATGCATAGAAATTTAAAATTACCCCATGTTAATGATCATTTCACTTTACAAGTTAAAATTTCCTTGTAAGGATTTTTAAACTGATCAAGGTAAATTTTAAACCAAAAGCAGAGGAAAAAAAAGTCGGGATGGAGGAAGTAAAACGGGAAAAGAAATACTGAAAAGATAAGTATTAGGTTGGTGCAAAAATAATGTCGTTTTCTCACATATGGTTACTATGTGAGAAAACGACATTATTTTTGCCCAACCTCATAAATAAGGGAGAAAGAAGAGAAGTTAGAAAATGGCTAAATATTATATAATTTATATCAAAAATATATAATTATTTCTAAATTATTTGTTTTATATTAAAAAACATATTCTGTTTTAATTTATTAATATCTTTTAATACTGGTGTAATAATGAATTTGTTAATATAGGAAAAAAAATTTCACTTTTCTTAGGCGTATTTCCTGATAGAAACCATGTATATACAATTTACTTTTGAATTCAAGTTTAAATTTAAATATTTAAAATAATTATAATTTTTCGCCTTTCGAACTTAAGAATTTGAATGATATAAATTATTTATAGTTAATTTTAATGTTTAACGCAACACTAATTAAATGAACATTTTTTAACACAATTTTGAATCATCAACACAAGAACGTGCACTCTATAACGATCAGAACATATTTGCACCCAAAGATTGCAAGAACTGCATGGAGTCATGATATCGTCATTAGTTATGCATATTCATTAATATATATATATATATATATATATATATATATATATATATATATATATATATATATATATATATACGCATTTCCGTTTGTGTGCATATAATTGTGCGTCTATGTGGACGTATGCTTGTGTAAGTTTCCTTTGTGCTATTTCGTGTGTCGGTGTGTGTAGGTGAGTGTGCATCTCTCTCCGCCGGTCTCTGATTGTGTGTCTATGCGTGCAGATGCACGTATGCCACTCTCCGCTGTTTCATGTGTGTGTCTGCCTTTCTCTGCCAGTTTTAGCGTGCGTTTTTCTGTGCAAGTAGTTGCGTGTGTTCGTATCTCTAACAGTTTCTGTGCGTGTCTATGCGTGTAGTTTTGTGTGTCCGCTGGTTTCTGTGTATATATGCCCTTCTCTGCCCTTATCAGCGCGAGTTTGTTTGCGCATATTGTTATGTGCGTTTCTCTATTCGTCGCTATTGTGTGTGTGTGTGTGTGTTTGTGTGCGTCTGCATGGGTCTGTATTTGTGAGTGTGCCTCACTCCGCTGGCTTTTGTGAATATGTGCTGCTCTCTACCGATTTCTATGTGCGCGTGTGTGCGTGTGTACGCATGTATCTGTGCATGTGTTTACACTACAAAGAACTTCCTGATACATTTTTTATTTCCTCTTTTTTCCCGCCTTTCTTTCGTCGCCTCTGTAGTTTCCCCAAACTCCATGTTTACAAATCCGTTTCGGGTTTTTCACAGATGAAAAGTCTGCCCATTTTGAATAAGTTGAATCATTTACAAATACGAACAAAATAAAACAAAGCAAAAAAAAAAAAAAAAGTAAAAAAAGAAAAAAGGCCGAATATATTTTGTTTGAATCGCAATGAGTCTAAAAAGGGAGACAACATTTTAGACATTTTAAATATTTTCTTTCCTTGTTTCCAGTTTTTGCCCTTATTTATTTTAAATTCTTTATTCGATTTTCAGTCAGATTTCAAGGGGCCAATTTATATTTTTCAGATTTTTTTTTAAATTTTTAATTCTCAGCAGTAAAGAAACGCTGCGGTTACTTCTTATCTATCTATCTATCTATCTATCTATCTATCTATCTATCTATCTATCTATCTATCTATCTATCTCTCTCTCTCTCTCTCTCTCTATATATATATATATATATCTATATATATATATATATATATATTAGGTTGGTGCAAAAATGATGTCGTTTTCTCATATATGTTACTATGTGAGAAAACGACATTATTTTTGCACCAAACTTATATATATATCGATATATATATATATATATATATATATATATATATATATATGGATATATATGTATGGATATATATATGGATTATATATATATATATATTTGGATATATATATATAAATTTTATATATATATATATATGGATATACATATATATATATGGATAAACATATATATATATATATATATATATATATATATATATATATATATATATATATATATATATATATATATGACTGTTCATCTATCTATCTACGATTGTTCATCAATCCATTTATTTATAATGTCCTGATTATTTTAATTACATTTTGCTTCCTACATATTTCTTTGTTAAACAGACATTCTTCGTTGTTTGTTTATTCTGTCTTTCTTTCTTTCTTTCTTTCTTTCTTTCTTCCTTTTTCAACATTATTTGACATTTTCTTTCTTTCTTTCTTTCTTTTTATGATATTTATTTTTTCAACTCTTCTCCTTCTAAAATTTCACCAACTTCGATTTTTCATTATTTTTTATTTCTACTTTTTTAAGGTTTTTTTTTTTTTTTTCCTGTTTATAAACAGAAAATTGTTTGTTTCAAAAAGCCCGAGAAAACACGTGAACTTGTTTGAAGTGAACTTCGGGAGAGAAAGAAAAAAAGAAGGCGTTCTTAATTGTTTACTTATACCAACCTGTTTCCCACGGCTCGATTTCCTTTAACTTATTCCTCATTCAACAGATTCTTAAGAAAATATTTCATATCTTCAAGAAATGGTGTGGGAAATGAAATCATACCTTCATGACTATATTTGTGTGTGAGCTTTTATAATATATATATTTATATATATATATATATATATATATATATATATATATATATATATATATGTCTGTGTGTGTGTGTATGTGTCTTAAAATATATATTGGAGTAAACAAATTACACTGCTATGATCTTTTTTTTTTATTTAACATATAAATAAGAAATAGTAACACAATATATTAACTTAATATATAAACAAAGTTCAATTAAATTTTTCGTGGCTTATGAGCAAAATGATCAAAACCTTTCACTGAATAAGAATCAGCTACCGAATACTATGCGTACTGCCTGACTTTAATCTTTCCTAAAATTTGATCTAAATTTATTCTGGAAGTGTTATATCATTTTTTGTGGAAATAGATTACTGCAAACTGAATTTTACGTATCATAGATATTGATTTTCAAAGGCCAGTATCTACTTTTAAGTATTCATTAAATATATCTATAGATTAACTGGGTTTATCTAAAGTGATATAATTTAAATAAATAATACATTAAGCATACTAAAATATTTTAAATTTTATACGTAACAATTTTGATCGTGCAAACAATGCATACATTGCTTCTTAAGAATACAGTTCACTTCCACAAATGCACATACATATGTGAGTGTATGTGTGTAAACATCAAATAAATTAAAAGAAATATAATCAGTCTCTATCTCACTCTCTCTCTCTTTCTCTCTCAGTGTCTGTCTCAATCTCTGCCTCTCAATCTCTCTCACTGTCTCTCTCAATCTCTCTGTTTCAATCTCTCACACTCTCTCAATCTCTCTCACTTTCTCAATCTCTCTTACTCTGTCTCTCTCTCACTCACTCAATCTCTCTCTATCAATCTCTCACACTCTCTCTGAATCGTTCACCCACACACTCTCTCTCATTCTCTATCTCACTCTCTCGTTATCTCTCTCTGTCTCTCTCAGTTTCTCTCCCACACCCTCTCTCTCACTCATTCTCTCTCAGTCTCTCTCACTTTCAATCTTTCTCGGTCTCTCTCACTCTCTCTCACTCTTAATCTTTCTCAGTCTCTCTCACTCTCTCTCAGTATCTCTCAATCTTTATCTCATTCAATCACTCTCTAGCTCTCAATCTCTCTCTCAATCACGAACACTCTCTCAATTTCTCCCACTCTTTCTCTCAATGTCTCTCACACTCACTCTCTCACTCGGTCCCTCAATCTCTCAAAGTCTCCCTCTCTCTCTTCTTCTGTCTCTCTATCTCTATCTCTGTGGTCATTGATAAAAAAAAATTCTACTGTCCTTGTCGAGAGAAATTTTATCAAGTTGGCCAAAGGACAGCGTGTTGAAACCTGGTTTCATGCCTTTCCCAATGGAGTTAGTGTCTTACAACGAGACTCGTCCTCCTTTCATTCCACGTTCTATACTGATTTAAGCTGCATAGTTTTTAGTATCTATATTACCAAAAAAAGAACACTCTCCGGGACAGAAGATTTCGCCCCCCCTACCACTGCCAAATACACACAGCCACCACCACCACGTTATCGTATCATGTCGAATGTGTGTGTATCAATGTCTCTCCCCACATCTCTGTCTCTCTCTCTGTCTGCCTGTCTGTCTCTCCCCCTCTCTCTCTCTCTCTCTCTGTATATATATATATATATATATATATATATATATATATATGAAGAAATATACGTAAGGTGTGCTATATTTATAGGATAAAATTCACTTCAATGTTCACTTATATATATATATATATATATATATATATATATATATATATATATATATATATATATATATATATGTATATATGGTGGGGGGTTGTGTGTGTGTTTGTGGGCGTGTAGTGTCTGTGTCTACCAATATCTCTCTATACCTGTACCGGGAATGTCGTTGAAATAATCCTGACTAAATCTTTTTGATTTTTATTTATTATAAATGCAAAGCATACTGACCTCTATTTCAAATGCAACGTTTCCACTATAATAACGTCTGCAGTACATATATATATATATATATATATATATATATATATATATATATATATATAAACATAAACATATAAACATAAACTAACAGAATAGAAGTCTATAATGGCCAAAGCAGATCAAATCCAGCTACGTATTCTCCTGTAAAGGGGAACACATGTTCGAGTATTTTTCTACTTTAATAGATAGATGGAGCGTCTATTCAAATATGCGAATCCACTGAAAAAACGTTTATATAGAATCTGTGAATTAATAAATTAAAAAAAATCCATCACTTCTTATATATATATATATATATATATATATATATATATATATATATATATATAAGAAGTCATGTACTTTTTATTTTTTTTACAATTATGACTCAGAAAACTTTGTATGTATGTATGTATGTATGTATGTATACATATATATATATATATATATATATATATATATATATATATATATATATATATATATACATACATACATACATACATATATATATATATATATACATATATATAAAAGAGGTGATGG
Source organism: Acanthosepion lycidas (assembly GCA_963932145.1). NCBI lineage: Eukaryota > Metazoa > Mollusca > Cephalopoda > Sepiida > Sepiidae > Acanthosepion > Acanthosepion lycidas. The sequence continues at coordinate 131,371,296 of OZ010577.1, read as the reverse complement.
ACTTTTTATTTTTTATACACTTATGACTCAGAAAACTTTGTATATATATGTATGTATGTATATATATATATATATATATATATATATATATATATATATATATGAAGTTTTCTGACTCATATATGTTCCACAAAAATTAAATGATCTCGACAAGTAGACACAATAGAGAAATGTCAGTACTGAAAAAATTCCTGTCTAGGGATTAGTTTATGTTTCTACCTTGCAGGAATTAATGCTGCTGAAACGAAAAGGGGTAAACATTAGAAAACTTTCTAAATTTTAGTGAATCATTTTTTTACTCCTTTCATGGTACCATTTCATTTCAACGCCAATTGTTTTACACGTTCTAAAGTACTCAATGTTTTTTTTTTCTTTTTTCTCCATATAAGCATCTTTTTGGCAACGAAACAAACTAGAAAAATTTGCTTTTATATTTACACCAGAAAAGAAATAAAATCAATTTAGTTAAACGTGATTTAATTCAAATAACGAAATGTTTTCAAAATTCAATTATTTATTCTTTCTCCTCGCATTCTTCTTCTTGATCTACACAGTTTTTATAACAATATTATCAAATGTTTATCACGTTGGTTTAAGTAACTTCAAGTTTCTTCGATATTCTAGCACCATCTTTATTGCTCTTGGTTGGAATAACACTGTTGTTGTCAGATACCTACGTTCTCTATTTACATTATTCAGACGATTGTTCTCATCTTTGTCGCCATATTTATTACAACGTTTCGGCCGTTGTACGCTCCGGCCTTCTTCAGGTGGTTGGAATGTCGAACTGAACCCTTTATTTCGCTCACTGGAGTAGACTGTTCTAGTTCCACGTGCCATGTTTAATGGATGTCAGTTGTCAGTTATCTCCTGTTAATTCCCCTCTTCAAGTTCTCCACTGCCTTAACCAGGTATTGAACTCACACTCTTTGGGCCCTGTCACTGGATCTAACCAACGCCTTTATCCACTGTACCATGTGTCCTCAAGTACACATGGCACGTGGAACTAGAATAGTCTACCCTAGTGAGCGAAATAAAGGGTTCAGTTCGACATTCGAACCGTAGTGATAAATATGGCGACAAAGATGAGGACAAAAGTCCGAATAATGTAAATAGTGTGCATAATACCTCATCTCAGAAATATAGACAGATACCTCCGTTCTTCTACTCGTTTTCGAGTGAATTTTGAGATTGTTCCTTTTGTAAATTTCCGATTATTTTTTTTCCAGTTTTCTAGGAAGATCCAGATTTTCCCCGTTTCATTTTATTTACTTCTACACCGTAATTTTCTTGAATATCAGCATCAATTTTATGTCACACCATTTCTTACATTTAAAAAATTTTAGTTTTTCTTTTGTCCCTTATAACTCAAGCTTGTAAATGTACTCTTAGTTTGCAGGTTCAAAGCTGAGTTTATTATTATTATTATTATTATTGTTGTTGTTGTTGTTGTTTCCTTTGATTTTTTGGGGTGTACACATTTCTTTCCGGGTCCCGCCGAGAGACCTAAGGTTAGGTAGAAATGGCATTAATATTTAGGCGGTTGGCTTTGATTGTTCTGTCAGTGTGTATTGTAGAGTACCATAAAATTGTAACAGGTCCCATCTCCGTAACCGGGTCTGGGTGGTGTTCATACCAGTTTCTTTCAGTTTCCTTCCCTTAGAAGTTGCATATTTTCTACTCTCTCATGCTGGGTTTTATACCCAGCGGTTGCCAATATCATGCAACCTGGTACAAGATGGTCTATTGTTTCTGGATATTTATTATTATTATTATTATTATTATTATTATTATTATTATTATTATTGAAACTTATCTTTTTATGTGCCATGTACTTTCAGGACGTAGGCGATCATGGCTCTCCACTTCTCCCTATACCTTGTAGCTCTCAATAGGTTTTGTCTATCTGCCAACTCCCCAGGCCAAGTTCTGTAATCCATTTGCTCAAGCCCGCCAGTTATGTCATGCGCTGCTTTTCATTGTCTCTATTTCCCTCTATCTGCCCTGGGAGTATCAGATTCTCCAAGTCTTCATTTCTCATTACGTGTCCAAGAAATTTCAGCTACCTCTTCCTGATGTTAAGCATAAGCTTCCTCCTTGTTTGCATCATTTTTAAGGCCTTATCGTTGGTCAAATGCCCGGTCCATGATATCCTCAGTATCCTTTTTGTAGAACCACATCTCCGTTGCCTCGTGTTTCTTCTTTATCTTTGAGAAGACCGTCCAACATTAGCTGCCGTAAAGTAGAACAAATGTCACGTAACTTCTTAATATTCTTTTCTTTGTTATCAAAGTGATCCTCCTGTCTGGCAATACTCTGCCCAGCTTTTGGAATGCATCCTTGGCCATCCCAATACGTCTACGGATCTCAGTGTCGCACTTACCGTTCTCTATGAAAACACTTCCCAGATATTTAAAATTCCACACCTGGTTGAGTTTAGCTTCCCCGACCTGCAAATCGGATTTTGGGCTCATCCTTTTACTGATGATCATGCATTCTGTCTTCTTGCAACTTATATTTAATCTCTTCTATTCGCTCTCCTTCGCTACCTTCTAGAGTTTTATAATTTCTTTTCCGTGTCTGCTATCAGTACTGTTTCATCTGCGTATCTTATGTTGTTAAGATTGTGGCCGCCGATGCTGAATCCCGGTAGGATTTCCAATTCTCTAAGAATTGCCGCGCTGTATAGGTTGAATAAGTCCGGTAAGAAGATGCATCCTTGCCTTTCGCTCCTTTCTATTTTGTATATCTGCTGAACTCATTTTTTTTTTATCTTTATGCAGGCGGTTTGCTACCAGTAGAGGATTTTGATTATCCTAATGTCTTTCCCAAATATGTCAAGGTTACTGAGCAGTTATAACCGATCTTTTGGGCGTACTCTGTCGAATGCTTTTGCGTAGTCTATAAAACACAGGTTCACGTTCTTTTGCATTTGTATTGCTCTTTCTGATAACATTCTGAGCATAAATATTGCGTTCCTTGCTCCAGTGTCTTTAACGAACACGCATTGTTCTTGTCCTATATATGGCCTGATACTGCTGCGGGCTGTATTCATCCGAATACGGATGATGAATTTTGCTACGTGGCTTATTACGCTGATTGTTCAGTGAACTTCACATTTGTTTGTGCTTGGTTTCTTGGGCATTGCTATGAAGATAGATCTGCTGAGTTCTTCCGGTATATCCCCAATGTTGTAGAAATCATTTATTATTTCTGTGATCTTGTCTATGCCAAAGTCATCTAAGGCTGTCAGCATTCTTATTACAATTCCATCTGGCCCTGCCGCCTTGTTTCTGTTCAATTTGGCCAGCGCAGCTTCTACTCTGATTTTTAGAATTTCAAGTCCGTCGGTAGTTCTGCCAATGCTGATCTTGAAATAGCAAGCGACCAATCAGAAGCACCTTATGTCACTTCCTCCTCAGCAAGAGGAAAAATTATTATTAATAAGTGAAAGAGCAGAACACTAACAAAGTGAGGCTGGGGTACAAACACAAATCCCATTTTACACATCGATTTACACAATCTGATAAGAACATAACAGACCCGTCCATCAAAACAAAATGTGATCAAAATATGGTAGGAGGTTTTTTATAGACGGGATTTTGCTAGAAATACCTTTATTTCGAGTAATACAGTCCGCTCAGACTGTCACCTATTGGTGGCGTTCCTGACCATAGTGGCATCTTATAACTCACGCATAGTCAGTGTGTGTCAAATCCTTGGGAACATAGGCAGTGTATTATAGATAGAGAACGGACAAGCAATTTCGGGTGCTGAACTGGGAATTTACAGTAAAAGCTATCTTAATTCACCAACGTAAAACATATGCATGATAAATATCGCCAAACAATTAAGCCATGATAGACACATGCCTAGTGTAGCGTGTAGGTAATTATTATTATTATTATTATTATTATTATTATTATTATTATTATTATTATTATTGTTGTTGTTGTTGTTGTTGTGTCATATTTTTTGATTTGTGTTCTATAGAGCCGGGTCCAAACTATTGTCCCTAGGCCCTATAGGAGAATTCAAATTTAATTGATAGCGCTTTTCTTAATATATGGGATGTTCCTTCTGGGCAACTTGTATGTTGATGTTACCAGGGACAATGTTAGTAAAATTGTACATTTATTATTATTATTATTATTATTATTGTTGTTGTTGTTGTTGTTGGTGGTGGTGGTGGTGGTGGTGTTTGTGTGTCATGTTTCCTGCTTTGTGTCCTGCGGATCTGGGTCCAAACTATGGTGCTTAGTCTCTATAGGAGAATTGTCATTTAATTGATAGCACTTTTCTTAGTATATGAGATGTTTCTAGTAGGGCAATCATCTGGGCTACTCGTATGTTGATGTTATCTGGGACACTGTTAATAAAATTGTATATTTATTATTATTATTATTATTATTATTATTATTATTATTATTATTATTATTATGATTATTATTAGCATCAGTCATAACTTGAGGTCTTCGCTGGACTTCAAGTGAGAACAATTATTTTTAATACTGCAGAGATGTTCCACGGTATTTAAACTAGTTTCAGCAATGCTGTCTGTTTGGTAGCTTCATTCTTCTTCAATTCTTCCCCTGATTTCTTGTTTGTGACAGTAATCATGGGGGAGTGATCACTCGCCACTTCCCTTCTATATCAACCACTATGAAAATAATTTTGTCAAAATATTTGGCGAGGGAGTAGAAAGCAGGAAGAAGTTGATTCATACCTTTTCCAAAATGAATACAAAGTCCTAAAGTGTAATTCGAATCTGGTATGTCGTTTCTCTGTCTACAAATGCCACGCCACATATTCTTCCAATCACAGGACAAGGAAGATATTAATTCACTCTATTCTAATAATTGGGACGGATAGAATTTTAACTTCAGCATGGGGAAAATATATGATTAACTTGTCCTTGTTGTATAGGCCATTTCGATGACGCAGTTAGCAGAGCTGTTGGAACAGCCTATATGCTGATGAAAATTCTGTATGTACCTGTAAGAACTGAGATTTGACAATCAGAAGATCAACTTTTTGAATTTTTTTCTTTTTTTCATTATTATTATTATTTGATCTTCTGATTGTCAAATCTCAGTTCTTACAGGTACATACAGAATTTTCATCAGCATATAGGCTGTTCCAAACAGCTCTGCTAACTGCGTCATCGCAATGATGACAATTAACCCCATGCTGAACTAGAAAACATCCTGGAAATAGTCCCGATTGTGCCAATATCAAAAGGGACAACTTGAGCTACTGCTTGGTGAAATTCTCCAATTTGTCTTCGATAGTATTGGCATCTCTCGATTTTCACCTGATCCGCCTTTACGATGTTCTTCTCCCAAAGGACCGCAACATTTATCAGGTTTATTATTTCTATTATTTTTATTTCATAGATTTTGACGTCAGATATCTGATTCTTATTGCTACCGAGTAGAAACAGATTTCTTCAAACGTCCAGCACCTTCCTCAGTATGCTGGCAGCGCGCGAGTGAAATCATAACGTAGTTTAGATAATCAAATTCCTTCCTCAAATCTCTAATACACTCAGATTTGCTTCTTATATCATTTGGTTCGGTTTCAGATCGCTTATCATTAGCAAGACTATTCCATTTTATTCTAAGACTTCCCTAGACCCAGAAAAAAAACCTCGTATTTTTCGTATTTTTCTTTTGTCTCTATCTTATCACACACTGGCATAGCTATGCCCACAATATGGTTTTATATTGCACCAATCACTTCTCTGTATCGATTCTAAATATCTTTGATTTATGTTCGTTTTAATCGTCGAAAGAGGAAGGAGAAAAATGTTCATGTTTTATTCGATTATTATAAATAGATTGGAAATTTTGACGGTCTCTTGAACCTCGTGTTTAACTGAAGAAATCATTGCAATTAGAGTTTTTTTGCGAGAAAGGAAAATGTTGCACCCAGTGTATTTTGAACTCTTATGTCTCGGTAAAATTAGCTTGCTAATCACTCACCGCAATAAACCACACAAACTTACATTCTTAAGTACCAACTGTATTGAGTACGTCATCGAGAGATGCATTATAGTGTTTGACTGTGACAGGTTTTAAAGGTATATGAAGATAATGGTCTCACTAAGAGTTGTTCTAATACACCCACACCACATTTGACATTGTCAGTCTTGAAAATCAGCACTTACATGTTGGAATTTTCCTAGTTTCTAACACTATATTTATTCTCTTGTATAGTTTTAACATTTCAAATATGACGTCTGCTAAAAAAATGTATCTGGTGTTGTAAAAAGAACAAAAACAAAACTACAATACATATCAATTCAGTATTTAATCTCCTTCGAAGTAGTTCCCTTCTGATTCCCTCTATTTCTTGAAATTTGTGCCATGTTTTCGGTGCAACTGTAGCTGATTATTTTTCAATTACAGTTGCATTTTACCCATAAATATAGCATACCTTAAAACTATATTTTTATTACATACATACATACATGCATACATACATACATATATATATATATATATATATATATATATATATATATATATATATATATATATATATATATTTGGAACATGGGAAATAAAAACCATTTTCATAGTTATAGCACATTTCTCACATCATTTAATTGCAATACACGGAAGGTTATCCGTGAGTATGAACGGATTTTATTCAAAATAATAAGGGATAAAGTCTGTAATTTATTGAATCAGGAATGCCAGAAGAAAAACAGGAAAAGAAAAATCATTTTGTATACCCATCCGTTCAACCAAATGGTTAGTATTAAGCTAGGACATAAATTCCTAGCCTTAATTGAAAAACACTTTCCTACAAATAGTATACTTAGTACAATCTTTAATAAAAACACACTAAAATTAAGTTACTGTTGCACTGAAAATCTAGAAAGTATAATAAAAAGATACAATAATAAAATCCTGAATAAACCCCCATGCTAGAATAGTATTAATAAAAAAACCTAAATTTAAATAAGACAAAAATAGTGATAAATTATGTGATTGTAGAAACATTGAATACTGCCCATTGGAAAATATATGCCGCATAAAATCTGTGGTATACCAATGTATTATCTCATCCATTGAGAGTCCTAATACTAATATGATATACATTGGGTCTACGAAGAATGAATTTAAAACCAGGTGTAGGCAGCATAAGTGCTCCTTCAACAATATTAATAAAAGAAATCAAACATCTCTATCTAAATATTTTTGGCATTTGAAGGAAATGAATAAAACACCAATAGTAAAATGGAAAATTATAAACAAAACTAGAACTTGTAAAACTTGGGATGACCCATGCCTACATGAAAAACTACACATTATCAAGTTACTAAATAATGAAAACATATTAAATAATAGACATGAGTTAACGGATTTTTGCCGGCATCATCAAATTTTCGCATTGAATAATTAGCATAAAAAACAAACAAACAATTAAATAATAAATACGAATGTTAAACTCCATAGTCTAAATAAAAAGTTTAAAAGCCCTACCCAACAATAAAAAAAAAACCTTTATGAAGTCGTAAAAAAACAAACAAATGTTAGCTAATTATGACAGTTTTTTTTATATACACAAAACCTTTTCAGGAAAGAAAATGAAATAAATAAATAAATAAATAAATAAATAAATAAATCTCCATAGACACTTAACCAGACAAGACGATGTCATCTTCCGCTTTAAATTTAGACACCCCAACCTTACCCTCTTTGAATGTAACTGACATATTGATACAAATTATTTACCCTTACGCCCCATTTTTTTAAATAATTGCACTAGGCGTTACCATAGTAAGTTTAATTTTAATAATGAATATGCTTATAAAAACGCGTAAATTTCAAGAATTAGTTATTCCAAAAAAATTTGCTCGAAGATGGAACAGAGCTTGGTACTTTAATTCAGTTTAATTCAAATAATTATATTGAAGTTTTCGGTTCTTGTTTTGAAACATGAAAACTCTTATGTAGCGATGGAATGATATTTTAAAATAAATAACTATATTCAGGCTCTACTTTTGTATCAAGCAATGTTTTTTAAAAAAATAATAACAAAAATACTAAAGAACTTTGGATTATTTACCTAACGAGTTCTTTCCTATTTTCTATATATTTTCATATATATATATATATATATATATATATATATATATATATATATATATATATATATATATATATATATTACTTTAAATATTATTATAATGGATACTTCGTATATGAAATGACGACAAATCTTTATTTATTAAACAGTCTATATTATGTATATCGGGCTGCGCAATACAAAAATTAACTCTCTCTCTTTCTCTCTCTCACTCTCTCTCTCTCTATATATATATATATATAGTAATTACATTATGTATATTATTCGGATTGTTATACTCATTTTCATTGCAATATTCACAACGATTCTTTCGTTGAATGTTCCGTCTTTCTACAGGTCAATGGAATTTCGGTTCGAACCATTTATTTCGTCCAACGGGGTAGATTGCTCTAGTTCCACATGCCAGGCAACCTCTTCCGAATAATGTAAATAATGTAAGTAATCAAGTAACCCCATCTCAGATACATATATATATATATATATATATATATATATATATTAGGTGTCACACTTATACATATGCCCATACTAATATATACACTTAGACACATCATACACACTCCCCCCAAAAAAAGGCCAACGTACACTTAACACACACACACACACAGACACACACATTCCCTTCCCAGGAACCAAAAAAGGCTGTTAAAATGACCAAGGGAATTCTGAGTTGCATGAATCTTCACAGCCTTTATCTTAAAACCAACTTAAAAGAGGCCATTTGTCCGACACAAGGAATGAACAAAATTAACGATGAAAAAAAAAAAAAAGAAATGAAAACAACAGATAAAGTTCATTTTCTTCAGAAATTCATTTCTGTATATATATATATATATATATATATATATATATATATATATATATATATATATAAAGTCAAATTTCAAGTGGGCAGTGACCGAATAGGACTGCTACCATCATGCTATTTCACGCAATCATCAGGCGGTCGGTAGCTGTAGTTTGTGAGAATAGAAACTCTTATATCCCCAGGCAAGTCCAAGAAGGTAAGACAATCAAACTCTCTAGGGAGGGAGTAACCTATCTGGTGTACCGGCTAAAAAAGTGCTCAATGTCATAGGGAACACTAGCCTCACCGGTATAGTTCCCTCTTTAAATTCTACTTTTGGCTCATTTGGAGTATCTTTCCTTAACTTTCCACTTAGAATTGAGTTTCTATTGAGTGATATACATGTCTCTGGCTTCTACTATCATCTTTGAGCTGGATTCACACAAAGCATATGAACTTGATAGTATACATGTGATAGTATACGATCATTGAATGGTAGTTCAACATCTGAACTGGCTACTATTCTCTCAAAATTCTACAATAAATGCTTTGTTGCTTCTTGCTTTCTTGTTGAAAATACCTTTTTGCTGTCCTAGTCTTTAAGAACTCAGACAGACCATTGACCTTTCTAAATATCATTCTGTTAGTCTTCTACCTCTTTTGGGCATAGAACTAGAGGTTCTAATTAACTTCCAGATAAGCAATATGACCTTCACTGCTCATGTACCAACGTGCCTTGCTGAAATTGTCTATTAGGATTTAGATAAGAATGGTGGAACACGGGCTGTTGCTTTGAATATCTCCAGTGAATTTGATAGGGTTTGGCATACTGATCATCTTTACAAGTTTAAAGGTTATATTTATGATCGATTTTTTTAACTTAGTCTTTCTTATCAAATCGTGAAATGAAAGTTGTCTAGAATGACCACTCTTCTCGAACTTTTTTCATTAATGCAGGTGTTTCCTGGCCCCTATCCTTCTCAACTCTGTACCTATATTGATGACAACTCACCTCTCTTAATAGTAAGTCCATGCGGTTCGATAAAGTCAAAACGGTATCTGATCTAAAAGTTTCCTCAGTTTTTTGTTTACTAGGACAAGAAGTGGCTTGTTAATTTTAACGTTTCCAAAATGAATCTGCTGAGAGAACCCTTGTTGGCTTTCCGTCAGCGTGGTACATACTAACCTCCTGGAAAATGATTCATTGTCCCTTCTCGGAGTAAAATTTTCCGCTGACATGAAGTGGAAATATTATATTAAATCAATTGATATCTGCTGCTCGGAATGATGTTTTACTCTGTTGTGCTAGACAACTTTTCTTACCAGAATCTATCACATATATAAGTCTACCATTCGTCCATGCATTGAATATTGCTGCCACACCTATTTAGGTATCCTTAAAACTACAATCTTCAAATTTTAAATGTAACGTCAATAGCTATCTACTGTCTTTTTGAATCCCGTTCATCTTTTATTCTTTCCTCAATTCCTCCTAAATCTAGACTTTTCTCTCACTTTTATTCTCTGTAACCCCCTGCGAGCATTCCCGCTTTGCTCAGCGTGAAAGTATTAAAAAAAAGGTTTCAATCGATGTACATATGGCGCCTTCACTATTTACATGATTTTGAAAATACATTGTTAATATTTTTAAACTCCTACAATATCTTAAATAATTCTTACATAACGAGACGAGGAAAGTTTACAAAATCCACAAGAAGCGATAATGCATTTTCTATCTAAAAAAAAAAAATGAAAATAACATTACCCATCTTGATAAAACTAGACACATAATAGTGCGTGCTGACTCAGTAACAATTAGAATTGAAAAGAATTTAACCAATCTTAATATAAAATTTGTCACAACAACTTCAAGAACAATAGGAGATTTTATCAACACAAAACAAGACATTAATATTTAAATTTGAGGCCGGAATTTATAAAAGAGACAGCAAAACATGTCACATGAAATACATTTGTGATGCAACTAGGAATTTCAATAAAAGATTATATGAAGATGAAAGGGATATTTTCCAAAACAATACAATTAAATACAATTTGTTTTTTATCCTAATAAGTTTGAGCATAATTTCGAATTAAAGAATGCGGATTTAATTAAAACAGAAAGTAATTTAATAAAGCTAACAGAGATTGAAACTATATTAATTTCGAAATTCTCTACGGTAAATCAAACAACATATCACAATTCCTTACAAAACTATGACGAAACACTGTGGGAACATTAAAGACAATAAAATGATGAAAATGAAAATAAAAGCAATCAAAAGATGAGTGCATCATTTAAAATCGAGCATTAAAAATTATATTTAAAGTTTGAATGTTTCTGTGTTTTGAACGTTTCAATATAAACTGCTGACGGCCTTTGTTGTATTATCTCCCATATTTGCTGCCTTTATATATATATATATATATATATATATATATATATATATATATACTTGGATTGATGTCAGTTTGTGACCCTGGGTTTCACGCTTTTGCGATCGTCAAACAAACTCACAAAATAAGTACGCGCATATAATATATAAATAATATATATATATATATATATATATATATATATATATATATGTATGTATGTATGTATGTATGTATATATATATATATATATATATATGCACTTTTCATATTCATATATATATATATATATATATATATATATATATATATATATATATATATATATATATATATATATATAAGATTGATTGTATAAATAAATGATTTATTTGTCTGAAAAAGTTCCTTCACGAAATGTATCACTAGTAGGTTTTTCATCTTGCTGTTCAGTTTCCCATTTATATATATATATATATATATATATATATATATATATATGTGTGTGTGTGTGTGTGTGTGTGTAAATATTTTCAGAATATTCTATGAATAAAAAGAGACCAGAGGAAAAACTATTCTTAACTGATTCGTTTCGTCTTCTGATTGCCTTTATAAATCCCCTCATAGAATGAAACACGTCAGCTAAGTATAGATTTTCCTTTTGTCTGTTTATATATATATATATATATATATATATATATATATATATATATATATATATATATATATCCAGTTTGTCTGATGAACGCAAATCATGAAACACAAACTCATCACAAGCTCATATCCATACAACTGAATATATATATATACATACACACACACACACATATATATATATATATATATATATATATATATATATATATATATATATATATATATATTCCTTTAAATGAATGAAATATATAGTGGAGTTACAGATAGGTTTTAGATGTGTATACGAAGTAAGCCTCTAAAAGGATTACAAGTCTCTAAAAACGATCCCTTCTTTGATATGCCCTACCACGACTGATAATATTAATACTAAGTGAACAGAGAAGAGGTATTATCCTTCACCACCGTCAGTAGCCGAGAATGAAGAAGTGAAGCTCATGTGGAATAAAATCATATTGACTAACAAGCAGTTGGAGAGCAATGGCCCTGACTTCACACAAAAATCACTGAAAAAAAAGTAGTCATGGATGGATCCTGATAGGCTTGCTATAAGAATATCTTGATGGCTGAACAGGTGAAAATACAGAAGTACCAAAGACTTCTGGTAGTAGAAATAAGTGAAATAAAGCAATCAGCAGATCAATTCTCTTTTATTGTCATGCCCTCTATATTTTCTCCAAGAATATCCTTCCCTCGCAGGATGCCATGGGGATATCTTACATCATTGGTAGATGGTAGCTCTGCTTGGAACAACTCTGCTACTAAAGAAATTGAGATATGATCATTATCAGCCGGCGTAAGAATCTTGACAGAAAGGATATCAATAATAATAACTCTAATAGTTTTTGATGTTTTCCTGTCTTAAGTGTAAGATTAAAAGTCTATACAAAAACAAAAATACTTTTGATGAATTCAATAGTAAAGCTTAAATAGATTTTTTAACCAAAATATTAAGAAAATTGTCATTGTATTCGTTCGTTATTATCTGCAAACATGCACCATTGTTTCCGATAAAATTCATTAATTCAACCAATTGAATCATAGTGATATCTAATTGCAATTTATTGATCTCTGCTGCAGTTGAATTCTTTACACGCAAGGGAATCACGATTTCTTTACAAATCTTATCGAATTCCTTGATCATATTTCATCAGCCAGACAATTTATAGTTTTACGTGCACCTCTAATTTTTTTTGTGATTTTGTTTATAGGATTTACATCTATAAAATAACCTAACTTTGCAATTCTTCTGCACACCCTCGAACACCTCGATTGACCCCTTTCAATATGCCAATCAATTTCATGTTCAAATATTGAATATTGCAGCACGATGTTAAAACAACTGTGGACCTTAAATATACCCTTCCTGATGAAGTCGACTTCATTTAATTTTAAATCGCTTTGAAAACACTGGTTTTAAGCTGAGAACTGAAAGTGATCCAGATTTATCAGCGTGATCCAGATTTATTTTCGTTTTTTTTTAAACTCTTAATCCCTTGTCCATTCAAAATCTATCTCTGAATCGACTATATTATTAATAATATTATTGAATGTTAGGGTATATCAAAAGTATTTTCGTTTTTTAAAGACTTTTATTTGAAAGCTAATTTCATGTGTTCATATAAAGATTATCTATGGATCCACGATATTATTGCAATCTACAAGGAAAGCCATGTCAATAAAAAAGCACATTCAGTTTTTGTGGTCTTTCATCACGATGTTTAGGCGATTAGCTTTGATTGTTCTGCCTGTGTCTATTTTAAAGTCACATAAAATTGTTACAGGTCCTATCTCTGTAACCTTGTCTGGGTGATGTTTATAATAGTTACTTGTAGTTTCCTTCCCGTAAAAATTACATATTTTCCCGTGCATATATTGGCCCACTTTATCGATGTTTATATTTAGTTGATGCTAACACCTTGAAACCTGATACTGGTAATTTGTTTCATGATATTGATCAGAGAATCTGCATTTTAGTTTAACACTATTTTTCAGTACATGTGTTTGGTTATTTAGAGTTAGCAAGCATTGGTCTTGCCTAGCAATGTTAAAACCTTCGCTTTCAGCTTTTAACCCTGAACTACATAAGCACTGACAGGCACAGAATTTGTCTACATCAGCTCGTTTGTTATGAGAATGGTATTGACAATAAAGAGGCTTATCATGCTATTGTTTCTGCATTTGGTACATTGCCTTTGCTTTTGCCTTCGTTTTTAGTTTCCTTGTCGCTGCAGTAGTTTTACGGTTTATTTCATCAACTTGAAATTTCCTCTTGAATTTCTTGACTTCTTTTATTAATGGATATTGATTCTTATTTCTTTCATGTTCTTTGACACAGATCATATTCCATTCTTCTATAGTAATCAGGTATTTTTGAAGACCGATTCTTGTAGTTTTGTAAAACAGTTCTAGTTGAAATAATGCTCTGCCTGCTTCGGATCTCTCCCCATTACAGACGATCAACATCGTCAATCCGATGATCCACGAGGTGGCAATTGAGAAGGTTTCTCATTTTCACATCCATTCGGTTAATGTCAGCAGTGGTTCAATTAAGGTTGTTGAAACTGTATTGCACCACAGGGACTTTCAATATGTTTATGGCTGATATACTGTTTTGTGCATTCAACTCGCTATTGAACACCAGGCGCACACGCATGTGGCATTATTTTCTTACTTTCTCCATCGATATGCTGTATTCCATCTCTTTCACTGACTCCTAGGCATATATAGGCTTCTTTTCCTTCCAGTTCCCTGATCTTTGTGACAAAATCGAGATCTATTGATCTGTAATTCTGCATTTTTTTGCACATGTATCTAAGAAACCCATACCGATGTCATCAATGAAATATTTTACAGTATTGAGGGTAGCCTTCAACTCATTGTAGTCTTTGGCAAAGAGTTTGATAGTATCTCTGTAGGAAAGGTGATTAAATACCTTCTTTTTTACATTATATCCATTATTATTACTGTTTAATTCATGCGAAAGGGGGGATTAAGAACAAGCATAACATAGAAGTCAACAGGGAATCTCCCTCAAACATTCCTCGTCGGATATTCAAACAGTTGCAGTGTCTTTGGTGTGATTTAGGTATAATCTGCTTTTCCACAATTCAATGCTATATTTAAGGAAATTTACTATCACCGAAGAGATTTTGTACATTTCCAAAACCTTAAGGATCCAAGATATCAGTGACAGAATATGAATCAGTGTCACAATTTATGCCGTAGAATGGAATTTATCATGTCGCAGTCATTATTATTATTATTATTATTATTATTATTATTATTATTATTATTCATGGTTTCATGTACACACCTAAAGATTATATGAAACCACTATATTGTTGTTGTTTTTGTTGTTCTTCTTCTTCTTCTTTATTATTATTATTATTATTATTATTATTATTATTATTATTATTATTAT
Organism: Acanthosepion lycidas; assembly: GCA_963932145.1. Classification (NCBI taxonomy): domain Eukaryota; kingdom Metazoa; phylum Mollusca; class Cephalopoda; order Sepiida; family Sepiidae; genus Acanthosepion; species Acanthosepion lycidas. The sequence goes on along the minus strand of OZ010577.1, from coordinate 131,355,976 downwards.
TATTATTCTTTGCGGTATCATCTTACCAGATAGTAACTTTAAGTGCCTAATTACAAAGTCCTCTCCGGGGTCTGTGAATAAAATGGCACCGTTAGAGAGTTATCTATGCACATTTGGGGTGCTTCGTTTAGATAGAGAAGCTTTTGCAGATGATATGAGCAGTTCTGCACAAACTAATATCTTGTTGCTCTGAGACACTGATGTGTCCAGGAATTTTACTCCCATGATTTTCATTATCCTTCTTTATCATGCCCAATGCCCCTATCACAACAAGGATAATCGTAGTTTTAAGTGTTCACATTGTGTTACTTTGATTAGCAGATTATTATCATCATTATTATTATTCAGTTGTTCCTTTTGTTTTCGAGGCTATAATGGCGGGTACACGCGAAACTAAGCCTCAAAGTTGTACACAGATATCAAAAAATAGAAATTTTATTTCTTCTACAGATCTAAAGACTATGTCTTAATTTACATTATTATTATTATTATTATTATTATTTAATTCATAGCACTTTTCTTAGGATATGGAATGTTCCTAGTAGGGTGATTTTCTGGGCAACTTTTTATGTTGATGTTATCTGGGACACTGTTAGTGAAATTGTCCATTCCTTTTCTCACGAGACCCAGAGCTCCAAATACTACTGGTACTGTCTCTGTCTTCGTTCCCCACATCCTGTTAATCTCGATCTCTAGATCCTTGTATTTGGAGAATTTATCGATAATATTCATGGAGGTGTTTCTTTCAGATGGTACTGCGATATTAATAAGCATACACATCCTGAATTTCTTGTCTTTTATGATAATATCGGGTCTGTCAATTTGAATTGGAATGTCCCGGAGGATAGTTACATCGTTATCTTTGGTAACTGTGTCTGGTTGGTGCTTATACCATCTCTAAGTGATATCTATTATTATTATTATTATTATTATTATTATTATTATTTGATATCAGTCAGCTGGGTCGTTTGAGATGATATAAAATCGGATACAAATATTCAACTCTGGCAATTTAATGGTATTGTCTAAACATTGTCTCAAAGAGATTGAAATTGCTTGTAATATTCCAACTGACCATACTATCCAATATGTATAGAATGGAATGCTTTAGAGAAATCTATAAAAAGTAAGGCGGTCTTTAGACTCTTTACTTTGACGCCATCAATAATCCTGCGAACAGTCAGGATATGTCCAACTGTTGATGTATTTTTTCGAAAGACATTTTGAATTTTTCAGAGCAACTTTTCTACTTCCGGTTGTATTATGTTGAAAATAATTGAGTTTTAATTTTTTTTTCCCGATCCTAGATCTTTCTTTGCGAAAGGAACTGTGTAGCCTTTCGTCCATTTATATATGCCTTTTTTCATTATATGTGGCGTCACAGAAAATAGTAGAAAATCGTTGAAATCTTCCAAAGCTCCGGAGAAATGTAAAGTCGCGCTGCTTTCTTTGTTTTGGAATTTTTTTTTTAAGCCGTTTCAAGTTTTGCATCTGTAAAGATTCCAGGTTTAATGCCAAGAAGATTTTCAATGGTTTTCTCAACCTCAGTATCTAAAATGTCATGCACATTTCCCATAAGACTTTTTGAAATTGGTCTTACCATTTATTCAGCCAGACTGTTGACCTTTAACCTGGCTTTATTTGTTGAGTTTCTGCCACTGATCTCGTTGACAGTTTTCCAAGCAAGAACAGATTGCTTGTTGACAACAGCAGAGTATTCAGCTTGTTTATCTTAATAAGATTTCTTTAGTTTAATCAGCGCTTCATTGAAATCTTGGATAGATTTAAGGAATGGATTTGAATTTCTTATGACGGCTTTCTCTTTCACTAATATGCTGTTTTGGATTTAATACTTCAGTATTTCATTCGCTGTTTTCTTATACATCTTATGAGAAGTCCCCAATGAAACACAAACAAAATGTTTAAAAACGAATCATATATAATAATATAAATGAAAAAATAGATTGAACATAAACAGCTGAATTAAAATATTGTTGTGCTCCTGTTATCAAAGGTAAATGTTGATCAGTTTAAACTGACTATGTTTCACCTTTAAAAATGTCTTCTCACATGAATATGTTCTTCAATGTATTGATATTATTAAGAAAAAGATATTAAAATAATATAGCCTTATATTTGGAGGCATTTGTAAGTCAGCTAATTTCTCTACATTGTATTTCCTGTGATTTCCAAGGAATGTGTTGCTGATGTTTAGGTTTTAAGGGAATGACATCTGCAGCAGCCTTTTCATGAGAAGTGACAACATTATTGTAGGTTGTATAAGTTTCCTCGGCATCAGCTTGCAGACAACAATGGTCTTTGAGATAACTGTTCTTTTGTTAGAAGAGACAATTCATGAGTTGGGAAGGCAGACTGTTTTTTCTTATTGTCTCTAAGGCTAAGTCAGATGGTGGAAGAGACAATTCGATGGTCTGTCGATACTTCTTCAAGTCTTGAAGGCTTGGCAATTCTTCCCCTTCTTCATGTGATCCAGTTGTATATTCGTGCCATTGGCATGGGTGATTGTTCAGAACTCTTTTGAAATTTGAGGGTTAGCCACACAAGATTATTTTCCTGTATAAAGTCTTCGCGTAAGATCGCATTTGTTATAGAGGACGGATGTTATGCAAATTCGTTTACGTCAGCGACACCAACCCGAGCATTCATCTCCCCAACAATTAGTTATGTGTCAAGAGTGATACACGAGGCAGTTTTTTTCCCGTAGTAAGTTGCCATTTCTTTCTGCGGTAGACCAGTTGCTATCCAAGTCTGCCCTGCCATTTACCTAGAAGATTCATACCTTTCCCAAAGGTATTAGCTTGTAAGTGAATGTAATGGATTTGACTGGAATTCCAACTCGGCTCTGATTCCTTAATCCGAGCTGCTATTCATTACTCCACCGTGCCTCCTCTCCATCTCCCCAACAATAATCAGGAATTTATACTTTGGAACTAGTCTGACAAGAGAAGACAGGCATTGATACACATGTATCATCTTTTCATCGTCGCTAGAGTTTGTTGGTGAATAGCAAGAGATATGGTTCTGGTTTCAATTTCTTCAATATTCATATAGGTTAGTGGACTAAGTAACATGCCTACAGCCTCAATGGTAGTACCTGTGGAATTTTTCCAAGCCGAAGCAGAGATGAAGAACCAGCCTTTACCAACACAGAGGTATTTGACATTAGGAGGAAAATATACATGTTTCTGAATACAGATGACATTGATATTGTGCAATGGCAGAAAAGATGAGTTCAGACAGCTGATCTAAGTTAAGTGTGCGAACATTGAAGATTGATGTAATTTTTTTGAATGCAAGAAGTTTTTGTAGCTGATTCTTCTCCAACACTTGTCTCGCAAAGTGAGTGTTTTAGTAAATGTCTCGATAAATGTCCCATAAGCATTTAATTTTTTCATCGTCTTTCAAGATTCATACAAATTTAACCACGCTTAAAAAATCACATTCACGTCCTTTGCTGACAGATTTAAAAAGGCGGCCAGAATTTTTTTTCCTTTTTTGAATTATTTTTTTTTAAATAGTTTTTATTGTCTGCACACCGATTCCATCATGATTACTGAAGATTCGATGAAACTCTTCAAATTCTTATTCAGATATTTTTTTATTGCGACAGCCTCGGTTGGTGTATACAATAGATAAGATAAATAGCGGTAAGAATAAATAAGTAGATATAGCAATTATCTACTTATAACCTGTAGGGTAGAGATTTTTTTTTAGCAAAATCAATTAAAAAATAACGTGGTGAAATCTTTTAATATTTATTTCGTATCCTTTTTTTAATATTTTTTTTTAACCTCCTATTATTGTATTGTCAAATTACGAATATTTCATTTGTTTTCTGATTTTAATTATCCTTAATGATTTTCTATTATTATTGATATATTTCTATATCAGAAAATCAATTTAACTCTGGTTCGATTTGATTGTTTTGTAAATTGCAAATTCCTAATTTAATCTGAAATTTTAATTAGAATTCTTTGTTTTGGAGCGAGGCTGGGTTCATGATAGTCTCACTGAATGGTCTCCTTTCTCTGTGATTATGTCGAGAAGCAAATCTTGTTCTAAACTTTGTCCCACAAATATACACTTCTTTTAATACAGTGATCGACATATCGAATTAAAACCATATATGGCTCCAAATGTTCGTCTAGTAGAAATCCAGGCTTCAGTAAAGGCCCCGATATTTTTTATACATTCAAGAGCATTGATGCAGACAATGTTGTCTCCAGCAGAGCTCGTAGCTACGCCCCTCTTTGTAGAAGAAATGCCCGTCTAATTCGGGGTGCATTTGATCATTCGGCAACAAAGAGCATCATTACATACATGGGTGTTCACTAAAATGCCAGCTAATAAGAAATAATGTCAGATTAAAATATAAGTTCATTTGGAATATATATATATATATATATATATATATATATATATATATATATATATATATATATATAAGACATTTTTTATGTTTATACGTTCTTTTTATAAAAAAAATTAAAAAATGTCTTAAATAATTGTCTGATTTTGTCCATTTCATAATATATATATATATATATATATATATATATATATATATATATATATATATATATATATATATATATATATATATATATATATATATGTGTGTGTGGGGGGGGCGTGTGTGTGTTGTTTTAATATTGTTATTTTAATGGATGCACGTGTTTGAGTGGATATATATGTTTCTTTTTCCGAACCGTGCAAAATTAATGACAGTCAGCCTAAAAATAAAAATCGTATTAAAGAAAATTTATCTGACGGCAGGGATCGAACATGCAGTCTCTTAAGCTAGCGAAGAAAACTTTTAGTCAGGCGTGCTTTAACATTCTGCCACGCATATATCAAAGTCTCTCTTGTTTAACAACAAACATGAAACATTTGTGAAAAAGCGGTTAAAAATGTCATTGTTCCTAGGATCAAAATTGATTTTAAATGTTGATCACTTAAAATCACCTGCACGCTTTCATTTTTTAAAAAAAGCCTAATCGCCTAAATATATTGTGGTGAATGCTAGGATTCATTATCAAGCAAAAGTTTTTAAAATAGAATATCTTTCAGGTCAATCATTTCTCATAGGCAATCCAACCGAGATGCAAAAATTTAAAGAAACAAAACATATTTTCTAATGAAAAGCATATAATAATATTATTTCTTTTTAAATAATGGCTGACAATTACATTGTAAAAATAGCCACTTCAGTGTTCCATGCTGGATTAAGTATCGGGGTGGTCCGAATTCTGACGGCAACATAAAAAAAATGATATAAGTATACGCGAGAGCGCTCTTTAGTTTGTATATATATATATATATATATATATATATATGCCCCCTACTTTCAGTCTTGTGCTACATCTAAGCTACTCTTGGAAAACTACAGGGGTACCTCGCGGTGGCGTAACACTTAGCAAGCGTGTCTTGCTAGCACAATTATGACTGAGTTGTCATCAATGGGTGTCATATACCTTTGGCCTTTCGCTACTCTTGAAAAATCACTGCCCTGTGCGCGAGTGTGTATCTATTAATATTATAAACATATCTATTAATATTATAAACATGCATCTTTGTACAATCTTTCATGTGATACATATTTATAGATTAATATCGATAATATTTATGCTTCAGATGAATTGTTACAATTTTAAGGCAGAATATACTTCATGTGGAAGACATTTGTAAAAGTCAGCTGACTTTTCTACATTGTATTTGTTGTTCAAATTGTATTTGTTGTTCAAATTGTATTTGTTGTTCAAATGTCTTTGAAAATGTCTTCCTACATGAATATGTTGATCCATGTACTGATACTTTCAAGAAAAAGATATTAAAATAATATAGCCTTTATTTTAAAGTTATTTGTAAGCCAGCTAATTTTTCTACATTGTATTTGCTTTTCAGCATTTCATTCGGTAACAGGTCAATCATTTTTTAAAAATGTTATGTGATAAAGATCTTAAAGGAAAAATAATAGAAAAATAATTATTTCAAGTAATAGCATATTGCATATAAACTGGATTAAATATCAGCGTAGGCTGGATTTGATCCACAGCCTATATTTTGCACATCCCTATTCAAGAGCAATAAAATTAATAGTGTTATGAGGTCCACCCTTTTCTGACATAAATGGACTCGTCCTGCTGCCATACAATAGCCACAGTCAGTCAGAGATGAGACGTGTAGAGTAGAGGAAAGAGTAGAGGAGTAGAGTGGAAAGTACATAGACACTGTGATTTACTTCGAGACTGTATATAGCGATCTTTGATTAATACTAACCAGCGTTCCTGGATTTTACTAACAGCATTACCTTTTGTATTTTGTGTAAATACATTTAATTTCTTAGCTTAAATACTTGCGTTTGTCATTTATTGGAGACCGATTTTTCACGCGGAATCCACAACAAATAGCATATACCATAAAAAGTGGATTAAATATGACAGTGCGCATGATTTGATTCACAACCTATAGTTTACAGACACATGTTCAAGATTACTAAAAATAACATGATATTCCTATAAACATAATTAAATATAACAGTGGGCTGGATTTGATCCACATCCAATTGTTCGCAGACGCCATTTCATGATTACTAAAATAATAGCATATTCCATATAAATTGGATTAAATGTGACTTTGTGCTCGATTTGATTCACAGCCTAAAATTCGTAGGTCCCTTTTCAAGTGAACTAAAAATAATTGCATATTTCATATAAGCTGGATTAAATATCACAATGGACTCTATTTGATTCGCTTCCTGTAATTTGCCGAACCCTGTTCCAAAGTATTGATAATTATTTCTTAACAAATTATTAATTGTTATCAGTAATTCTGTTTCTTCTTTATGCATTATTACTTTTGTATATGAAGAATTTAATTTCATTATTGGATTTTATGCAGACACCCTAAAAAAAATAAAATTCAACAAGTTTATTTTAACTTCGGAAATTTTGTAATATTTCAGTAAGCTAATTTCTTTTTATTATGTTTCATTAATTCATTCATTTGCATATTCACTCTAGATATTTTATTATTATCCATGGAGACTGAATGACAGAAAATTTTCAGCACCTCCCTCAGTTTTATTTGAAAAGTATTTGTTTAACTTATTGTATTTGTCTTTGAATGTGTTATTGGATTGCAGGTCAAACAATCAATTCTAACAGTAAATCAGAGAGGAGGGCCTCAGTGATATATAAACAATGTATTTTATTTTTATCTTATGAATAATTATAATAATGGAAAATAACATATAATTGTTATTTGTAAATAATGGCATATTTCTTATGCTTTACGGACCGGAAGAATTCTCGCAACAGAGCATATTTGACCCGCGAGACGTGTCAGGGGGCAAAAGCTTAGCGAATAAAGCAAATTAATCTCCAATAGTTCAAACATTTACAACTTGGATCCACCATGCTGCGTATACATGGTGGAATCATCCATTATTACCTTTGCATTTTTAACACTATTTTTTTCATTAAGAATTGCTTCGCTTCGGAACAGATTTATAAGAGGATGCTCCCCCGATCATTACAATTATAAGTTTTACAAATTTAAGGTCAAAGCTTTATCATTTCTACCGATACTCGTAATAGACACTTACTTCCACTTCTTACCTCCATGCATCAACCTCATTCCGTAATCCTCTACCTTGAGTGGCTCTTTGGCCTTATAGCAAATTAAAATCAAGTTTTTAAAAATGACAGTATAAAATAATGCATTAGAAGAACAATGAACAATAAAGATTTTTGACGGAGAAATTGCCGGAACGAAATGTAGCCGAGTTGAAACGGGGGTGATGGACACGAGGAAAAAAAAGGAATAAAAAAATTGAAAAAGACTACAGATTAAACTAAAACAATTTAGAGAAAACACAAACACACACACACACACACACACACACACACACACACACACACACACACACACATATATATATATATATATATATATATATATATATATGTATGTATGTATGTATTGCTGGACGCAATTGCAATAGCGCAACTTAAAACTATATTTCTTCATATATATATATATATATATATATATATATATATATATATATATAATGTATGTATATATGAAGAAATATAGTTTTAAAGTGTGCAATTGCAATTGCTTCTAGCATGAAACATCGGCCGAAATAATGTCATAAAAGAAATATATATAATATATATATATAGAGAGAGAGGGAGAGAGAGAATAAGTAAAGATTGAAGTGAACACTCAGAGGCGACAGATTTATTTATTCATTCAGATTCTCTCTTTTATTCTTTGTTGGTATTATATCAACATTTCAGCCGATCTACTGTACGACCTTCTTCTGCTTTGATATCTGAGACGAGGTGTCTTTTTACTATAAGTAAGTGATTCTTTCAGAAAAGTTCCGATAAAGAAAAGAAACATTAGAAAACGAGTCGCAACGAATAGTTGTAAAATAGTTAACAATATGTCTTAGAATTTCTAACCCAGGAAAAATTCTTGAAATATTCAAATAGTTTGTAACAAAGGGGAAAAAAGAAAGAAAAATACATTGGATGAACAAAAAGGAATCAAAGAAGAGAAAGAAAGAAAGAAATATAGACGAGAAGAAAAAAAACGAGAAGATGGATAATAAAAATAATAAAACCTAGAAAGAAGAAAAAAACTTTTTTTTCCTGAAAAAAAATCCGTTAACGACGACTCGTTATATATTTGAATGGTGTGCTTGTCACAATGAAAACAAAAAAAGCATCATCAAAAATAGAGATTACATCTGCAAAAGTAAAAATTCATCGATAACAAAAAATTCTCTTTGAAATTTTAAAAAAAAGAAAAAACTAACTTTTTGCCGATCCAACTTGTATAATGATCAGTGTATCGATATATCAAAAACTTTTTGTCGCTTAATGGTAACGTTGGCAGACAGACCTTTGAACTTATATAGATAGTGATGTGTATAGTTCTTTTTTCAATCCGACAAGTGATGAAAATTTTTTGCTACCTTGTGATCCTAGAAGAATCATATTCTCCAATTTAATGTTTCTCCAACAAAAAGTTCTTGAAAAAGATATAAGCCAAATGTTACTTTTCAAAATCGTTTTCTGTCAACAAAACACTGTACTAATTGCGCCAGTTATTCATATTTTTCTCTTCCACACATCAATCTACGTATCAGCATATATATATATATATATATATATATATATATATATATATATATATATATATATGAAATTCGCTTGTTTTAAGAGAAGTACAAAAGTGAGAATAGAGATGAGAGGAGATTAAGATACAATCTGCTTGTCTTGGAAATTATGGATTATGGACTTGAACACAAGCCGATTGGGGTCGACGGGAAATATACACCTACACCATGTGCTGAGCAGGTCCCAAACGAATATATTCATAAATAATAACAAATGCTCTATTTGATTTGAGTATTTCTTGAATCAAACATTATTTGAGGGGTACATGGCCGAGTGGTTAGAATCTTCGCATCACACCATGGTCAAATAGTTAGGAAGGAAGCTTCCTGATGTTGTCGGAGTGGAGGGGTCGATCCCAGCATGCAGCACCTTTGGAAAGTGCCTGAAAATCATACCACGACACAAGCCTTGTGAATGAAATTAGGTAGATGAAACCATTGGGGGTTCGTTGATAGCGGTGCTAGCACGAAGTCACAAGTCATCGTGGCCGAGGGTTTAAATGTTTTAAATTCACGTGTTTTTATTAATTCTGCCATTACGTTATTCTTTCAATTTAACTACTATTTTCTATTATTATCGTAAAGTAATTTTGGCACCACCCTGTATATTACAGCAATAACAAAGATTTTTTTTTTTTTTTTTTTGTGAGGATTTTTTTCAAACTTCGTCGAGAAGTTTTAAGTGTTTAGTCGTTGCGTGCCTGACAAATATATTGAAATTGTTTGAAGCTTTTATTTCCCGGCGACGGGGAAAACACATAATCATAGAAAAAAGTCCTTAACTTTATTTTTTTATTTTTTTTTTACCAGGAGATGACTAATGCATAAGGTTTTATTAATTTGCAAACATAAAGGTAATGATGCTGATTAGAATTATGTTCATAGTGCAAAATGAATCCCGTGATAAAAAAAAAAAAAAATTTAAAACGTTTTGAAATTTTCCGACTATATGCTGCGAGGTTCCATTAGTAAACACATCAAATTTGGTGGCCATAACTCACACCACCTCTTGGAATATGCGAGATAGAGAAAGAAATAATAAAGAGAGTGTATATGATTAAACCTAATATCATATATAAGAAATAATTTTCATTTTTAGTCATTAAAAGTAAAAATAAGCAAGGGAAGTTGGCATGGAGGTAAAAAAACAAAAAACAAAATATTAATCCAAAGCGATATAATTTTAACCTGATCTCCCCCTTTTAATAAGGAGTTCAAACTTTCACGGCTTTGTAGCGAACCACTTTCATTCCCTTCATATACCATTGGTGAGATGTAAGTTCCACTCGAGTAGCTTCCTCCCACGCTTTGTGGAACCGATTCCAAAGAGATTTCCATACAGTCTTAACCAGTTTAAACCTAATGTTAACCGTTATAGTCCCCACATATCCGCTTAAACTGTGTAACTTCGTAACCCTCTACCACGAGTGGCTCCCTGCCTTTTACAGGGGACATCATTGTAAAAAAGAAGAGATATTACTTTATTGGTGTTTATAACTCTTGTTACTATGACATCGGAATATTCCATTACGAAGAAGGGGAGGTGTAAGGTTATTGACTGATAAATATATTAGGTTGGTGCAAAAATAATGTCGTTTTCTCACATAGTAACATATGTGAGAAAACGACATTATTTTTGCACCAACCTAATATAAAGTTTCAAAATGTATAATAATAATAATTACTCGTACAAAAGAACGAAATTTGGATTTATTCTTATTCTCTCAAAAAGAAGTGTAAGAGGAGATCGGTTAAGTTCGAAATGCTGGGGGTGGGGGACATAAAATGAATGTCGGAGGGTACATCAAGAAAAATGATGAAATCCAAAACGTTCAGCAAAAAATCTGAACTTAAAAAAAGAATATTGAAGTTCAATGTATAATGGTTTTCATGAAATAAAGCGTTTAATTGAATTTCCGGGCGGTTATTGGGCCGACAATAGTAAAATGACTGAAGTTTCCTTATTTAAAACAGTGTAATAAAAACCAGGGCCGCAGCGTACTACCCCCGAATCTCCAAACTGAGGTGGGGAGGGACAAGCCTAATTAGGGACCCGAACAGTGTTTTTGACTTAATTATAATGTTATCTTATCAACAGTTACTATTTTCTAACTACACTTTTATACATTACATATAAAACTAATCACAACTATTAAAAGATGAAAATTTGTCACGGATTTTGACGTATATCTGGGGGTTTTTTTGTTCATATCCGTGAATTTGTTTTCCTCATGTTAAGTGTCAAAAAACACTATATGAAATTCACTATTTTTATCCATAATGTTGAATTAATAAACCTATTCGACTTTTAACAGGAAAAATCTGAAGTTGATGTAAAAATTACCACAATACATTGTTGATGTATCAGGTCATCCCATAAGTTCTGTCCGAATTTTAACTTTTTGTTAAAATGAATGAAATTTAAAGAGTATTTTATAATGTCTAATAGAGCTGAATATTATTTTTATGTTTAGATGCATTTAAACTGATCCAATTTTATTGCAGAGAACAATAAAATTAAATTTTGTTCGATTAAAACCTTGCTAACATGGAAGTACCCAAGAATCATTTGAGGCACATAATGCTTTATGAGTTCAAGAAAGGAAACTCAGCAGCCGAAGCGGCTAGAAACATTCACTCAGTTTATGGAGAGGAATGTGTGAATGAAAGAACTTGCAGAAGATGGTTTGCAAAATTCAGAGGTGGAGATTTCACCCTTGAAGATGAAGATCGAACCGGACGTCCAGTTGAGTTTGATGAAAAGCTTCTTGAAGCAGCCCTTGAAGAAAATCCTGCTTTATCAGTTGAGGAATTGGCAGTGGTTCTCAGTTCAAACCATACAACTGTTCATCGTCATCTTCAACAACTTGGAAAAGTTCCTAAACTTGGAAAATGGGTGCCTCATGAATTGTCTGAAAACAACCTCAAATCCCGAGTTGACATCTGCTCTTCTCTCCATTCTCGCCAACTTGTTTCACCTTTTTTGGATAGACTTGTGACTGGATACGAAAAATGGATCATTTATCAGAATGTTAAGCGTCGTAGACAGTGGCTTGGTAAAGGGGAAGGACCCCAGCCACAGCCAAGAAGGGAACTTCATGGGCAAAAGGTTCTTCTTTCAATCTGGTGGGATCGCCGAGGAATAATCCACTTTTAATTCTTACCACCTAATGCAACAATTAATGCTCAAATATACTGTCAACAATTAAAACGTTTGAACCAAGCTTTGAGGAAAAAGAGACCTGCTCTAGTGAATCGAAAAGAGGTAATGTTTCATCAGGACAATGCGCGACCCCACACAGCAAGAATCACGTCACAAAACTTGGTTGGATCCTCATCCACCTTATTCTCCCGATCTTGCTCCTTCAAACTACCATTTGTTTCGTAGCTTACAGAATCATTTGGAAGAAACAGCTTTTGTAAGACAGGAAGAGGTTAAAACTGACATTTGTGAGTTCTTCGAATCAAAGCCAAAATTGTTAATAGATGGAAGGAAGTCATAGATAATCAGGGAAAATACATTGTTGATTGAATCTGTAATTAAATGTAACATTTCGTCACTTGTTTTCTTTATTCAAAATTCGGACAGAACTTATGGGATGACCTGATATTTCAGATGAAATGATCTATTCTGACATGTTTCTTATTTGTATCTAGATACATTTTATTTATTTCCAATTAGTCTAGTTGAATTGTTCACCTATATTGCATATGATCCATTATTGTATATAATTAGCTTACAATAAAATTTGTATTTTATATAAATACTACTTTATGAAACGTTGTAATAAATATGGCGACAAAGATGAGAACAATAGTCTGAATAATGTAAATAGTGTACGTAATACCTCATCTCAGAAATATAGACAGATACTGTAGAATATTGCATAAGCTTAAAAAATGTGCAGCAGTTCCCACGTGGCTACTCATTGAACAACGACCAAAATTCACTTGATATGGATCAATAGAAAGTCACCCTGTAACATCAATATCGATCTTTAATACTTGCTGGGGTAAGGACGTAAAAATATTATCAGCGCCATGAGAGGTAATAATTTAGACAGGAAAATATCGAAAGCGTTTTCATTATTCCAAGAATATTCCAGATTTTTGAATTCATGAAACCGCCTCTGTCAAACGAGGCAGAGCTAGAATTGGTTTGTTCAATATATTTTTCATTATATTTGCTTTTACTTTTTTTTTTTTTTTTTGTCCAGTATTTGCTATTGTCGTAACTGCAACGTTTTACCAAATCTACTGACGGGACATATATTATGATAGAATATCATACAGTGCAGTAGTATTAGTGCAATTTACAATGGAAAATTCAAATTTAAAACATCTTGTCATAATTTGTGCCCAGCGGTATTATGGCGTTTTATGCACTTTTATCTATTTTGTATTTTTAGTAAGTATGATCTAACAAATGATCTAACATATCTTAGTCATTGAGTGGATTCCGTACAATATTTTACAATTTACAAGAAAAAATTTTTTACAGTTTTTACTTATGGAATAGAACAAAAAAAAAATGCATATTTTTGCTCATGGTGATTCATAATTAAAATTCTAGCTTGAATATATTTTCTATTCAATGTATCTAATACAAAATATATTAACTTTATTTGGATTTATTCTTGAAATATTAAAATTTTGAAGTCAGTTTGCAAGCAGAAACCTGCGGAAATTAGGTAATTCTGTACATTTTTCAGACAATCTAAAAACTAAATGCTCACAAGGTGCTAAGAGCTACGAATTTAATTTTTGGTGACATTACTTATCATATCAAAGACCAGTTCTCAGCTCGAGTGCAATCTTTATTTTCGAAGAAAGTGAAAAAATCAACGCGCTCTACTGAGGCACAGGCGATTCTCCATCTTTTTTAACGACTTTGATGTCAAGATTTTAGCTGCTTACACAATGGCCGGATTCTGTCACACAAGGCACTTCGAATATTAGAAATAATGGCTGGGTGCTATAAATATATTTGTCGTCATTTTTTTCTGATTTTTCTTCAGCCAATACTTTTTGTTGTTACTAGAACTTTTCGGCAAATATTTTCATACAGGACAATCGATTTTACCAAACACAGCGGTATGTAACTGATTCTACTTTATTTAGAGTTTATTGCGAGTTTTTTAACTGCTTAAAAAGAGTCTCATACTTAGGAATGGTGAGGATTAGCATAACAGTTTTGTTCGAGCTGTATATTTCACGATTTTTTTTTATTTTCCCTTTATTACAGCGATCTATGGCCTGATATATTAGATACATTACGGCTTGTACGAAACATAGTTTATCTGTTATAAAAACGATATTTGTTATTTTAAAACAGTAAGATATAGCCCTGAATTATTTACAGACACTTAAATATTTTTTTAAGCGTTTCACCCCAAGCAAAGCGGGAAGCCAATATCACGCAAGAGGTTAAAGAGAATTGGAGCTAGAGCAGAGAGGAGTGATAGAGGAAAGGATGAAGAGAAGGATAGGGGATAGACCAAGATGCTTTAAGTTCTACTGTAGTCACTCTAGCGTTTAATATCTATTTTGACAAAAGGTGTTCTTGTCTTGTTTAACGCCAGCTTTTGATGCCTGTTTTGGACGCATAATGTACACAACTTCTTGAGACAGCTTTTGAAATGATATAATTTTTATCTCCTGTATTTCCAGGGTGATCAAATCAACGTCGTGCCTGCAGGAGACGAACCTGCCGTCTTTTTCAGCAATAAAAAAATGGGAATATTGGTAGCAATCGATCTACAACAGACATTTTAATAGATATAAATGACATAGTGATTACCTCTTGTCCATGTATGCAGCTCTGGGAGTTGGATGAGGAATGCCCCACTCCATGTGTGGGTAACTGCTTGCGAAATTCTGAAACGCTGTTTCACCAATTCTTTCATTTTTTCCATTCATATCCACAGCAGATGATGCAAAAAATCTCAGCTGTCAACAGAGAATAATAATAATAATAATAATAATAATAATAATAATAATAATAATAATAATAATGGACCTGTTACAATTTTATGGTACTCTACAATACACACTGACAGAACAATCAAAGTTAACCGCACAGACATTGTTATTAAAAAATGTGTCTCCTTATTGATATGGCAGTCCCTGTAGACTGCAATGTATCTTTGAAGATATTCAAAAAGCTATCAAAATACAAGGACCTTGAAATCGAAATCTCAAAAATGTGGTACATGGGAACATCAACAATCCCTGTTGTAGTTGGAGCCCTAGGATTGGTTGGAAAAGATTCCAGTAAACTAATTGAAGGGATTCCTGGAAGTCCATGCCTCAAAGTGATACAAAAAATTGTTCTAACATGTACAGGCCACACTTTGCGAAGGGCTTTATCTATGTATTTCTTCTTTTTTTTTTGTCAGTGGTAGGACCCGGAAAGAAATGTGTACACGCCAGAAATCAAAGGAAATAATAATAATAATAATAATAATAATAATAATAATAATAATAATAATAATAATAATGTGGTAGACAAAAACTAAAACATTCACTGTTGTGGTTGGAACTTTGGGACTGATAAAAAAAAGTACTGAAGAACGAATTTATAAAGGGGTCCCTGGTGCCCCATATCTCCAGGAAATCCCAAAATAATTCTAACATGTACAGCCCCATACCCTGTCCATTTTGAGCTTTGTGCATTTAATTATTTCTGTTTTCTTTATAGCTGTCTTTACTTTAAGTGGAAACAACGAAAAGAATCAAATCCTACGTAGCCCTACGTCATTGGTTAAAACCTGTCATGTGATTATAATTCAAATGTAAGCCCAAATTATTTTCCAAATAATAATAATAATAATAATAATAACATTTCTAGAGTATTATGAAATCTTTCGGATTTCATTGATTTATATAACGAAATTGAATTTCGATCTCAAATCAAAATATTTAATCCTCATTAGAGGTGCATGCGCATATCGTTTTTAAGCATTTCACCCCAATCAAGGCGGGAGCGCTACTAAGACGCAAGGTGTTACAGAGAGTGAGAGCAAGAGTAAAGAGGGGTGTTTGAGGAAAGTATATAGAGATAGATGGAGATCAGAATCAAGGCAATACAAGATGTAGACTGACATTATATTGGAATATTTGAAGATTATAGCTATCAGGAAAGCAAGTAGAGGGAAGGGAGTTCCATTGACGGGAAGTGAGAGATAAGAGGTTGTTGGAGTAGTAGAGGCGGTTACATATAAATCTTTCGATAGTGAAAGGGTGGGACCGAGATGCCAACCTACTAGCACGCTTAAATTCATGCAGATGATGTACCAGTGAAAGTAGCTCGTCACAGCAGTTGCCATGAAAATATTTGTAGAAAAGACCGAGGGAAGCCACATCACGTCTGTGAGAAAGTGACTGTAGAAGAAATACCAGATTATTACATTGCATATTTGTTTCTGGATTCTGTCTAGGATCTTGAGATGAATAGCGACGGCACCAGACCATATATGGCAGCAGTATTCAATCAAGGACGAATATATATATATATATATATATATATATATATATATATATATATATATATATATATATGTATGTACACAGACACACACACACATATATATATATATATGTAATATATATATATATATATATATATATATATATATATATATATATATATATATATATATATGTATTATTTGCGCAGTACTCGCAAAAGCGTGAAACCCAGGGTCACAAACTCACATCAATCCAACCAATATATATATATATATATATATATATATATATATATATATATATATATATATATATATATATATATATATGCGCGTGTGTGAGGTGCAAAGACTGGCAATTATTGTTCAGATGTTGTAGAATTAGTGATTAATTACACACGTGTAAAAATATCAGTTTTCATAAACTTTGTTGGTGGTATGAAAAATTTTAGAACATGTTTTTAATCATTTCAGTCTAAGTAAGGCGATAAAGCCACTGAGACAAGTTTTTACTGACAGAATCTGAGAAAACGTTTATTAAAGTGGGAACAAAAACTGTATTCAAGAAGACAGAAGATGACGATTGACGTTAGATTTTTTTTCGAACAGCAAAACAAGAAACTGTTTGAGAGTTTTATAAGAGAGAAATGCGAAGAAAGAAGCTGTTAGTATGGTATGATATGGTTTATATACCTATCTGCCACTATAGGACTGCACTTAAATTCGTGAAGTCGTTTTATCAAAAAGAAAGCTCATCACAATTACCATGAAAATATTAATACAAAAATATTGAAATGATATGCCAAGTTAGGACCGATAACATCAGTTTCTTTTTTTAAATCTTATCGAGAATCTGTAGATACGTAGCAGAAGCAGCAGATTAGATGTGAGAACAATATTCAATAGTAAACTTTTAAATATGTAAGAGAGATTCTAAGGAGAAAATTTATCTAGAGCGACACAGTGAACCAACTTTCCAATCGGCTGACATAGAAATTGGTTCAATATAATTGTTTTATTTCATGTTAGTGGAAAAGGCGAAACGAATTACTCTCCTGGAGATTAGCATCCGGCGATTAAAAGAAAGTAGTTAAAAAATATATTTTTTTATGCATTCAGCAATTGATAAGATCATAAGTTCAGTAACACGCCATGAGAAGAGAAGGATACTGCAAAATCTGAGATTGCTTCCATTACATGGCTTTAGAAAGGCTTCTACTACATAGCCGTCCAGAACCTGGTCTACATGTGTAGGAATATTCATTTGATCATTGTTGACAACATTGAAACGCCAAAGATGTATCATGTCTAACATGCGCTTAAATTCTCCGAAGTGGGCTTCCACCCTCTTGAGGATCCATCACCTGATCCCTATCAAATGGCTCTAATTGAACAAAAGGACTACACGTGTGTAGTGATGATATTAGCTTGAACTGAACTCTATTACTAAAGTGAAACATATCGTAGCGGGTGTAACCATTAAAACATCATACAGCGTCGGTGTTTAGAGATGAGTGTTACTACGTCACAAGATGACTGAAAACTGAACACTATCCAAATATTTTCTGTTCTCAAGATTACACATGTACCTAGACTAAAATTGGCATATTCCCTCAAATTGTTGCCCTTTTATTTGAACGTTGTATATACTCACCTGTGTATATATACTGTTGATCAATCTCTTTTTTGTAAATCTATCTATCTATCTATCTATCTATCTATCTATCTATCTATCTATCTATCTATCTATCTATCCCATCTTTTCTTACCTATATATCATTAAATTTCTATCTATCTGTTAAGGGGTCCACCCCTTTTTCATACAAGTGGACTCGCCCAGTATGTACTTGTACTGCTGACGGAGAATACGCAGAAGTCAGACAGTAAGGAAGTGATACAGTGGGAGAGTGAGAGAGTGAGGTAACAGCTTTGTAGGAGTCACAGGACTCAGAAGGAAGTCATTTCATCCCGGAATCCAATCCACAACACCTCCTTTCGTCCATTATCTATCTATCTATCTATCTATCTATCTATCTATCTATCTATCTATCTATCTATCTATAAACATGTGCATATATTATAATTACTTTCTTGGCCTCAATAATATACTACCTCCTAACATGTCCAGTGAAAATTTCCTTTTAATATAAACAGATTCAGGATGAGCGTTTTGACGTGCGTCAGCCAAGAACAGAAGACAATGGCTTTCTCCAAAAGGGTTTTTTATTTAGCATCTCTGGAAATCAAGCAATTACCAGGAGGACAAAATGAAGACAAGTTCATAATTTCATAATTGGCGACATTAATTAGCTTTATTTGGTGCTTAATACGTAAGGTGATGAGAAGAATAATTAAACGTCCTAAGTCACTGAATAAGTTTATTATAGACGTATATGCAATGTTATATTAGGCGCAAAATTAAAAGGTTTATTTTAGTCATGAAAATAACTTTAAAGCATAATTATTTTTCAGTTATTTTTAGATTAAAAATTATCGTTATTATATTCTGTGCTCTTCGGATATTTCTGCTACATTGATTGTTATAATACAACTGTATAGCGGTTGTAGACTTTGTTTTTTTTTTTTTTTTGGAGATTTTATTCATTTAAAGTGACATTATGATTTTTAATTGACCTTTTCCTAGAATGAAAAGATAGATTTAAATCGATTCAATCCGGTCTTTTGCAGACCGTCAAGAGCTCATATTTTAGTGGATGAGAGAAATCAGGCTTCACTAAAGAACAAAGGGAGATAAGTTCGAATCTCTCAAGTTTTACGTTTATATCTGCTCCACCCTGTCTACGTTTTGTTGCAACATTAAAACCTGAGTAAATTCCTATTTTAAAAGTCAATAATTAAGTCGAAATTAAAAGTAAAAAAAAACAAAAAACGATGAATGTCTTTTTATCTTCAGTCTTTGACTTTCCTTACGGTTTTCAAGAATTCGTATTGATATTTTGTTTTTATTAAATCTCCGTCTACCAATTTGCCATTTATTACCCTTTCACCTGTTTCGATATTTCTTCAGTCTCTTGACGTTCAATTTTACCCATGATTACCCCTGTCGTTCTCTTCATTCTCATCTTGGAAACCATTTTTAACCTTGAATGTTTTATTTTTCCTCCAGACTTATCCCCCCTGTCATTTCTCTTCCATTATCTCCTTTTTCTTTCTATCTCTTTTATCTGATCTCTTTCTTTCTTTCTTTCTTTCCGCATCTTTCTTTCTTTGCACCTTCTCTCATTATCGCTGTCTTTCTTTTCTGCCAAGCAAACTGTTCTTCGGCGCTGAATGTTACTTTCAAGGCCTCAAACTTAAAAGCGTATCGTTTATTTCTCTCATCTTGCTTTTAGTCAACGACTCACGTCCTCATCAAATGGGGAAAGTGACAAAGGTCGACGGTTTAGAAGAAGTCAATCAAACGCCGTTTTAAATTACCTGGAATTACAAGTGCGTTGTAGTACAGATCGCTAGATGTCTACACTCCAGTCTGAAATATCGAGATCACACGTCACACAAGTGTCAAGGGCTTGTCTAACAAAAAAGAAAAAAAAATGACGAAGTCGTCTTGGTTGATCTTTTAGCGTTCATTTATAAGCATATTACAGACGAGAAATAGACGCAAATGACTAATTATAGCAAAAAGAAAAACAGACATTCTGGTTTAGTCTGTTTTTTAGGTAATACTGAAAAAGAAATTTATAACTTATATGTACCTTAGTTACTAAGCAACATAGTCATCATTCATCCTCAGCAAACCGAGATTGTTTTAAAATTATCTTTGACCAATGATACCCACCTGCTTACACCACACACACACACAGAGATACATATATATATATATATGACTATTGTGTCTAGCATGAATCAGCCTGTCGGCTCTAAGTGTTGACTTCAATGTTCACTTTTATATTTATATTTACATACGCTCTATCTCTGATATTGATCACTTTATCCCGCAAATATAGCATACCTTAAAACTATATTTCTTCATATATATATATATATATATATATATATATATATATATATTCGGTGGCTTTATCTCGTATCCAAGAATTTAATTACAATTACTTCTTTTCTGATTGCTTTCTTTATGATGAACGTGTCGATGACCGAATTCGCTGCCAACGCCAGAACTAGGAGGTTCCAGTTTCACCAAAACCTGCTCCCGTCCTCAATTGCCATTTGTCTTTCCAAGAGTTGGTTGGAGGTGAAAGAAAATCAGAGTAGAAGAAGGTGGACGTCATCTTGCCAGGAAGTGACCCACACACTTGATTTCATGACCTTCGTCTGCGAGACATATGGAATGAAACATGAAAAATCCAGTTATGAAACTACAACGGACTACCGGAACCTTGTAATAATTTCGAGTGGCGCCTTCTGTAGCATGTCCGTTATGCATAGATCTCTCCATCCGAGGGTTCAACCGTTGAGATCGTTTGTAAGCACGACCAACTCCAACGGTGCAACAAGCGGATATATAATTATATGGTGGCTATCGAATTGCAAAGCGGGTATGACCCTCACTGACATGTCCTGCCCTTCATTTAAACCCCGCCACAACACTGCATTCATCTGTTGGGTGAACGATAGTGGTTTATAAATCCAGCCATCGATCTGCATTTCTTGTCAGACATGTAGCATATCAAATCATCTCCAGGCGGTGGAAGTTGATTTTCATCGTCATCACTTTCATATGCCTTGTCAGGCCCGAGCTGGACATGCACACTCTACTGCAGGTCGGGTATTCAAAGCATGCCATTACGAAATCGTCATATACAATAGACTGTTGGTGTTGATTTTGGTGTTACCGCTGTTGACTGAACAGACCCGCTCTAGACAGACATATCCAATTACGATGGACACATGACCAGGTTGGCACCAAATGGCAATTCAGGGATCACATTCATCAGTTCTGCATAGTTTTGTGAGGCCTCATAGAATCATAACGCCGTCAGCAATATCAGCTCTTCAAGAAATCCGGTCTTCAGCAAGAGTTTCCCAGTTAACAAGACGAATATTTTACTTGCATTGTGACACTTTAAGGCAATCTTTGTAACGATGTTTGGTTTGTGTTGCGGCTTTTTCCAATTTCCAATTCTCCATACATCATTTGTTTTGGAATTCTGTCATCCAGACAACATGGCCCGTCCATCACAATCTGTGCTTGTGTATAAGTGCTTCCACATAGAGTGAATTGGCCCTTTATAGAACCACAGTATCAGGGGTGTGAGGCATCCAGTGGATTTCAAGCACAGACCGAAGGCAGCGTTGATGAAAACGCTCCAGAATTTTCAGATGTCTGCAATAGACTACTCATATCTAATATGAATATAGCAGAGATGCCATAACGCAGATATTATATATTTTAATTTTTGTCTGCTTTTCACGCCCTTTTGACTCCAGACACAGAACTCGAGTGCTGTGAATGTATCAGACGCCTTCTTAATCCGTAAGGATATTTCATCGTCAAGAGAGCAGTGGCGGTTGAGAGTGCTAACAAGGAATACAAATTTGTTTATTAACCCAAGTCGACTACCATCAACATAAATTGATGGATCTATATACTGAATTCCTTGATTTATATACGCATACAATTTGGGCTTAAAAATCAACACGGCATAGTGACTGTCAGTTTCCCTTTTCAACATGACCAGACAACCAATTGGTACTACTACTTTAGTAGGCTATATATATATATATATATATATATATATATATATATATATATATATATATATATATGTAGAGAGAGAGAGAGAGAGGTTATGCATATATGTCACGAGGAAGTTTTCGCAGTTTATTTCTTATTTATGCTGGTTGAGTGGTTGGAGAAAGTGTAAATGTAAACAGACAAGGATTATATACGGTGACATATATATATATATATATATATATATATATATATATATATATATATATATATATATATATATATTTGTAACCCTGTATTTCACGCTTTTGCGATCATCAAAAACACTGGTTTATTTTTTTAAAAGTGTATCTTACTTCACCCAAACACGCTAAACTAAACTTCCCCTATAGCGTCACCCCAAACATACACAGAAGAAATTTTCCTCACCCCACACAAATAATCAAACATAAATAATCATAAACAGATCAACTTTTTAAAAAATAAACCAGTTTGTCTGATGATCGCAAAGTTTGAAACCCAGGTTTACAAACTAAAATCCATAATTCAAAAATACGCTTTTAAGTAGGCACCCGAGCGGATCGTCAGTGATCTTAGTTCATCAGGGAGTTTCTGGTCTTTCAACATTATACACCCATCACCAATCGACCCAATCAGGGAAGATCAAACCCCGATTCCCCTCACTATCAAACGCTAACAGACACTCTGGCCTTTTTAAAGAATTAGACGTAGAAAGACCACGTATTCCCCACTTTTAAATGGCCCGCGGTGGGGACTGACTTCTTTTCTTTTTTCGGTGTATAACAGTTTCAATGGATAACCGAGGAGGTAATCTTGTTTCTAAGTTTAACCCTTTTCTTTAAGTATTGTATAGTTTAAATTTTTGCTGTTTTTTATTATATTTGTAGTTTTTTTTATTAAGGGGGACTTAAACTCAACCCTACTATCACATTTTATCGTTTAGCCTGATTCTTAACATTATTACAGGTAAAATTTAAATGGATGTATTCGCAAAATTAAAAAATTTTCCATAAACATGGCGTATATTTTTCCTTTCCATGTACACCCAAAAAACAAAATTAAAAATAAAATAAAATAAAAGTACAATAAGCACCAAAAAAAAAAAAAAAATTAACATTGATTTAAAACTATTTACAAATTTGAAGGCGTTAAATACAATAGATTACGAAATGCTCTTGGAATATATTAAGTATTAACGAAGCTTCATATTATATTTATATATAATGTATCGCTTAAAACCGATGACAATTAAACTAGTGGAATAAAATAATAATAATATACAAACGATATATAGCGAAGTCGAGAGTAAAAAACTTTATAAATAATACACTATATACGTGTTACGATTCCGATTAAAATATACAAAATTCGAAATGTTCGTATAAATTTTTTAAAAATGAGAATAATAGACAAAAAAGTCTTACATTCTTATAAATATAAAATTTAAAAAAAAAGTATGAGAATAATAGACAAAAAGTCTTACGAGATGTGTCACCCCTTACACCCACCTCGATTGGCAAACAGCTTGACTTCCACCCATTGTTTTTACAACTCTTTATTAGTTCGTCATATTTTAACATCTTCCGTTCGTGGGCTTCTTCTGCATGCTCTTCCCAAGGCACCGTCAGTTCCCACATTATTACTTTCTTAATATTGTTAGAGAAGAATACTAAATCTGGGCGTAATTATGTTTGCCCGATGGGGTCAGGGAATTTTAGTCTTTTTCCTAAGTCGACTCTTAATTTCCAGTCTGTTGCCAATGTCAGAGTATTTGCTATGTTCTTGTCCTTTTTTTTTTGGGGGGGGGGTTCTCACCAGCTCTATGAAACTCTATAGCTCTTTTATCTAAGTTTAAAGTATTAGTGCCGATGGCCATACTAACTATTTTTGCAATAACCTTCAAGATTTCATCATGCCTCCATCTATACCGGCCTTCCGTTAGTGCTGTCTTACAGCTACTTAGAATATGCTTTAGAGTTCCTTGACGCGAACACAAGTGGCATAGTGGCGATTCTATTTTATACCACCGGTGGAGGTTGGTAGGACTGGGAAGGGTGTCGTATACAGTCTGAATCAGGAACTTTATATTGATATCATTACTCCATATATCAGACCATTTGATTTTCCTATAAATCATGGATTCCCAATTGGTCCACGCACCTTGTTGCCTTAGTCCTACCATCTTTGCCACCCTTTTGTCCTCCTCACCCTTGCGTACTTCTTCTTGTATTAAAAGGTTATTTTCTTTACCTTTGGCTCTGTCCACCCGAATGGTAGGAAAAAACCCTGAGCCCGCTCGTCCAGTAGCCACGACGCCTAATATGGCCTTTTCGCGGAGCCTTTCTTTAGCGTCACGTAATTCGTTCTCTGCTCTCCATTTTCTCCCTGAGTAGACTTCAATGCCTGCTCCAACCACCTTTGGATAACTCGTACTGCGTTATTGTTCTTATTTTGGTGACTTTGAATTCCTCTACTAGACTTCTGAAAGGAAGATGCAGAGCATTGGTATTGCCGTATAGAGCAGCACTGGTCAAACTCTTCGGTAGACCTAACCATCTTCGTGGTTAATTCTTTTTTCAATTGTTCTATATGAGATGTTTTGAATTCGTAAATAGACAATGGCCATATAATTTTGGGAAGAATGGCATGCTGATAAATCCAAGCTTTGAATCGGCCTGGAAATCCAGACTTATCAACTCTCTTTAACCAAGTTTCTAGTTTGTCTTTTGTTTCTTGGATTGCTGTTGCGTCTTTAAGAGAGTGATCTATATGTTTTCCAAGGCTTTTTACGGGCTTTTCCTTAATTGTTGGTATGTTCCCCCCGGACAGTCTGAATTGCTCCTTATCTAATATTTTACCTTTCCTTAAAACGAGTGACCTTGATTTCGCTGAGTTGAAACTCATTCAGGCCCATGTGATCTGCTTTTCAATCCCCTTCAGCAGCCATCTCGCGCCAATAACAGATGTAGTGGTGATCGTCATATCACCCAAATAGGCTCTTATAGGAGGTTGCCTTAATCCCGATCTAGTGACCGGCAACTTTACATTCTGTTTCTGCCGCTTTAATTAACATATTCATGGCTAAACAGAAGAGGGTCGCTGAGATTGTACATTATGATGCCTTTCTCCAATTTATGCCATGCCGACGCTGTATGTTCTCATTTGAAAATTATTATAGTAATCAGAAATTAATTCAGTTATTCTACTTGGTACATAATGGCGATGGAGAGCTTCTTCCACTAGTTTATATGGTATTGATCCATAGGCGTTTTTAAGATCTAAGCACACGATTGCTATATCGCCCCTATTTGCCTTCGCTTCTTTTAACAGCTACGATACGACCCCTATATGCTCCATACATTCTGATATTCCTG
>OZ010577.1:131290242-131327742 GCA_963932145.1 Acanthosepion lycidas | reverse complement strand
TGTACAGCTCTTTTGTTATGAAATGAAAAATAAAAGTCAACATTTCTGGCGATTTTGAGCACTGATATCATTTTCTAATAATTTATTCAGTATAATAGATTCATATTTCGTGTTTCGATCGCCAAGTCTCAACAGATGTAGTTTTCGGCCTTCTTCGTGTTGTCAACACTTGGGAACCGAAGTGTCTGCATTAAGTGTGAATTATTCGTATAAATATGGATGTCTTTGCTGGAAGAATATCTCGACTATCAGTCGTTCTTATTTTCTTCAAGGGTATGCATATTTTATCAATCTTCTAGTGAAAATAATGTGATTGGAACAAAAAAAATCAAAATAACAGATAAGAAATGTCATTGACGAGTTTAAAAATTGAACAAGCGGTAAATATTCTACACTTTTGGATGAAGTCTCCACATAATAAGTGAATATTGATGACATGGAATAAGAATGATCTTGAACAGAAAATCAACATTCTCTGCCAACTATTCCAGGAAACAGAACTTAAGTAGGTACCTCCATGAGATCGCTAAAAAAAGTGCATAGCATGATTAAAAAGACGCCAAATTTGACGAAAACAAAATTTTTTCGTCTAAATGTTTATATTATTATTAAGAGGAAAGATCAAAGTTTATTTTAATCATTTTTCATATCATTTCCTTCTTTTTAGAACTTTCTAAATTTCGATTAAAAAAACCTTGTTTCTCTTTGTATCACCGGAACTAGTAAAATAACATATACAATTTTTAACACGTTTTTTTTTTTTTGTGTGCGTGTGACACATATTAATTTGGAAAATCTTTCAAAAATAAAAAATAATTGTCGGATGTTAATGAAACTTTCAGAAACTATTCACAGATGATCGAAATTATTATAAATATTTTTATTAAAGTCATGACAGAAATATATATTATTTTAATATTTATTACCCCCCCCCCTAACTAATGTTATGAAAATGCTAGAAATTCGATCGCATCGGGTTTAGAGATTACAATAGTTAAAAGCACAAGGCTTGCAGGAATGCAAATCATTTTTTTCTTTCTTTTTTTTTTAATTGGAACCCCCTACCTGAAAATCAGCTCTGCATTGTAACATACAAAACTCAATAAAACAAAGATATTATTTAATTTCAAATGCTTTTATTTGCTTTTAGTTGTTTTTATGAATATGGACAATATTTTCTGAAAGCAAAAAAAAAAAAAAAAAAAAAAAAAATCGAATTTTTAATGCAATTATTTGTTATTTTACAATTATAGTAGATTTTTACATTTAAGTTATTAAAATATTATAAAATTAGTTAAAAGCCGCATCGGGTTTCCTAAGTGTCCTTATGAGATCTTTTTTTAGCGCGTTGTAAATTGTATCCTTTTGACCAATCAGAAGACCCGCAGTAATTAAGAAATGTAATTTTGTGTTTATAATCGGGCTGTAATTATAAAGTACGGAAGACCAATCAGAATACAATTAAGTTGCGTTACTTGAGTTAAGCATTGTTCTCCGCTGTTAAGGTCTTAACTTTTGCGAAACACGTGTGCAGATGTTAATTTGATTTTTCAATTCTCACTGAGAAGGGTACCTACAAGTATCAGTATCATCTTATGAAATTTATATGATCTTATTTTTATATTAATCTCATTTATGACATTTTTCCATAAATGAAATATCAAAATTAAAATTAAAATGAATGGAAATACAAATAACACAGTAAAATGTAATAAATTTACATAAAATTATAGTATTTTATGTAAACTTCAGATAAAATTTCATAAGAAAAGTACCTATAAATTAATTAGATACTTTTCTAATGACTGTTCTAGTTCCACGAGCCATGTTTAATGGCGGTCAGTTATCTCCTGTTAATTCCCCTCTCCAAGTTCTCCACTGCCTTAACCGGGTATTGAACTCACACTCTTTGGATCCTGTCACTGGATCTAACTAACGCCTTTATCCACAGTGAGCAAAATAAAGGGTTCAGTTCAACATTCCAACCATCTGAAAAAGGCCGGAGCGTACAACGGCCGAAATGCTGTAATAAATATGGCGAAAAGATGAGGACAATAGTCCGAATAATATAAATAATGAAGTCCACATAATAGCTAATATTGATGACATAGAATAAGAATGATCTTGAACAGAAAATCTACATTCTCTGCCAACTATTTCAAGAAATAGAACTTCAGACATTTTTTCTAAAACAGAAAATATGATCTGGAATTAGAGTGAAGCCAGTGATGTCAGCCGCCTTCATCATTAAAAATCAAGGAGTAGAATTAGTAAATATTAAACACTTCAGATACCTTTGTGTATGGACCAATGTATCAAAAGAGAAAACAAAATTGAAAATATAATCGGCTGCATCAGAGGCTTTAGATTCAGCCAAAACAATAAATGGCTAGAAAACCAAGACATCAACCTGAACATTTGAGTCATCTCCTTCAAAAGACTCATCAGATCCAGACTTACATATTGATGTTATGTATTGTCCCAAACCTGTTCAGAAACATTTCAACAGCCAACTGTATACAACCGCTTTCTAAGATCAATGGCGAAAAAAGGCTTTGAGCGAGTGAAAACTGAGGCCCTTGGCAATAATCATCCTTCTTCGAACATCGTGGATTGGCGCCAAAGGATTACAAACAAAGAACCATACCAAATAACAGAAACTCCATCATTTGAGGACAACCAAAAGCAGCAACATTTAAAATAGATATTACTTGTAACTCTTTTTTCCACACCACTTCAAAAAAATGGTTAACTAGGAAACCCCCATCAATAATGGAAAGCACGATAACAGCTGCTGTAGCCAGGTATTGAACTCAAAACTCTTTGGGCCAAGGCACTGGATCTAACTGGATCATTTTTTATCCACTGGACCAAGTAGAGTTAAAGGGAGATAACTGAGGCATGGCAGGTGAAACTAGACCAATATACCTCGGTAGATGAAATAAATGGTTAAGTTCGAAATTTCAATCACCTAAAGAAGGCCGGAACGTACAACAGCCGAAATGTTGTGAATATGGCAATAAAGATGAGGACAACAGTTCGAACAGTGCAAATAATGTAAATAATTACAATACCTCATCTCAGAAATATAGACAAATACAGTCAATGCTATTGAGAAAAATGCATAACCGCTACTAATATTTAATTAATATGCTATTAAAGAAAAGAAGATGGTTCAAGAAAAGCAGATGGTTAAAGCCGGGAGTGAATTGACTCAAATGCAAAGAAGCTTTGAAATTAGCGTCATATAAAAGCCACAAAGATTGTTATGTTTAGAGATGAATGAAAAGGGAATGTGCTCTATACAAAAAATATAGCAGTCTTTTTTTATGTGTTTGACACTTCTTTAAAAGATATTATTAAAGTAGTGGGTAAGTATGCTACCAGTCAGTCAATATACGGTATAAAAATGTCTTGGAGAAAAAACAGACAATATTTGTTAATATATTAAACTAACTCAAGAAGAAAATACCAATGGTTGATTTTAGCAGAGATAAATTAGGTGGGCCTATTATTCGACCACTTGAAATCCCTGGAACTCCTAATCGACCCCTAGAGGGTCACCTGAGCCCCGTTTAACGACCCCTGATCTAAATGTTCGTACGAAGGATCTGCTCGTCCTTCAGCTATTACAAATTATATATAAACCTAACTTTTTTTTAAAAATCTATGTAAATGAAGATACGTAACTCTATGGTGTTGATAGTTTTAAATTACCATCGAACCTAACAGAAATTCTGTAGCCTAGATACATATTTCCCCTGTTATTTTAACCATTCTACCATAAAGAATCCTTCCAAATCTTTCAGATTCGATGATATTTCTTTATGCACAGATTTTTTATATTAATGGTAGAAATGTTCGACTGGATTTAATTCAAGTTATTAAGAATGTCATTCCAATGTCATTACTCTAGACTAATTCTAAAACCTTCTGAAATGGTTTTCAAATTATGCTTCGTGACATCGTTTTGTTTGAAGATTTATCTATGCTAATGATAATGGTAAAATTAACCATTTCCACACAAGGAAATCATCCACATTCATTGACTGGACAATTAGTATTACTATCAGTTTAAATTTTAAAAAAATAACTTTTTTCTTAAAACATTTTTCAGGTTATTAAACTTCTAGAGTTCACTAACTGTTTTCATTCTCTCTTGTACTGATGTAAGTTTCCTTCCAAGCCTTTTGTTTTGGGTCATGTATAAAGCAACATCATTATTTTCCCTTCTAGTTACAAGCCAGTCAGTTAGTTATGTGCAATGCATGATACACGCTTAGGCGATCATATATCTATCGATACATGACTGATGAGGCAGATTTTCCCGCAGTAGGTTGCTATTTATTTCTGCGGTAGACCAATTGCCATCCACGGCTCTAGAACCCATAGCTAAGGGGAGGAAAAGAGGATCCATACCTTTCTCAAGGGTATTAGCACGTAAGTGAATGTAATGGATTCGACTGGAATTCGAACTCGGCTCTCCGATTCTTCAATTCGAGACGCTATCCACCGTGCCTATGGACTCATATTTTAGCTAATCGATTCTCCTCTCAATCCTGGTGAGTTTTTCAGCCCCTGCTATAAAGAAGTCGCCTCCGCCCACAAAAAAATAATGTGTCGACCTCCATCCTTCTGTTAGCATAATGGATTACATCGAGCGCTATGATGTTTTTTTTCTCAAAGCCTAATATTATTGGATCTGTCCTAAAAGCCCAATTTTTGTTTCCCCGGGCCATACTGTCATACATATTCGATTGATTCAACAGTTTCATTAAAGAATACTGCACAAACATGTTCATATTTTCTCCAATAGGTATTTTATAAACCTTCCAGTGAAAGCCTTACTTCGATTTTCTACAGTCTTCTTCAGTTCCGTCCGAGTGTCTTTTACGCTCTATTATATGTTGACATTTTCAACGCAAGACAGTTTTGCAAGTGCAAATACTGTACCAATTTCTTTTTATTCATGAATGATGTATAAGACAGTGTATCCCAAGCAGCTTGAGATTTTCAGTATCTGTCTATGTCTTTGAAATGAGGTATTATGTACACTATTATGCTAGGCCACAAAAGTCTCCTGAACCGACCAAGCATAGAAATGAATACAATATGGGAACCAGTAATAAGGAATGCCAGAGAAAAGCGATAATAACAACAAAAAGGCAATATGAGCTTTAGAAAAAACATGCAATGATACCAGCAAAAATTGCAATACGAGCACTGGTAAAAAATGATTTTTGAAGACATTAGTTTTATAATACCCAGAAATTCATACACAAGGATACGTGGCGCAGGGGATAAAGGCGTTAGGTAGATCCAGTGACAGGACCCAAAGAGTGTGAGCTCAATACCTGGTGGAGAACTTTGAGAGGGGAATTAGCAGGAGATGACTGACATCTATTAGACATGGCACGTGGAACTAGAACAGTCTACCTCAGTAAGCGAAATCAAGGGTTCAGTTCGACATTCCAACCACCTGAAGAAGGCCGGAGCGTTGTAATAAACATGTCGACAAAGATGAAGACAATAGTCCGAATAATGTAAATAGTGTAGAATGAGATTTTATCTCGCCTTCACCACATGGATATGTCTCAATCAAATGTCCTTGAAGAGTTCAAAATGAATGAATGATTAATTTGTAAAAAATAATTTTCTATAGATCGTCACACTCTTTGGGTCCGTCTAAATTGCTGTTAATCAATAAAACGTGATTTATTGCCAAATTTATTTCTTCACTGGAGGGGGGTAAATATTAATGTAAACGTGAGTAGTTCTAATTGATGAAATGAAACAATAATACTTAAGGTTTTTAAGACGATATGCAGTTAGTGTAACGATTTTCGGCTGGGAAATTGGAACTGGTGTACCGGTTTCAAATTCCGACATTATATATGCGTTCAGTCGGCAATGGTTATATAGCAGAGTATTCTAATTTCTCTAGCCTTGGGGGCAACTAGCCTAAGAGAAAGAAAACTTTATGGAGAAGGTCACCACTCCACTCTCTGAAGAAATCATGGCAATTCACAGATAATAAAGTAAAGAATCTAAGAAGAACCGTGATCCCCTATATTCTGAAAGAATATGATATTAAAATTTATCTTTTATTTATTATTGATATGATTCACATCAGAAGTCTGAATCGAATTGAATGCTCATTCGTAATCTTTTAATTAAGAGGAGCTGATGTGTGGTGACCCTTGTAGGAACCAGATTCACTGTAAGAGACGCTAAAATAAGCTTTGTACCTCATTATCACATCAAAAGCAAAAGAATTAGGTATCTCGCTAATTGGCCAAGAAGATTACCTCATTGTCATTAACTACAAAACCGGGCTGCAACGATGTCGGTGGGTGCGTCGACATAACGCAATACAATCGGATGGAAGGAAGTTATACATGTCAAATTCGCGAGGGGAAAGGCAGATTCCCGCACGTTCTCGCCCTAAAATCGAACGTTCGAAGAAAGTTCCCGAGACTATATAACCTCCAGGGTAAGTTAATTTGAATGAATCCAAACGTGAATAAACTATTATTTGACCTATGAAAATATAACCTAGGTGTCAATCAATTTTGAAAATTGTTTAGAGTTGCTGCCACTTATTCTGGGCATTACATTTTTGGTATTGTTCGCAATCGGTAAGGCAAAGAACCTTTCCAAAATGTTTGTCTCAGAACTAAGAGAAGAAAAAAAATCGTAGAATGGCAGCTAAATCGTAACAGTCGAATTTCGAATGATAATGAATATGGCAAAGTTTTTATAGATAAGAGATGAAATCTCTATCAAGGAAAATGGAGCGCATATGCTGATGGAAGGAAAATTAATTTTTCTTCCTGCTCGAAACGTTTAAAATTTAAAAAATTAAATGAATCATCAATAGATTTTAAATGGATTCATGAAAGGTTTGTAGCAAAGGTCCGTCAAAATGCAACTACTATTGATAAATTTTAATATTAAAATCAATTTCAGGTGCGCTGGTTTCAGAAAAGGCAATTAGAAATGAGCGTAGAAAATATCGATTTAGGTACTTGGCACTTAGCAAAAAATATCGGAGGTTTAAAGTCATTAAGAATGAGAATTTCGAACCGCCATTGTTCGTATGATTTTTAAGTTCTAATAATTTTGCAAAATTCATTCCCAACAGAAAGACAAGAACTTTGAGTAAATACGATACGAGTGTGAAAAAGAAAAAAAGAAATCGTAAAAGGCCAAAAGAAGATAGAAATCTTTCTGTGCGTGAAGAAGGCAAATGATACAAAAAAATATATATTTTCTTTCTTTCAGTTTTTTTTTAACAGACAGTTGTTTAACAAAAATAAGTTCATTGGTCAAAGACTTCGGAAGAAGAATTTAGTATCATAATTAGGGTAACGACTTCAAACGACTTACTTCAAAAGTGAGATGACGTGCTTCAAAAAGTATGAGCAAATTAAACAGTGAACTTGATGTAATTCAAACCAAAATTACTACACACATATATATTCTCAGAAACATGCAAACTGGCGCAATACACGCGCGCACACACACACACAAACACATACACACACACACACATATATATTATACGGATAATTATCGATCAATCTATTATTGAATGTAAGCATATCAAATACGTAGCCGAATTATAAAAAAAAGAATTTATTTATACGACAAATATTTACTTTTCAATATGACTTTCACAGTGAATAGTTTTAATTAATGATTAAATATGGATCACAGACTTTGAATATTATTCAATGAAATTTTCAGATCAAAATTCAGTCAATAATGATGCCTCATGGTCCGAATTTATTGAAGCTCCCTTGTGTATGAAAACACTTCATTGTTTTTCAATATCTGTCTGTGCGTCGAGACATAGCTAGATAGATAGATAGACAGATAGAAAGAGAGAGAAAAGAGAAAAGAGAAAAGGAAATTGATAAGGAGTGGAGAATTTAACAAAACGTTTTGCACTGACGACACATTTGAAAAAATAAGAAGGTTTACTAAATACAAAATACACACACGCACACGTACGCATACACACACATATAGACACAGAAGTATATATATATATATATATATATATATATATATATATATATATATATATATACGTTTTTCAGGCGTTAACGAATATAGGAATTGTCCATAGTTATAATTATACTGAGAGTTTTCTTTAGGTATTATCAAGGATGTGTCTTCGCGGTGGTGCAATTCTATGTGTGGCTTCTACATAGTAATTTAACAATGTGGAGTTCGAGCGGTTTTGGCGGTCACGTGCTATGCGCAGGCAGTTGACCGGAGAAAGACTTCTATTTATAGACTTTCCATGTAGTGTATATATATATATATATATATATATATATAGGTATCCACGAAAAATAACGTTTAAAATAACGAAATAAGTAAAGATCTATTAAAAAAGGTCCTCGACTTACGACAGGATCCTCTTCCTACGATGCGTTGTAATGCGATTTTACATGTAAGTCGGAACATACCCGTGATTTTGAGTGAAAAAGTACTTACGTCTGTCACCTATTGTAACGCAATAGTAAAGTGATTATCTATGACATAATAACACATTTCTATGACATATCTTAACATCAGTAAGATTAAAAAGACAGCTCGAAGACATAAATATAATTCTTATAATGAAATTAAATGAAAATAATATATATAATGAAACTAAATTGTTGTCTGCATAATTATTGCCAATGACGTCATTGGCTTTCGGTAGGTAAGATGACGAAACGTAATTCCTTGTCTCTTTTGCGGTATTCGGACCAACATCAAAGCTGGGGAAAAAAGATAAATAAACTCACATTTTTTTTCTTTTTTATCGGGAATTCACCAACTTATGGTTTAATAAAAATGTCCTTATCACAAGGAAACTCAATATCTATACACATTCGTACATGTTTGAGATATATAAAAGATGTTTTTAGGTAAAAACTCAACAAACTATATTCGGTGATGATGATCATACGTATAGATATAGTCGCATCTACGAGGCAAATATCATAAATCGAAACAAAATTAATGGAGATTGCATCATAACGACGAATAGTCGTAGATCGAGATTGACGTAACTCGGAGTCTTATTGTATTTCTTTAGAAATTGCTTTGCTTACGTATTGGATAGGAAAGTGTCCAGTTATGAACATTTGAACATTCTGACCAAGAAAAAGGTGCTTAAAGCAAATAGAACCTCGCATGATCACGACGCTTTTCGTGCCCGAGTTGGCTAAAGCACGTCAGATTTAACGACAATTAATCCTGCAAAGTAGGACGCAGGTTTGAAGCGTGTCGGAGGGGTCATTTTTCTTTTAAATGATTTCTCGAATGTTCAAACCGGTAGACGAAATAACATACTGGTAAAAAGATTAGCGGGTCGTCTACGCGCGCGCACACACATTATATATATATATATATATATATATATATATATATATATATATATATATATATATATATATATATATATTGCTGATGCCTCCAGACGAGTGGACGGAGTGATTGCTGGAGGATGTGTCTACAAAACTCTGGAGTCGGAATGCTGAGGGTATCACCACCCAGTTAAGTGAAAAACTTCATATTTGTATTAATTCTATATAAGGGTATGATTCGATGAAAAATTTAGTTGATAATTAAAGAAAGAATGAGTAATTAATTATTCTAAAATGCCATTCATGATCAATACATAACCCGCGGCTGAAAACCATTGATTTTTCAGTGCTTTGTTTCACGGTAAGAAATTCCTCATAAAAGTCTGACGCTGTATAACCTTTCGTAGCCTTTAGAGGTGGGTGTGAGCGTAGTGTACCGGTTATCAGCGATAAATTGGGATTGGCGTACCGAGTTCATTTTTGTATCAATACCCTTAGGAAAGGCATGAATCCGTCTATTCCCTGCCAACTGTTGGATAACTAGTAGGACAGTCTTGGTTGAATACCGATCTAGGGATAAAACTCTGTATTCAAATCAGCTAATCCGTGGCTGGCAATACCATCCCTTAAAAAAAATTAAAACTACTTGCTCAGACAAGATAGCACTAATGTTTGAAGTTATGGTTAAAGAAGAGTCTAATGACACGAACCAACATCTTAAGCCTCTTTTATGAAAATAGCTGCTCTGTCTGTCTCGTCTCTCTCTCTCTCTCCCACTATATATATATATATATATATATATATATATATATATATATATATATATATATATATATGATAAAGATAATTGGTAATCCGTATCGATAATTCTAGGGAGGATATAAATCCCACAGATCCCAATGTAATAAACAGAGCAAGTAATAATTAATTAAAAAAGTGGAGGCACCAGAAATCCAAGGTAATATTTTATTTCGCCAGGATAAAATTCGATTTCGCTTCGTCAGACCTGGCCGTTTCAAAAATTTGAAAAAAGGAATTATTTAACAGAATAATCTTCCGTGTCAATGCACTTAATTCAGTGGTGAATATATTAGGTTGGTGCAAAAATGATGACGTAATAATGTCGTTTTTTGACGTATTTTTAACGTAAAAAAACGACATTATTACGTCATTATTTTTGCACCAACCTAATACATCGAACAGGGAACATTTCAGGTCGAAATATAGCAAATTACTTCCTAACAGATCCTAGACTTACATATTTCCCTTCGTATATGAGTAAACATGTGTGCGTATATCATCAATCACTCACGTTTTTATATATATATATATGTGTGTGTGTGTGTGTGTGTGTGTCTGTGTGTGAATGAAAAGAACTTGAAGATTTCTCAGATCAACCCAATTTCAAAATCAGTATTTGAGAATGCTGATAAATTTGAAGTGGGTCGCTTTATGAACTTTTCAGCACGAATTCACGCTCTCACCCCCCCCCACACGCACACACACATATATAGGTATATGTGTGTATATATGTGTGTGTTTCTGTGTAAGCGCGCGCCCGTGCGTGACGGCGCGAGCAGCTCATTCAGAATGACAGTGACTGATTACTTCGATAATAAAACGATGGAAAACAAACAGAAGAAAAGAAGTGAAAAGCCAAAGAACGTTTGATCGCTTAAGTTGTTGACATTCCTTGTGTTTCTGTCGTGATATACATAGCCCGACAGATGTGTAAACCCCTACACATTCTCAGACTTACAGAAAACTCTTACACAAATAACCCACCCAACACTAGCCTTTTCAAACATCTCATTCATTCCGTGTATATACCAAGAAAGAGAGAACAAAAAAATGAAAACGATATATATATATTTTGCTAAATACACAATAAAAATAATAAAACGAGTTCTCTAAGTGAAGAGAATCAAATGAAAGTAGTTGAAAATGTCTTGCAAAGAAATAGGGTTTAGGAAAACATAAAAAAATAAATAAATAATAAAACAATAGGTTTATCTCTCCTTACTCGGATTTTGCTTCTAATAGCTAAGGCCCCTTGTTGTTGGGGTAATAGGGAGTGAGTCTACCCAGCAGACCATTGCTACGATCTGGTGTGCTCCTCCCTAGATTGTTAGACTAATCTTTGATTCTTCTTCTTCTTCATTGTGTCACGTCCCTTCAAGACATCATGGCCCTCCACATCTTTCTATCTCGTGTAGCTCTCAGCAGTTTTTCTCCCTTTGCTGATGCTCTCGACCCCACCCGTTCCGTCGGACATCTATTCAGAACAAGCTTGTCAGGTAAGTGGCTCGCTGCCTTCCCAATCTCTCTTTTCCTTAATATGACCCGTGACGGTTATGTTATCCAAGCCCTCCTTACTCATTATGCGTCTAATGAATTTCAGCTGTCAGTTCTTGTTTCTCAGTATGTGTTCTTTCTGTTGCCATTTTCTTTAAGACTTCCCTTGCCGCAAACTAGTTACGTCCATGGCATTCTCACTATCCTTCTGTAGAACCACATTTCTGTATTCTTCTGTTTTCTCTTTGTCTGTAAAAAGATTGTCCAGCATTCATTCACATACACGAGGATAGCTACCACATAGCAATGCAGCACTCTTTTCTTTGTTTTTAATGAAATTT
This sequence comes from Acanthosepion lycidas, assembly GCA_963932145.1. Classification (NCBI taxonomy): domain Eukaryota; kingdom Metazoa; phylum Mollusca; class Cephalopoda; order Sepiida; family Sepiidae; genus Acanthosepion; species Acanthosepion lycidas. The sequence goes on along the minus strand of OZ010577.1, from coordinate 131,315,738 downwards.
TCAGTTTCTCAGCACTTAAATTCTTAATACATTCGCAGAGAAGGAATGTCTAGCGAGCTTGCCTAACAAAGCAATTCTACTATGTAAGGCACACTGCGTACCCCACACATAATTCCTTTATGTCTGGCTGAACTATGTTGAGTTGATCCTTAAGATGTTCGCCGCGGATTAAAGTTTAATACGCTTGTCTAGAAAGCTATCGACACTACATAATACACTTTGAATTCACTACGTCATATAAACGCTCCGCATATTTGACTTTGTGACACACTAATCTATGACTCTTATATGTTTAAGATGCTACTCCATGGTATCATTGTTGACAAGATATTCTAGTGTAGGGAATTGTATTCTTACTAGGTGTCCTATAGTTGTGGCTTTGGACCGTTTCTGAAGAAGAGATTAGTAAATACGCACACACATTGTCTCTCTCTCTCTTCCTCTCTCTCTCTCTCTCTCTCTCTCCCACTCTCTTTTTATTTCTTTTATATAGGTGGTGTAATCGTCTTATGAATTGGTATATGACAGATGCCATAATATATATATATATATATATATATATATATATATATGTGTGTGTGTGTGTGTGTGTGCGTGCGTGTGTGTGTTTGTGTGTGTTTGTTACTTCCCTCTTTTATTGTGCAATTCGCTGTCAAATAAGCAATCTCTAAGTGGTTGCTGCGAAAAATGATATTTCCTAAACGACAGTGATGGCAAAATGGTGCCTTTCGTTTCGGGACAGTGTGAAAATGGCGTCAAACTCCCGGCGATATCGCCAAGATAACTTAAAGAGAAGTCGGCAAATAAATATGACAAGGCGAAAGGTTTGCATTAAACGAAAAGTTTCCATGTTATATAGATATATTTATACATATCTATTGATACATATTTTATGTTTATTGTAAATAGGAGAGGAGTACATGCTAATATGCAAACACACTCCGGTAAAAGACTTTTGCAGATGAAAAAAAAAAATATTAGTGTGTGGAGTGAACGATACGATTATTAGTTTGGATAAAAACGGAATCAGCAAGTAGAGTTCGAATTTCGACTGAGGCTGCCTTTGTTCACTTGACAAAAGCATGAATTCAGTTCTGCTTGCGCCATGCTCTATTGCCAGGTATTTTGACACAATAGATATCAATAATTTTTATTTCTAATTTGTTGACGATGATCGATTTTGGTTGAAACCTTACACAAGCTATTCTTTTAATCTTACCGCATCTGTCTAATCAGTAAACAGTTATTTCCATATGCAATCATTACAAGATCGTCTATCAGCGAACATTTCAGCATCTTGTGTTTTTTAGTCGAAGTAGTTGTGTATTTCTTCAGTAGCAACTCGTATAAATGATCGAAGCAAAGCAAAATATCTGTCCTTTTGCCAGACTAAATTAAGCTTAGTAAAGATCTCGCAAGCGAAATCAATTTTTTTCAGAATAAAATACCTGTTCCAATGTGTATGTGTGTGTCTCTCTCACTCTCTCTCTCTCTCTCTCACACACACACATACACACACTCCCTACACATATATATATATATATATATATATATATATATATATATATATATATACACACACACGCACATATATATATAAACATGTTTCACTTAATAATATTAATTACGACCATGTGCTGTGTTCGGAAAATAAAACATCTCTATAACACTAAAAACATACACACAAAGTACACACTCAATTAAACTGAAAAATAAAATCTTCTTTGATAATGGCCATAGCCGAATGCGCTCTGATCATTGGAACAGCTTCTACACACTCTATGTCCCCAAAAGAAATCACTTGTTCGAACAAAAAGAAAAATCAAATAAAAATCCTTATTGTAGTACCTTGTCTGCCGTTTTCAATGAAACATGCATAAATAGGCTGCCTTAATACACAATTATATACATATATATATATATATATATATATATATATATATATATATATATATATCAGGTCATCCCATAAGTTCTGTCCCAATTTTAACTTTTTGTTAAAATGAACGAAATTTAAAGAGTATTTTATAATGTCTAATGGAGCTGAACGTTATTTTTATGTTTAGATGCATTTAAACTGATCAGATTTTATTTCAGAGAACAATAAAATTAAATTTTGTTTGATTAAACCCTGCTAACATGGAAGTACCCAAGAATCATTTGAGACACATAATGCTTTATGAGTTCAAGAAAGGAAACTCAGCAGCCGAGGGCGGCTAGAAACATTCACTCAGTTTATGGAGAGGAATGTGTGAAGAAGATGGTTTGCAAAATTCACAGGTGGAGATTTCACCCTTGAAGATGATGATCAAATCGGACGTCCAGTTGAGTTTGATGAAAAGCTTCTTGAAGCAGCCCTTGAAGAAAATCCTGCTTTATCAGTTGAGGAATTGGCAGTGGTTCTCAGTTCAAACCATACAACTGTTCATCGTCATCTTCAACAACTTGGAAAAGTTCCTAAACTTGGAAAATGGGTGCCTCATGAATTGTCTGAAAACAACCTCAAATCCCGAGTTGACATCTGCTCTTCTCTCCATTCTCGCCAACTTGTTTCACCTTTTTTGGATAGACTTGTGACTGGTTACGAAAAATTGATCTTTTATCAAAATGTTAAGAGTCGTAGACAGTGGCTGGGTAAAGGGGATGGACTCCAGCCATGGCCGAGAAGGGAACTTCATGGGCAAAAGGTTCTTCTTTCAATCTGGTGGGATCGCCAAGGAATAATCCACTTTTAATTCTTCCCACCTAATGCAACAATTAATGCTCAAATATACTGTCAGCAATTAAAGCGTTTGAACCAAGCTTTGAGGGAAAAAGACCTGCTCTAGTGAATCGAAAAGAGATGATGTTTCAAGACAATGCGCGACACCACACAGCAAGAATCACGTCACAAAAGATCGAAGAACTTGGTTGCGAGAAAATCCCTCATCCACCTTATTCTCCCGATCTTGCTCCTTTAGACTACCATTTGTTTCGTAGCTTACAGTATCATTTTGAAAAAACAGCTTTTGTAACAGAGGAAGAGGTTAAAACTGACATTTGTGAGTTCTTCAAATCAAAGACAAAAGAATTTTACAGTAATGGAATTAGTAAGCTTGTTAATAGATGGAAGGAAGTCACAGATAATCAGGGAAAATACATTGTTGATTGAATCTGTAATTAAATGTAACATTTGGTCACTTGTTTTCTTGATTCAAAATTCGGACAGAACATGGGATGACCTGATATATATATATTGATTTAATCCGATTTAATTCGACATATTGATAATTTCAATTTCATTTTGTTTAATCGTTATTTTTGATGGATAATCATATTCTATCAGAAGTTAATCCTGCCCAGAGGACGCATATTTTTTCTGACAAGATTTTACGAGTATTAAGAGCCGTAGATGTAATTGGATAAAAATACTGTTTAATTAAAAATGTGTATCCATAAAAATAATAATTAAACAAAAAATGTTAAAAATAACATATATATGTGGGTGTAAATTTCGGATTAAGAATAATCCATTAATCCATTATTTCTTTAGCAATTGCTTTAAGTTCGTGAGATTTTGGCTATTGAGCTAATATGAAAATGAAAGTATACATGCCATAAAAAAGTAAATAGAAACTTACTATATTATGACTCTCTCTGTGGCCACCTAGAGGGCCAGAGTATGCCGAACCAAACGGTGGTTTCTCCTACAAAAACGTGGTTACACGGGGAGTATATTTTCTTTATCATTATTGTTTTTGCTTGTGTACAGAAAAGTAGACAGAGTTGGCCAGACCTGCTTAAGGTAAAATAACGATAAAGTTCAGATCTTTGAGCCTCGTAAGGCATGAACAAAATTTACATTTGCGCTTTTCTTGCATACACATTTTCTTAAAAAACTTAGGTAAATATTATGAAATGCATATATTCAATAATATTTATTAATGTATGCAGTTTGTAAAGTGTTAATTTGTATTGGTTTAAGTAATTCCACAGTAAACACACACATAAACATATATATATATATATATATATATATATATATATATATATATATATATATATATATATAATGAAGAAATATAGTTTTAAGGTATGCTATATTTATTGGATGAATTTCTCAATATCAGAGATAGACCGTATATTCACAAATAGTAAATACACGAAAAGCACAATTGTGACACTATTTTGCTTGCTAAAAACAAAGAAAGAAGAAAAAAAAAAGAAAGGCGAGAATTAAATTTAGGTGATAAGAAGCCATCACGAAAAGGACACTAAGCGGTGTTATTTTTCTGACAGAGAAAAGTGGTAAAATTTTTATTTCCATTGTCGAGAAAGGAAGATACTGGATTTAATATGATTTATGTTACGGGGCGGGTGAAAATTCAAGGCTGGTCAAATGACCTACAGGGCAGAATTCTAAATAGATAAAAATTATTTAGGTCGCAGAAAATGACCGTTGGATCAACCGCAGAATTACAAAAACAAAAGACTGAGCCGTTGGCTATCTACGAAGGTCTTTTGAAAAAGGTATCTGTTTTGTACCAGGGTCTGGCTATGATAAGAAAATTATTTTTAATTAACGCCAGAAAGCGATCTCATCATATGACCACCCACTTGATGCTGGCGAAAAGCTGGTTGACGAATTCCAGGTGATCCGGTTAAGATAAAGAGTCTAGGGTGTGAGGTCTCCTCGAAGAGAAGAAAGAAAAGGAAAAGAAAGAAAAAAAAAGAGGAAGATAATTTTTTTTTTCTTTGAGCAAGATTTTTTAAACCGAGGCTAGTCTGGCCACACCCACGCTGCTGAGAGCCCATTGGCTGAATAGTGGCATGAGCGTTAGGCGGATCATGTGAAGAAGGAGTGGAGGCCTGTTGCTGCCCCCTGAAGGGATAGGTGTGAGATGCCACTCTGACAGAGAGGGGAAACCCGTTGACACCCTCTGAGGGTATGGGTGAGATACCAATATGAGAACAGAAGAAAATGGGAAGACGGAAGACTTCCAAAAATGGAAAATAATAAAATTTTCCTGGATTGTGGGTTTAGAATTATCAAGGAGCCTCAAACCCCGACAAGCACACCCCGGTTTTGGTCGGCGTCCATATAAGCAGAGTCGCAGCGAGTTTAGTACCAGTTCGAGTTCCAGTTCAGAGGAGTTGACTTCGAGTTCAAGTTCGCAGTTGGGGTTGGAGACAGACAGGCAAGCAGTTGCACCAGCCTCGAAGAAGCTGACTAAGATTCGCGCAAATTCCGAACTCAATTTCTAACCAAGAACAATTTAAGACTTAGACTCACACCACCAAAACAAGTTTTACGAATATCACCTGAAGATACACAAAGAACCAGTTTCTTAAAGAACAAACAACTTAAGATGTTAAGACTCGCCTAACAAACACAAAGTGTCACGAATCCATATAGCGGTAGACGCAGTCCTGTATTCAGCAACCAGATATAAAATATTGTTATCCTTTTTTAACACATTCGAATTTTTCGTGTTATTATTTTCTTTTCTTTTACATATACTTGTGCGATATCACCCTTATTCGAACTCGACTTGCATTACGGCCCGGCGACTAATTGATTTCGTCTGCCTAAGATCAATTCACAACGTGGGTAGGTTAGACTGGAAATCAAAGCAGTTACTTCGGTAACCAGACGTTGGAAGCGAGCTGGGAACGACAAAGCTGATACTGAATCTAACCAGATTCCCATCCGAATCACCAAAAGGTTAGATTTTTAACCAAAAGGTTAGATTGTCACATTTGGTGCCGCGACCAATACCAAGCCAGTTGGTCGTCACAAGACAAGATAGCACGACGGACGCAACCAGGCAGACGTCACATTTGGCGCAACGACACCGGGGGGGACGTCACACAATGCTTTCCAAATATATCTGGGAAATTTAAAGCAAAAAGCAAACCACACCAAAGACATGGAAAATAAGGAAAAGAAAATCAGCCAACAACAATCAATCAAAAAATTGCAAACTCTGCTTGGGTGAAAAAATAGCTATAATTACTTTCCCAGACCAAAACAAACTCTTAAATAAACGATCAGAATTCATCTCAAAATGCAGATACGAAAACAATTTTACTACGTTACTTACAAAAACAGAAAAAAAAAGAATAGACTATCCACAATGCAATACACTGCCCACAATGCGCCAATGACCCCTATATATAAACAATAAACAGTCAAGAAAACAAAAACAAGGCATGTGGCCTGATGATTGCATATAGCATGAAACACTCTGTCGCCTCTGAGTGTTGACTTCAACGTTTAGTTATATATATATATATATATATATATATATATATATATATACCAAATGTTTTCGAAATCTTGACTGATGATTATTTTATCCACACTGAGAGTATTTAATACGGTAATCAGCTACGTATTAACTGTGAAGAAAAAAGAAGCTCAGACAACATATTTCCAGCAAACACATATTAAAGATCAAAAAGCCGCATGTGGCTCGGGAGCCGCACTTTGGCCGCCTCTATAGTATACAGTGTTAGAAAAAATAAAATAATAGCGTTGAAGTAATATATATATATATATATATATATATATATATATATATATATATATATGTTCCAGTGAAATTCGTTACATTCCCTTTTCACAGATACACTTGTGAAACGTATTCGTCCATTATCTCTTAGTTAAATAAGCAAACTGAATTCTTTAGCCTTGTTTGGCAATCAGACTATGAAAAAGACACCTCTGAATTCAAAACTTGTGGAGAGCTATTTGGAGGCTTCGAGACACACTATGCATAGTCCTCAGTAATCAGTTTTTCTAGAATGTCTGTGGCCGTTTCTGCACAATCCTTCTGCTATAATCAGATCCGACCTATTGGTAATCTGGTTATTCAGTTCTAGGATTTTGATTTTCAGGTCCTCAAGCATCGTAATCGACACCAAAGTCTACCGCAACCGATATCAGAGGCCCTTCAACAATAATGGAAAACCACTCAAAACTGTGCTGTCAAGAACATTTGTTGCATTTATGTCGGCACCACAATCAATTTTGACACATCATTGCCTTTCATACTAAATACCATACTACCATACTAAAATCAAACGTTACTAAAAGTCGTGTTTGAGGATTATATTTATAATGGTCCCTGCATTTAACTTGTACAATTACTGTTACTATAAATTCGTTATTAAAATATTTTAATGGGCAATCATTTTTTTATGTATTTATTCGCTCAACTTACATATTTTCCTTTATGTTAATAACTTAAAAGTGGTCATTTTTTTTGTTTTACAGCTTTTAGTCAATGTCATTTTTTTTTGTTGCTTGCAAGACAAAATATTTCAAATATATTTTCATGTCGGTCACTTCACATGCTTTCTTAACCTTTTCAATTCTCTAAAATCACTTTCTGTAACATTATTTACGACAATTTTTATTTATGTCTCTGCATTCAATTTACTTGATACATTATTGCCCTTCATACTAAATATTTCCTGGCATCTCTGTTCACCTTTTCCCAATTCCCAACGTTCTTTTCTCATCGCTAAATAATACATTTACAATGTCTTGTTTTAGGCTGTAACATATATGACTCACGCCATTTTTTATATATCAAACATTAAAAAATAAATATTGATAACTATAAGATATACAAATATTTAAAACTAAGTTGAACAATCTTTGCGTTGTATAAAATCTTCCATCAACGAAGATGTTATTGTAATAAAATCAGATATTATAAACTGAAATTCGCAATATATATTTACCATATAAATCTTATATATATATATATATATATATATATATATATATATATATATATATATATATATATATATACTCGACTCTCCCGTCGAATTCGACGTATGAGAGTCAAGCAGATTAGTTCATAGGGAACCGACAGCCCGACAACAGCACATGAGAATTGATTATAGTGGTGAAAGTTTGGTGTTGGACCATCCACACTTTTTGAATGGCCGAATACAGAGACCTAGTGTACTACGTGCCACAGGGTCCCCAAACGACCCTCCGCAGGTTTTGAATTCAGAGTTGACCTTCTCCTAGACCAGTTGCCATCCAAGGCTATAGATCCCAGTCTCTCTTGCTATTTACCAATGGCTGGAGGGAGAAGATAATTCACACCTTTCCGAAGAGTATTAGCACGTAAGTGAATGTAATGGATTCGACTGGAATTCGAAGTGGGCTCTCCGATTCCTCAATCCAAGCACCGTGCCTCCAATATATATATATATATATATATATATATATATATATATATATTAAAAAGAAGAGAAGAGAGGTGCCTTAAACGTTTTTGGTTGTAATGTGGATTTATTTAGAAAAAAATATTATGCTTTGTTTTACATAATGTTACATATATATATATAGCTCGTCATATGAATTGAACGCTCTGGCTGCTGATTTGGAGCATATATACACCACGTATATAATACGTTAAAATTCAACCTCTCTGCCTTGCGATGATAGCTTAAGTGTAGAGTCTCAGTTTGAAGCTAATTAGATGAGCGTTGATAGAGCGAAACCGGCCTATATATATATATATATATATATATATATATATATATATATATATATATATATATATATATATTTAAAAGAAGAGAAGAGAGGTGCCGCAAATGTTTTTGGTTGTAATGTGGATTTATTTAGAAAAAAATATTATGCTTTGTTTTCCATAATTTTACTACACTGGTTTCTGGTCTCGCGACCATCTTCAGGTAAAAGTGGAGATTTCCACATATTATTAAAAATAATTAATTTTTCCTAATGTTTTTCAGTGTTAAATATTCTCGATATGAGACATTTTCTGTTTTTGTGTTAGTAATCCGAATTTCTTTCTTGAATTGGCAATGAAGAGTTATGCGCGAAGGGTCATAAAACAATTAAGGTTGGTCCAAGCGAAATGATGAATTACTTATCGGCATTTTCTCTTTTAATGTTTTACTGACCCCTGTGTGTTCTTGGATCTGTTTCCATTTCCGTTTGTTTCTGTCAGCATGCATATATATATATGCGTGCGTATATTTCCCCTCCATACATATACTGTGTTACTACGAGGAATCAGTAAACTCAATTGTACATATACACGCATACATACACATATGCACATACACACCATTCCACGACAAGGAATCAGTACATACACACACATACACACACACACATATACACACATACTTCCCAAGCGACATGGAACCAGTATACACATACGCACATACATACATACACACATATACGTACATACATACACACGTACTTCCAAAGTTGTGTGGGGTTTGGGTGCGTGCTCGTGAGTAGTTCCCCTGTTTTGTCAACATGCGTATATATATATATATATATATATATATATATATATATATAAATGTGTGCATACATATATATATCTTCGTGTCTCTCGTATATGAGCGTGCGTTCATGTATGTGAGTGATTTGATCATTGTATTTGGTCACCTTGTGTGCATGTTGTGTGTTTTTGTGTGTGGGGTTATGATCTATTTAGTTCGGGTTTAAATTTGTTTATAAAGTTTTTTTCTTGTATTTCTAGGTACGAGTAATTGTCTGTTTGATATATCGGCATGATATTAAATTTACCCTGGTTACATTTGAAAATGTGTTGTGATACAAAAAGTTTTCTGTTGTCTGTCAATTTTATATTGCTTTTGTGTAGGGAGACCCTGATGTTCAGTTGTTGGCTGATGCCTATATATGACTTCTTACATTTTGTGCATTTAAGTACATAAATTACATTTTTGGAGTTGCAGTTTAAGTTTTTTACTACACGCAAACACATCCACAAGGTAGGAACCCCAATACATACCACCACCATAATTTTTAATTTTTCCTGTTTAAATAGGTTGCAAATATTGTTGTGATTGTTGTATGGTTTTGTTTTTTTAAAAACATTTCCACCTTAGAATCGGATCCGTGATGTTTTTCTTATAAATTCCACACATGGTCGGTTAGTTTGGTAGAGTACCTAAGATTTAGTAGGTGAAATGATTGTACCATCTACGTTTAAAAGAACCTTCCGTACATCCTATGGACGTTTTATTTTGGCCATTAATATCTGTTAATTCATCATTATGAATTATTTCTTCTGTTTTGCAAGTTCCATTTAATGGACATCTATTCTTATTTCTGCAGTCGCATTAACTACTAGTGTTAACTATATTTTGTTGCGCGTCAGTTTCAAGATTTTGCCTATCTACTATTGTTTGTAAATTAATAGTGCAGCTGTAGCTTACTGTGTGTTTATTGAATATTTTATGTAATACTGGATTTTGAAGATTTTTTGCGTTTATTTTTTAAAATAAAACATTTCAATCTATATTGAACCTTACAACAATCACAACAATATTTGCAACCTATTTAAACAGGAAAAATTAAGAATTATGGTGGTGTTATGTATTCGGGTTCCTACCTTGTGGATGTGTTTGCGTGTAGTAAAAAACTTAAACTGCAAAAATATTCAAGTAAAGCGTTAAGAGGTCATTTGATAAAAATCGCCTGAAGATAACGTAAACAGGGTAACGGATTCAACAGATCTATATATCAGAATATATATATATATATATATATATATATATATATATATATATATATACATATACATATATATAATGTCATCCACAGACAGACTGTTTCGCTGTATCACAGCTCAATTCGGCTTGCGAAGAGTCTCGCTATATAGCTATAATAGTCACTGTTTACAAACCCGTAGGTTTTGTGTTGCTTTACCAATACTTTGGCTTATATATATATATATATATATATATATATATATATATATATATATATATATATATATATATATATATATAAGCCAATATATATATATATATATATATATATATAAGCCAATATATATATATAAAAAAGCCTAAAATGGAAACTGTAATTGTGAATATGAAAATCAAAGAGAGACACCTACCAAAACAGTAAAAGAGAGTGGTCTATGCCTAAATGACTAAGACGGAGCAAATATATATGCAATATATGCATCTATAAATATAATTATATATAGGATAGTGAATAAATAAATACAAACACGTCTCCTATGAGGTTTGTTTCCTCTCAACAAGTAATTTCCCCAGACTAATAGTAGTTAGTATAAAATTTGAAGTTTGTATAAAATACAAATGACAATTGAAACATGGCTCTCAATGTTAGCTCTTAAATCAGACGTACAATCAATTTAATAAGAGACGCGCTGTCTTTGCGGTTCTCTTTCGCCTCTTTATCTCTTTTTTCTTTTTTTTTTCTTTTTTTTTTACGTTTACTATCTATCTGGATTGAGTCTTGTTTTGGTGAAGAAAGGTTAGGAAAGGAATTTGGGGTCACTTAACAACAAACAGAATGACCTCCTAAGAAATAGTAGGAAAGGAATTTCGGATTGCTTAACAACAAACAGAATGAACCTCTCAGAAAGGGAGTAAAAATCGGATAATTACACTCATTTAACATATATCACTTGGGATCTTGGAATTGTAATTTTCAGTTTGCCAATAACCACCGACGACAACAATTCACGAGACAAATAGACTCTTATCATGCGATCGTAAGAGATGAGAAATACACCCATAAGCCGATAACATTATTTGTTGTGTAGCGAATAAGGAAATTTCATCCCGGAGATCTTAGGTCTATTTGACTATTTATAAGGAAGTTCATATCCAAAGAAATAAAAAAAAATCATCGTAATTTTATCTCGAATATAATCCAATTAACCAAGGGGAAACGGAATACAAATATTATTCCGGAATCTTATATTTCACATTACGGAATCTTCTAATTCATATTACGGAAGGAAGAACGATAAACATTCGAACTATAAAGGTTGGAAGTGACATCCAATATCAGTTAAGTGTTCTTTTATAAATTGTACGTCTGTCACTCCATACTTTTCCCATATTTTATATTTTGTTATATAAAATTGATTTACAAATTTTAATATCGCGTTTGTTGTTTGTCGGTACCTGTTCCTGTGTTTCTATCTGAACGAACTAACCTTTTTCTTTTTTTTTTTTTTCTTTAAATCTTCGAACTATACATTGCGAATCCGTAACATATCAATTTTGTATGTTATTAGGTTGGTGCAAAAATAATGACGTAATAATGTCGTTTTTTGACATATTTTTAACGTCAAAAAACGACATTATTACCTCATTATTTTTGCACCAACCTAATACGAATTCTCAAAGAAAGATGACAAAGAGAAACAGAAAGACTCCGCGCCTCTTATTAAATTGATTGTACATCGGATTTAAAAGTTTATCATTGAGGGCCATGCCACATAATCCTGAGGGCAATACTAACCGTTACCTTAAAAGGAAACATTCGGCGCGTATTGACCGTGTAGCTAGTATTGTTGTCTATTGAAATTTATTAAATCTTTTAATTAAAACAATTTTCAGGCAAATAGGTTTTTCAAGTCCAGTAGTTGTTATTGATCGTTTTAATATTGTTGTTGGTATTCCTTCCTTGCCTTTTGTTTGAGGTAGTTTGGAACATCAGTATCTTCATCAGTAGTTTGGAACATCAGTATTTTCATTAGTAGTTTGGAACATCAGTATCTTCATTATGCTATATTTACTATTCGATTTACATGTGATATCTATTTTAATTGTTGCTGTTGTTGAAAGTACTCAAGTGATGTGTTTGTTTTTTTTTATCTTTTACCCTATAACCGCAGCCCAAGAGAATTGATAAAGGGATGGGTCCACACTGAGATATACACGCTTTAATCACATGAAGTCATTTTTAAACATTTATCTGAGAAAAACATTTTTAATTAGTTGCCCCCAAACATGACATCCATATGAAAGTCTCGATCTGACGAGGCTATTTAAGAAACTGATTTGAGTTGTGATATTATAAATTCATTGTAATTGATCCATAAAAAGAGGAAATTAAAATGATTGGTATTTACTTAAGAAGAAAGAGAAGTGGGCAGAGAGAGGGAGGAGAAATAGAGAGAAAGAGTGAGAATGATGTTGAAAGTAAAAGTCTACTTCAAATCTATACTTCTAACGTATCCGAAACTCTGAAAATGTATTTACTAATTATTTATTCATGTTTTTCTCCTTAACAACACTAGATAGGTTTGCATATCAGCCGGTTCACACTCTTCCCCGGTCTTTTGAACAAAAGTTCAAAATTCTACTTCAAATCTATACATCAAATATCACCGCCTAAACTCTGAAATTATATTTACTAATTATTTATTCATGTTTTTCTCCTTAACAACACTAGATAGGTTTACATATGACCCGGTTCACCCTCTTCCCCGGTCTTTTGAACAAAAGTTCAAAATTCTACTTCAAATCTATACATCAAATATCACTGCCTAAACTGTGAAATTGTATTTATTATTTATATTTTCTCCTCAACAGGAATAGATAACTGCGCCTGTAGCACGCTTCATATTCCTCACTGGTCTTTTGAACAAGAGTAGAGTTTATTCATTGTATCCCTGTTTAAGATTGAGTTACTACTTCAATGTAAAGTCTTTTTAATCTTTTTCAATCCCAGTAGCGTCTTAGTGACATTATCGCCTTGTTTGGCGTGATTGAATATTACAAAAATTATTGATGTCAAGGAAAACTATTCAATATTAAAATCTCACGACGGCTGCATTTGTATAATGTTGCAATATGCAAAAACTATAAAAAAAAAAAGAAAAAAAAAAAAAAACTTCGTTATAAATGAAATTATGTGTTATTTATAAAATTTCATGGTGAAAAAATATTCGTACAAAATATGTCTTTAATAGTAAAATGCAACATTAAAATTCTTTGTAAGATTTTGCTAGATTCTTCCAATTATCTTATTACCAGAACAATTTATGACATTCCGCAATTCATTTCTTATATAAGCTTCTCTCCGCACACAAATCATAATAATCATCATGGGAAAAGGAATTCGCAAAAAAAATCATCAAACATTGGTAGGCAAAAGTTATAGGAAAATACCAGTTATTTTGAATATACCATTTACTACTATTATATCCGTTACTGATAAATATAAAAATGTGGAAACTGTTGAGAACAAATCGAGATCTGGTGCACCATGTAAGTCTTTCTTCTAATGGTACGGGTAATTTAAAGATAAGAGAATTCAAAAATATACCAAGATATTTTGGACTCTTAATTTTGGGGTTAGTAGTAAAGCTTGGACTGCTAAATGAATGAGTTTTGCAACAAAATAATGACCCTAAACATATGACTAAATCTACGAAAAAAATCACTCATTGAAAACAATGTCAATACAGTCGAATGGCCATCACAGTCTACAGACTTGAACCCAATAGATCATTTGTGGCTTTTTATTAAATATTCAAGTTAATAAAAGAGCCCCGAAAATCATCCTGGACCGGGCAAAGAAGAATGCAGTAAAATACATACGGAAACTTGCAAAATCATTGGTTAAAAGCTACAGAAAGAGACTAATTGCTTTTGAATTGGTAAGAGATATTCTTCAAAGTATTAAATAAGTATTATAATGTTGTAGAAAGAATTTTTCGCCTCCATTTTTTTAATTTCATTAATATAACAAATTTTTCTGATTATTTTTTTTTTAGCAAATTGCAGCATTATGACATGGTATACAAATATTTTATGGATTGTAGAATTATTCTATAAAATTTATGTTAAATAAAAAAATCATGTTGTACGAATATTTCTTTCCCATCACTGTATATGTAAAGTAAGTGCAAGCAACAGCATCGGTGCGACTGGGGGATTATTCAAGAATAGAAAATACAAACTCGACCTCTCATTCTCCGACAGAAAATACTCAAACAGCCCTAAACTATCCACATATATATGACAACTAAAAGACAGAAATATTATACCAAGTATAAGCTGGGAAATATTAAAAACGCATTTGCCTACAACATTATAACAAAGAAATTCCTACTTTTTCTACACGAAAATGTAGCAATAATTTCCCACACCCAACAAAAGAAATTACTAAACATAATATCAGAAATAATTTCTAAATGCAGACATGAAAACAAATACCTATTATCAGAATTTATACCAAACGGATAAAAAATACCAGCCAACACTGCTACATAAACCATTGACCCTATGAACACAAAAAGAGAAACCACTGACACCATATTACCATCAATTATTTTCAATTCAAACTACTATCATAATAATTATAATTATTGTTATTATCATCCCACCGCCTTTACTACAATCACTTCTACTATTCGCTGCTACAATTGTTATTGTCATTATCCGCCCCTCCCCACCATTACTACCGCACCAATGTCACTACTATTACCCTTACTACCCACAAAATGTCACTATTCTAATTACTGTTTGCCAACGTCAATGCCAGCAATATTGTAAATACTGTAATTATTATTTCAGTTTTACTAGTAATTATTATATATTTCTTACCATTTATCCCCACTGATCTGAACATTGCAACCATTATTCCATTTCCACTATTTCACCACTACAATTACTATCGCGGCATTAGTCTACAATTATACTCCCCCTCCCCACAGCAAAATTAATACCACGGCAAAAATACCAATAGGTATTATAAATTAGATTTTCTATCATTTAAAAAAAGGCAATCGCCCAAAACTAGCAAATAACCGACATTAAAAGTAATAACAAAACAGCGTTAAAAAATTAAAAATAATAACAAATTTACCTACCATAGTCTTTCACACTCTCCATCTTCAGTAAGGAAAAAAAAACAGACGGATAGAAGATGTGTGAATGCATGTGTATACGTATATGTGTGTGAGAGAAAACGTTATTTCGCGAACAAAATAGAAGAACGATCTATAAGTTGACTCCACAACTTGGAAAAAAAAAATGTTTATGCTTGTGTGAGCTGCAATGCGTGAACGTGCGTGTATGTATGTCTGTGTACGTATGAGTGGCGTTCCGGCAACAATTTGTCCTCCCACTACCATAAAATATACCAATATACGCAACTATAAATAAATCTAAAATTTAAAATTTAATCAGTTTGTCTGACGATCGTAAAGGGCATGAAACTCATGGTTTACAAACTCACATTAATATATATATATATATATATATATATATATATATATATATATATATATATATAACCCACATAATATATCTGTATACAACTGTGTGTTTGTGCGTATGTATGTTCATGTGTGTGTTTATATGTGTGTGCGTGTGTGTATGTGTATGTGTGTTTGTCTGCATGCTAACGTGTCTGTGTGTGCCCATCTCCGATGTAAAAAATTACTTTAATAAGTTTTTCCGCTTCCAAGAATGATTTCTTATATAAGTCTTTAAATAATTCTGTTAAGAATATTGTTGTTGTTGTTTGTCTTTTCCCATGCTAGGACCGGAAAAATCTTTGAACAGCGCACCATTGTCATAAAGTAACTATCACCCGGCGTCGCCTTTACACGCAAATAACTATAATACCCCCAATTATACAAATACACTTAGTGCATTATATAAAGAGAAATAGGTAAACACATACACGCACCAACATATGTATATCCGTTTTGGTGAAACCTGGGTAGGTTTGCCTTGCTCATTAGGTTTATATATATATATATATATATATATATATATATATATATATTAGATAGCGATATATGTTTTTATATATCAAGAACAATACTGGGTAAATTGTATGACAAAATGGTATGACTAAACATGCGCACAACAGAGGGGTGCTTTGACTTAGATTTTTTAGAAACTCAGCGGCACATGTAGATGCAAGAAATATTAAAAAAAAAAGATAAAAAAAACATTTATCTTTTTTTCAGGCAATATTCCCATGAATAGGCGAGACTGACATACGCATGCGCAGCCAGAAATATAGAATTCTGAATAGATGAACTGCGTGCATCCTTCTGTGTCCGTCTATTGCATCCTATATTTTCAGGGTGAGGACAGAGGAAATGCAGCACTCTCATTTGTTTAGGTCAAGAATGATTACCATCTGCTAGTGTTTTTAATCTAATTTCAAGCTGATGTATATTACTCGTAGATGAAAGTGAATAATACTAGCTATTCCGATAATCATCACGGTGAACAGATAATTTGGTTTGATATAAATGCCCTTTGGACAACTCTCTCTCTCTCTCTCTCTCTCTCTCTCTCTCTCTCTCTCACACACACACACACAAGTCCGTGCGCGTATATATTTTTAATCAATTCACCCAAAGCAAGGAAAATATGCCACTAAGACATAAGAAGTTATTGAGAGTAAAAAGAGAATGAAAAATACCGGAAAACAAATCCTAAACAGGAAACAAGGACTAAACCTTTTCAAATGATCTGGCGGGGAAGGAGTGCGAACCTGTCTTCTCCTATTAAATCATACATACATACCTACATATATACATATATATATATATATATATATATATATATATATATATATATATATATGTGTGTGTGTGTGTGTCTGTAATTTTAAGTTATGCAATATTTATGGGTTAGAGTACACAAAAGAGTGTGTGTAAATATGAAAGTGGAAATTAAAATCAATACCCACACTGGACAGTCTGTTTCTTGTTTAAACGCAATCGTCAGGACTGATAATCACGTTTAAGCATGAAACAGACTATTGCATGTCGGTGTTGACTTCAATGTCCACTTTCATATATATATATATATATATATATATATAAATATGAAAGTATATATATATATATATATATATATATATATAATTCTTGATATAAATTTATAACCTATTATATGATGATACATTAAGTCTTTTTTCCTTATTATTTATATTGCCCTGTATATGAATTTATACATTGAGATTTCATTATGGAGTTAACTTTTTAATATTTTATATTAAAAGAACTCATTGGAATAATACCTACCACCTAAGATTTGGTATTATATTTATATATATATATATATATATATATATATATATATATATATATATATATATATATATATATATAAAGTCTGTTCCAATAACTTGCACCTATTTTAAATGTGAATTAAGTTTAAGTGTCTAATGATTTTTTTTCTTTTTCTTTCAGATTTGGCGACATTATTTTTCACACATAAATGCTGTGACTTTAATAATATGTTCCAACAGAGAAATAAATAAGTTTTCACCAATAACATTGATTGATATATAATCCGTCTTAATGAAACATCCTTTATATATATATATATATATATATATATATATATATTATTAATATTATTATTATTACTATTACTATCTAAATCTAGAATCTATTTTTTATTTTGAAGCTCATCGTAGCCGTATGAAACAGTCGTTCCTCCTGCAAATCGGGATGTAATCCTATTAAGCTTTCTCGGGTAAACAGGCCAGTAGACAAAATAATTACTTTTTGAAATAACCGGAGAATCTACTCAAACAGTGGCATCCGCTATAAATTATATATATATATATATATATATATATATATATATATATATATATATATATATATATATAACTCTTGAAATAAATTTATTAACGACTATATATATATATATATATATATATATATATATATCGCTCTGTATATAAATCTCATCATGAAGTTCTCATCATGCAGTTAACTTTTTAATATATTATACGTATATTTATATATACATGAATACATGTATGCATATATATTTATTTATAGACATATGAAAATCAACACTTCATGGGATACTGTTAGCGTCACGCCACAAACGATCATCAGACCATGTCTGATATGGTCTGATGAAGACTGTCTCTGCTTAGAAACGCTCTATTTCCGATATTGAGTTCTCTACCCCAACAATTATTGCTTTTTAAACAAAATTCGCTCAAACACATACACACACAAAAACACACATACATACGCGCACACACTCATACACACACACATATATATATTTGCGCTCACTAAATGGGCGCATTTGTGATTATATAATCACTCAACTTTTTATCGTGGCATTTTTCTGAAAATATATTGCAAATAAAATGATAGGTAATTTTAAATTTAGCATTATTCATTGATATCGAGAATTTTTCTGATTAATTTAAAGTATTCAACATATATATGTGTACTGTGTACACGCACACACCACACATACACACACACACACACACACATATATATATATATATATATATATATATATATATATATATATATATATATATATAACAAGACAGAGAGAGAGAGAGCAGAATTCAAATTCTAGTTGTGTTCATTACATTCACTTATCCTAGGGAAAGATATGAATCCTTCTCTTCCCCACTTAAATATGAATAAATAGGACAGGGCAGACTTGGTCCGATGTCCTTGGATGACAACTCTTCTAGGAGAAGAATTCAAACATATGGAGGGTTGTTTGGGGACCTTATGGCATACTGTACACCGGTTTTCTGTATTTGGTTCTTCCAAAAAGTTTGAATGGTTCTGTCCAAGCCTTAAGCACTATAATAAAATTATATATGTGGGTAGCCTGGCTGTTTCGTTCTCTGAAATAAACCGCTGGACACTCAAACGTCGAAAAAAGGTGGGTGAGATTCCCAGACAACTATATATATATATATATATATATATATATATATATATAGATAGATAGAGAGAGAGAGAGAGAGAGAGATTCCAACCATCTGAAGAAGGCCAGATCGTACAACGCCCGAAACGTTGTAATAAATATGGCGAAAAAGATGAGGGCAAAAGTCCGAATAATGTAAATAATGTAAAAATTTTTAAATCTAAAATAAAAAAGAGAGAGAGAAAGAGAGTGGGGAGGGAGAGGGTAAGTGTACAAGAAAGTACTATTTTCCCTTTTAAGGAAAACACACATACTCACAAATTGTTTTCGAGCCCATATCCGCTCAGTTCGTATTCGAAACGTAAATCGCTATGCTTAAGTTTCGGTTATGAAATTGAGCATATATGTAAAATAGAATCTTCTCTACCCGAATCTCTTCGTAGCCAATCGGTAAACCACACCATATATATATATATATATAGTTATCCATAAAAAGACTGTTTCGCTGTGTCATAGCTACTCAGTGTCGCTAGAAGGAATCAAAACTCAACTGATTTGACATTAGTCAGATATCTTACACTTAGGCCATCGTCGCACGACAGAAATGAAGGGAATTTGAACGATTTTTTTTCTCGCTATGAAATACGCTAGCGGCTCGGAGAACTCAATTCGTACTTGAAGAGTAATACTTAATATATATATATATATATATATATATATATATATATATATATATATATATAGTTGGACGAACGATTCATGTCATTTTTAAGGGAACATCAAATAAAATATTTACATATTTATATTTATTCAACCATATATGTGATATTTTGTTGTCTTTCTCCCTCTTTGAAGCAACTTCATGGTACTATCCTCCCAGAACTTGACATCTTTTTTGCTTATACATTAATCTAAGGTTTTATTTTTTATACTTCCAGAAAATTTAAGTTTCCCCACCCCCATTGTGAGCATTTTGTAGGGATCGAAATAAATGGTGAAGTGAAATGCAAGGATAGGTGAGTAGGGTGGGTGTAGTAGGATATCCCCAGCGAAAACAGTACCAATTTCTGCTGGACTTGAAATCTGACTCTAGGTCAAGTGTTGTTCTGATAGAAAATGACACGATTTTGTTTCGCCAATTTCAAACACTTTCTTCCCCCCCACCTTTAAACGGTCTAATTTCGAATGGTACCTTTCTGAATTCAACGTCTAATTTCACGTAAAAATGTCGCACTATGCTCCCATATTGTATTTATTTCTATGCTTGGTCGTCTCAGGAGATTTTTGTGGTTTAGCATATGTGTTGATTCCTTAAGTTTAAGGAGTGCCAGAGAAAAGCAATGATAACAACTAAGTTGCAATATGAGCTCTGGTAAAATCATGAAATGATAACAGAAAAATTGCAATATGAGCATTGGTAAAAAATTGTTGCTGAAAACATTAGGTTTATAATACCCAGAAATTCATACCCAGATGTCCTCAAGGACACATGGCACAGTGGACAAAGGCGTTGGTTAGATCCAGTGACAGGACCCAAAGAGTGTGAGTGGAGAACTTTCAGAGGGAAATTAACAGGAGATAACTGATAACATGGCACGTGAAACTAGAACAGTCTACCCCAGTGAGCGAAATAAAGGGTTCAGTTCGACATTTCAACCCCCTGAAGATGGCCGGAGCGTACAACGGCCGAAACGTTGTAATAAATATGGCGACAAAGATGAGGACAATAGTCCGAATAATGTAAAAAATTTAAAATCTAAAATAAAGAGAAAATTGATATCTACATTTTAATTAAAGAACAAAAATCTACATAAACTAATAAACATCCCTATCCGTTTATTGCTCATTTAAGATAATTAATTTGTATCCCCAATATCTGTGGATGTGCTTTCGGGAGGTTTTTTTTTTTTTTTAATAAAAGCTAACTTTTTTAATTTCAGAAAATTAAAAACTATGCAGATATCAATGACGTAAGCACAGTTTGAACTTGAAAATTTTATATAGCAGCTAGGTCTAGATAACTCCGTCAAAAACGGATTTTACACCGTACTTATATAATGAACAGGAGTCACTTGCAGAGAAATGAGAAATGTTCGTTGAAAAATCTAAGTAATCTTCAAAACTTATTCACCGAAAAATATTTTTATGAGTGGACCACTTTACTTGAATAGTTCCGAACAATACCTGTCGAGAGATCATTAATGTGTTGCTGTTGCATTAAATACAAACTGTGATTAAGCATCTGTTCCCCGAAAAGTACAATCTCTGAACAAATCACTATTTCATGCCAGTCCAGACCTCCTCAACTTCCACGTTTTGCGACATACATTGAGTCGACTCATTCTCATCAACTTCATATTCCATAGCTGAGGATGAAGTTCAATTCAGACAACTACATTCCCACACATGTTGCAATGGGAAGCGGTCTCCCGAGGGGATGCTTCACCGCTTACTAAAATCTTAATGGATGATATTCGTATTGAAGTCTGTTAAGATTGTAGTGATCGAAAAAGCATCCTCTCAGGAGTTCACTTTCGATTGTAACAGTTCTTGGAATGTAGCTGTCTGAGTGGAACTTCATTCTTATCAATGGAATATGAAGAGGGTGAAGCCATATAAGCAGGGAACAATGGTTGCATATTACGAGGATATATACGATAGTTAACGGTTGGTCCTCGACTTGAAGAGTTTATCTATCGTACATAACTTCGTAATATGCGAACATTGTTCTCTCCCTGAAGGCCATTACAACAACCCCATTTAACAACCCTTTACCATGAGTGATTCTTACGTTTTGTAATCGTTGAAGAAAATTAAAAAAAAATAAGAAATGCAGTTGGATCAACGAAGTGGCATTTAAATAACACGAGGAATAATTGATGGTTACGAGTTCCAAAAATTTCTTTGGGGAGACGTTGGATTTGAAAAGCTCAAAAAATGAGGAATTGCTTACCAAAGTGGATTAAAAGTTTACGTTTAAAATTCTCATATATTTTTTTTTTTCAAATCCAACACTAACCTAATATAAAAGTAGAATGGGATAAAAAAAATTATGATCACTAAGTTGATAGAAATTGTCCAAATAAATTAGAAATTAAGAAAAATAATGTATTTTGTCTAAAAGAAAATTTGTTTCGTTGAACGAAAGAAGCGACTGGCAAACAAATTTAATTGAATGAATTTGGTTTGATTTCTTTAGATTCAATTTTTACGGCTTATCAACCATTTGCAGGTTATTTAAAGCCAGAAATTAGTTTCAGATTGTAAGATTTTTTTAAATAACAGTGATTAAGAGTTACACGTCTGAGCTGGGGAGAAGAGGTGGCTACTACCATTTCCTGGGGCATTTTCACGTGTGACTATAACAAACTCAACTGAAATTGGAACTCTGCTCTCTGATTGACAATTCTGAAACCTTATCTATTACACCACCCGCACATTCAAACTTACAACATCTGGTATAACTAAGCGGTCACCTATCGGTACTGACCAGGTTTGACGTTACTTAACTTCGGTGATAGTTACGGGAACCGGTGAGGTATTCGAAAACAAAAAATCCATATCCTTCTACACACCGAAAGGAACTCCACAGATAGAATACAATTAAAATATTCTTTCTTTGAGAAAGATTTCAAATTCCAGAATTCTTATTTTCTAGATTTAACAGTTACAATTTTACTATCTCTTCATATACTTGCATCGCTTCAAGACTTAATATTTTAACAAGAATTTAGAAAAAATGCAGACATATTCAGCCATTTTATTTTTTTAACTATTTGGGATGGATTACATATTTGGCAGAGATTATTGGTATCAGTAAGAGAATAAAAACAAGAAAACATAATAATCACTTATGATAATATTGAGTTTTCATGCATGAAATAAGATGAAAAAAACAATAGAACAATTGACCAAGTAGATGCCTAATTTATTGTATTTAAAAGAATAAGATTGTTATTAATTAATTAATCAATGATTCTGAAGTTTAATTGAACAATAAACGAAAATGAATGGAATAAAGAAGGCGAGAAAGATTATGCTACGACAATCTACAAAGTGAGGAATCCTGGTCTGTTTAAAATATCAGCATTAAAAATTCCAGCTTTCTTTGACTTCGATCGGAACACCTATCAATTCGATATCTGTAAGGATTTCAACCAATTATGGCATACCTATGTCAATATGTATATCCAAAGAGCAGGTGTTGACGAGTGAAAAGCTCTAAACTTCCACAGTATATATATATATATATATATATATATATATATATATATATATATATATATATGTATTCATGTATATATATATATATATATATGTATGTATATATATATATATATATATATATATATATATATATATATATGTATGTATGTATATATATATATATATATATATATATATATATATATATATATATATATATATATATATATATTCCGTCTACGAAACCCTAGAGTCAGGATGCTGAAAGTCACATCAGTCATCTAATTGACAAATTTCATATTTGGACTTATCCTATACACACACACACACACACACACACACATACATATATATATATATATATATATATATATATATATATATATATATATGTATGTATTTGTGTGCGTGTGTGTGTATTAAAATTTGCATTATTGTGGGAAAAGATATTTAATAGACACTATGGATCTATGACTTAACTCTGGAAGTGTCTGCCAATTTCAAGTTTCAAGGATACTTTAAGATCATATATATGTGTGTATGTATGTGAGTGTGTGTGTGTAGTGAGATTTTTTTAAATTTGCTTCTCGCATGACGGAAATTGCAATATATACTCGCCAATGCTCTCTCTTTTCTTTCCCTCTTCCTTTCTGTCAGTCTACCTCTCTCTCTCTCTCTCTCTATATATATATATATATATATATATATATATATATATATATATATTTATATATAAGGATTAAATGCGTTTTTATTTATTAATCCGACAATTTTTTTTATAAAAACAACCTGCTGATGGGCGCATTTTTGCTTTTCATTAACAAGATTTAGCGAAAGTTTAAACCGATAGACAAAATAAAATACTGTCTAAAATAAATAGAGCGTCTACTCAAGTATGTGTATCTACTAAAAATAACTTTTTAAAGTAAGATATATATATATATATATGTATATATATATATATATATATATATATATATATATATATATATATATATATATATATATATATATATATATATATATGAAACAAGAGGGTGACAGAGCGAGGGAGAGGGTGCGATAGACAGAAATAATATATTAAACCAGGTTAAAATAAAATTGTTTTATGTATCTGGGACAAGATTGAACCTAATTCGGTGATGCATATTGTTATAAATAACGCGAATGATAACAAACAACTTCTCGTCATAACTTTAAATCATGGCTTTAATTCAATTTTTTTTTTAACCTTCACAGAGTATCAAGTTTATTGAGAATTTCTTTTTAAGGATCCGTGAATATTATATTTATCTTAATAAAGTACATTTGTCTGTCATTAATCCATTGGGAAAGGACATATGTTTGTAAAGTTCGGTTGGGCGCATGAAACACAAAGTGACCATAAAATTCAATATGCTAGTTGCAAAGACAACAGTGTGACTCGTTGGGTCACTCTAAGAGAATTCATACATGAATTCCATCCCTCGCAGGCTAAACGACATTCTAGATATTATCTACAAAACGTGATATTTTTTTCTTATTTTTCCTTTATTATTATTATTATTATTATTATTATTATTATTATTATTATAAGCATGCATGTATTTTATTCGGGTGAAAATACGTCATTACATAAAAAATGAATAAAAGGAAGTGCTTGATAATTAGCAGTCGTAAATTACACACAAACACACACATATATATATATATATACAGTGTAACCCGGATATAAGAGAGTTGGCGGGACAGGAGACGAAGTCTCTTATATCCGGGTTTCTCTTATATCCGGGTTTGGTCTATTTTGTTTAGGTAAGTATGGCTCTAATTTGGATCCAGAGAAAATC
>OZ010577.1:131282742-131285242 GCA_963932145.1 Acanthosepion lycidas | reverse complement strand
GCATACTTTAAACGATATCACCTTCATCACTTCGGCCAAATCATCCATCATTATGTCATCCTCCCCCAATTATCACCGCCATCTTTGTTTTGATATCTCGTAATAATCCGTAGTTACTTGTAGTGTTTTGTTTCTGCTACGTGAACTCAAAATTCTTTCTATATTTTTTATTTTCTCTTCATATTTTCTCTTCTTTTCGAAAGGAACCACGCATTAAACAGTCTTAAATCTGAACTAAGTTATAAGATAAAAGACGAAATGATATACCAGTGGCGGGAATAAAATGTCAACGGCCAAATGAGAAAGGATGCTTTTTTTTTTTTTAAAATATTGTTGCATTTATTCACGTGATTTTATAAAAGGATTAATAAACATCTCATGACTAAAGGATATAATATTTACTAGATTAGGATATCGTTACGATCTTCAGTGATGGTCAGCCATCTTGCCTCGCATATCATAGTTCGAGTCTCACTAAGGGACATAAGCGTATGACATGCGAAAACTAAAGTAGCCTTATAAGTAAATAAGTTAGGTTATCACACACACGCACACATATATACACACATATAAACATGTTATATCTTAGGTTACGTACATGCAAGTTAAATAATAGTTTTATAAATATATTATATGTTTCTACATGAACGAGCAAATGTTATTGAAATTTTCATTCGTTGTTTGACATTTTGTCTCACTGCCATAGTCTAAGGCGCGTAAAGGGATGGAACTAGCTTTTTTTCAGTTTTAGGAGACAAAACAACTTAAACTATCTCAAAATCTAAATAAGTAGTTCAAATTAGTTAAGGAACGGAGGTTACATAATTCATTGTCCCATCATGAATATAGGCACTTGAATCGAAATTGTACGTTCACTTAACATGACGCTTCTAACATCTACGCATAAAGTTTGATTTCTTATTATTTTTTCTCTTATTTTTTCTCTTACTTATTTTTATTCTTATTCATTTTTTCTTATTATTTTTATCCAATTGTGGTAGATAGTTTCGCCCGGTTTACACTCCTTCTTCATCTATTGAACAGAAGTAGACATTTATCCCTTGTTTCCAGTTTAGGAGTACATTACTGGTTCCTTCTATTTTTAAGTCTCCTCATTCTCTTTCAATCCCAGTAACCATTTGCGTCTTAGTGGCATTATTGCCTTGATACATTTGAAATGATTAGAAATATACCAATGTTTTAACTATATGTGTGTGTGTTTCTCTGTGTGTGTATGTGTCGCTGTGTGTGTATGTGTATGTGTGTGACTTGTGTTTGACTCTGTATATAGATATATAAATTTAGAACTTGAATTTTGGAAAGAATAGTAATAACTGAATATATATATATATATCTATATCTCTTTCTCTCTCTCTCTCTCATATATATATATATATATATATATATATATATATATATATATATATATATATATATATATGTATATATATAAATGTGTATTTAGGCAGTAATCCTTCATTTATATTTCATTAAAGACGTCAAACATGGTAAGCTTTTTATTTAATTTTTATTGTGTTCGAACAAGGTTTTTCTTTTTTTGGGACACAGAGTGTGTACAAACTGTCCAAATTTTCTGTAATTCCGAGCGTTTTCGGCTATAATTTTATTCATTATCAAGGATGATTTTATCTTTACACTATTTACATTGTTCGGACTATCATCCTCATTTTTGTTGCCATATTTATCACAACGTTTCGGCCGTTGTACGCCCCGGCCTTCTTTAGGCGATTTAATTTTTGCTTTTTAATTGGGTGTATGAGCTCTGTCTATGTTTCTAGAGTTATAGGGATGTTTTATTTTTCGAACACAGCACATTGTGACCGTATTCGTAGTTAATATTATTAAGTGTTTTTTTTTTTATTATTATTAATGCTTCCATTATTTTTAATCATTTTTACAGGTGGATGAGCTTATTATGTTTGTATTTTCTACTAATATGTTTCAGATGGAGTCTGGTATGTTTGTGTGTAGGTTAAAATCGGCTCTAATAGAGCTGTAGTCAGATAGATGTAAGGAAAGACGTCTGAATAAGTATGTAGTCGTGTAACTGATGTAATTATGACTTCGGATTGATCAGGAACATAGTTTTTTAAGGGGCATTTGAACTCATAGATAATGTTCGTTCGTTGTAATTTTGATTTACTGGTGTGTTGTTATTTTTTAGGATAAGGTGAGCTGTTTTAAATTTTTTGTAGTAGATAATTTGATTTTTTTGTTTCGGTCAATTGGGGTAGTGTATTTCTTTAGGAAATTTCTATGTGAACATTCATCATGTTTGTAATTGACGTGCATTTGTTTTTTGTAGAAAGTATTTGTTATTTTTCACTGTATCTTCCCTATTCTTGTTATTTACGTTGAGGAGAAATAATCTAATGTGGTGATCTATAATGAACACTGAATTAGACTATTGGATTATTTTTTAATGAGAGATGTATTAGACTATATTTTAAAGTAATATATATATATATATATATATATA
>OZ010577.1:131274590-131282542 GCA_963932145.1 Acanthosepion lycidas | reverse complement strand
GTGGAAGAGAGGGAGTGAGGAATAGAGAAAGTAAGAAAACCGTAAAGGGAGAAGGGGAATGGAAATACAAAGAATAAAAAGAGAGAAAGGAATAAAAGAAAACAGAAAAGAAGTTTGAGAGAAAGGAAAGGAAGAAGAAAAAAGAAGGTGGGGAAACTGAGGAAATAAAGGGGAGAAAAATGAGAGGGGAAAGAAGAAGGAGAAGAAATAGTGAGAGAGAAATGAAAAGCTGAAGGTGAAGTATATGAGAGGGAGGGAAGGTTGAGGATGAAGAGAGAATAGAAAGAAAAGGAGAACGAAAAAAAAAAGAAACGACAAGGAAAAGAAAGTGAAATTAAGAAAGAAAGATGGAAAGGTGAAAAGTAGAATAAAAAAGGAAGAGGGAAAGCAAAAAGAGAATAGAAAATCGAGTGGGGAAATGGAAAAGAGAAGCAAAGAATGTTAATAGGGGAAAAGATAGGGAAGAAAAAGAAAGGAAAGGAAAAAGAGATAAATAACAGATGAACGAGAGTAAGGAGAGATAAATTAGAAGGAAAGAGAAATAATTGGGAAGAAAAGAGAGGGAAATTGAAAGCAGGTTGACAAAAGAGAATTGAAAAGGAAGAAGCGATAGAGCAGAGAAGGAGAAGGGTATAAAAAGTAGAAGAGAGAGAAAGAAAGCAAATAAAGTAAAGTGAATCAAAAGAAAAAGAAAGATAGATAAATTAGGGGAAAAAGAGAAAAGAAATGGAAGAAAAGAAGAAGGAAAAGGAAAGTAGAGGAAGGAGATGAAGGAGAGAGAAAATAGAGAGTAGAAAAAAGTAATGGGGGAATTAGAGAAACGAGTTGAAGAAAAAAGAAAGAAGAGGAAGGAAAGACAAAGTAGAGGAATAAAAAGGGAGTAAGAAAGTAGAAGAAAAGAGATGAAGAAGTAGAAAGGAAGAGAATTGAAAGGAGAAAAATAGAAGTACATGAAGGAGTGGTAAAGTAAGGGAAAACGAAAGAATGGCAAAGAGAGGAAGAAAAGAGAAAGTAGAAATACGAAGGGAAGAGAGAGAGAGAGAGTGTGTGTGTGTGTGTAGAGGAAAGAAGGTGAGAGAGACTGAGAGAATAAAAGTGAATGGAATGTAAAGAGAAGCTAGAAAGAGAAAAAGAAGAAGAAAATAAGGAGAAGAGATGAAAAACGATTGAGAAAGTAGGGGACAAAAAGGAATCGATTGTTAAAGAAGGAAAGAAAAGTTAGTATAAAGCGGGGAGAAGAGAGTAGAAGAATAAAAAGAAGGAGAGAAATAGGGAAGAAGGGTGGAAGGAAAGGAAGAGAAATGAGAAGAATGAAGAAGTACGCTGATGGGTTGAAGCGACGTGTGTCTCGAGTAAATTAACTACATTTTTTTTTTTATTATATACGATTCCTTTGGGGCCAGCCATTAAGTAAAACCAGTCAGCAATAAAAAATCTGACTTTTTAAATATTTTAAATGCCCGTACATACAAAGTTTTTTATTTTATTTTTTTATTTTATGCAGCAAAGGCAAAAGATAAAAACGGTATGAAAGCGCCAGTATTGAATGGTTTTAGAGCTGATCCCAAATACCCGGCAGGAAATAAGTGTCACCATATGTTCAATGGGCAAAAATATAATGTCTTCCTAAAACTTGGATAAAAAGGCTCTCTTCCATTAATAACTGCTAGTAACTATAGATAAAAAGACTATCTATATTTGTCTACATAATAGCAGGTGACCATGGTCAGAAAAGTCACATGTTACATTTTATGTCATATTGTTACATCAAATTAAACAAATGGAACTGATATTACTGAAGTCTTGTAGATTGATAAATTAGTATTACGGCCAGTCTTTTAGAAGTGACCACTGTGAGCTCTAATTTGAACGGATAACACGCACGCGCGCGCACACACACACACACACACAGAGATTGTGACACGCGCACACATGTGCATATAGGCACGTATCGAAATATATTTAATATTTTAGCATCATTTGTTTAGGTAACATTACGTCTATTCGTTATTGATTAAACATAACACAACAAAAAGAAGGCTTAAAATGAAATGGCAGGCAAGGAATCAAGATGAACAGTATTTAAAAATGGGAAGACAACTGGAAAAATGTGAAAGATAATATGAAAGTCGAATGAAAAAAAGAAGAAGAAAGAAACGAAGGAAGAAAAGAGGAAGAAAAGGCACAACAAAGAAACAAAGAAAAAGGGGACGAAAGAAGAAAAGAAAAGAAAAAAGAAAAGAAAAAAGAAAGAAACAAAGAAACAAAGAAACAAACAAACAAACAAACAAAGGAGTAAAATGGACAAGGACATTTTAATGGAAAATAAGGAAACGAGAAAAATAAAAAAATAAAAATCAGAAATAAGGGATAAAGAAGGAATAAAAAACAATATATAAAAAGAAAGAACGAAAAATAAAAAGCAAAGAAAGAAAGGACAAAAGAAAAACAGTAAGAAAGAAAAGAGTAAAACATCAAAGAAAGAAGGAATCGGGAATGAGAGAATGAAAGAGTAGAAATAAATAAAGAAAGAAAGAAAGAAAGAAAGAAAGGCAGACAGACAGGCTGACAGGCTGACAGAAAGGATGAATGAAAGTAAATGTAAGTATTTTATTATGATTCTTTAGAATTTCTTACTCCTGCGTAAATCAGGAAAGCCTTAAAAACTCTAACAAAATAACGTCCTGCTTTGTTTTATTTGTTATATAAATAAAATACACTGTTAATTACTATGATGGAACATAGAGGAAGTCGGGCTGCGACGTTCCACTCCACGGAGCTCATCAATCAAATGCAAATTAATAGCACACCAGATGAACAAAGGAGACTAATTCTGACTGGACGTGGGGAAATAAGCTACAATAAATAAATGACAGTCATGCCAATTATAGTTGGAGCACTTGGAACGGGAAAAATCAGAAGTCGAGAGTGGAGGAGAATGAAAGCTTGAAGAAGAATTTAAACAGGCCAATTTTTGGTGATATTGGGGTCTTCGAGAATACTGCGTAAGGTTCTGGAGATTGAAGAGAATTTCTGCCCCTCACCACCCAGCAATGGAATATAGAAATGCATGAATAATAATAATAATAATAATAATAATAATAAGAAGAAGAAGAAGAAGAAGAAGAAGAAGAAGAAGAAGAAAACGACGCCGAGAAAAAATCACGCCAGTCATATAACTAGTGATAAGAATTCCTTAAAAGAAAAAATATGTTCTGGAATGCTAAGGAAATGTGTCCCTTGATTTCAATGAGGAGCCAATAACTTGTACCGGTGTAGGAAATTCACCAAAATATTGAGAAACTGGAGTTTGTGATAATGACGAAAAAAGTTTCTGCAGATGTCTCTCAATCTCCCTGAGAATCACTGCAAAAATGCCAGTGGCATATGGGAACATCAACAATCCCTGTTGTAGTTGGAGCCCTAGGACTGGTTGGAAAAGATTGCAGTAGACTAATTGCAGGGATTCCTGGAAGCCCATGCCTCAAGGAGATACAAAACATTGTTCTGACAAGTACAGCCCACACTTTACGAAGGGCTTTATCTATGTAATTTTATTTTTTTTTTGTCAGTGGAAAGTGTCATGAGGCCATTTCTAACCTTAGGTCCCTGGGTGGGACCCGGAAAGAAATGTGTAAACGCCAGAAAGCAAAGAAAATAAAAATGATAATAATAATAGGTCAAAAGGTGACTTAAGACTTAAAGTACGAGGTAGCATGATTGAGGGGGCTTAAGAAAGTCGAGGTTGTTGCTGTTCTCGTGGGTGCCATTGGAACAGTGACAGACAAAACCCCAAAATGGCCGGGCAAACTTGGAATTGTGATTCCAACTGAGATGCTTCCCAAAACAGCACCGCTTGGGACAGTCATAATTCTGATAAATGTTTTTTTTTTTTTAATTAGAAAGGTGAAGAGAGGAAGGACATTCTTTTGGTTGTTAAATTACGACATAAGTTCCACCGCAATAATAATAATAATAATAATAATAATAATAATAATAATAATAAGAAGAAGAAGAAGAAGAAGAAGACAGTTTATTTTTTACTTCATTGTAGATTCTTCTTCTTTTTTTTTAACGTGAGATCGTTAATGCACTGCAAGAAATCTAAGTCTACGAAAGATCCAAATTATCCGCCTGTCGCAAAAACGGGTAACAAACTCTGGGGTCTGGTGTATCCATAACACACCGTTCACAATAATGAGAAATAAAGATTGGTAAATTAAAGAGACTTGTTGTCACTTGATCTCATTTGAGAGGTGTCAGATAGCATGGCTGTGAAAATTCAAGCATTGCTAAAAGTAGACAAAACTTTTATTTCTCGTTTTAAACAAATATATTAGGAGTGGAAGCAAGGGTGTGTAGATGCATAAGATAACGTATTAATGAAAAGGAAAGAATGATTAATAACAATATAAGTAAAGAAAAAAAAAACTTTTACTTACGATATTGTCTTTTTCTTCACACGACAGTTTGTTTGGAATTCCAGTTAGCCACCCGAGTCGTCGTCGTCGTTGAGAAGTTAGCACGAGGCACGCACTTCATGCAAAGAAAGTCGTTCGTAATTAAAGTTCGAGCATTATTTTGTTTTAGTTTTGTTATGAAAACTCTTTTTACTTTTTACTTTCCTTTATATATACATACATACATATATACATATACATATATATGTATATGTATATGTATGTATGCATATATAAATATATATGTGTGTGTGTGTATATATATATATATATATATATATATATATATATATATATATATGTATGTGTACTTTGCTTATTTTTCAGCTATTGTCTGTTTTATTGTTCTTTTTTTCTAATTATTCTTTTTTAGCTGTTATCCTTTTTTGCAACTATTTTTATCGAAATAATTGTCTTCTTTCTTTCCCTATCTTCTTCTTCTTCTTCTTCTTCTTCTTCTTCTTCTTCTTCTTCTTCTTCTTCTTCTTCTTCTTCTTCTTCCGCTTGACTTTTCTCGGCAGACGTTGAAACGCTTCTTCGGCCACGCAAAAGCGTTTTCAACACTCAATTCTCGCCGGGTCCGTCGTTACTCGTCTTATTGCTTGACGACGTGTTCAGCTTTATTTTCCGTTCTTGCTATTCCCACCTAAAACGCATGGGTTTGTTTACGTTAAATGTTACAAGAAGTCGGTGTCAGCCACGTCCAGAGTTGCAGGAGGAGATGCAGCAGCGGCAGATGCAAGAGACGAAGGCAGCGGGTGGGTGGCGGTGGGGGGTTTTGTGAGGGCAGAGAGGAGGAGGAGGAGAAGGGGGGGGGTGATCGGAGGGCGTTTTTACGAAAGTAGGAGTGGCGCACCTCGCTACTTACTCGACAACACCCCAGAAACAACAACAACAACAACAACTGCAACGACAGCCTTATCGTTATTGTCGTTGCAACTTGAAAATTTTATTGCCTTTGGTATCGCAGGTTTTACTAACATGTTCTTTTTCACACATAGGTAGATATGTTGATGGGGTCTGAAGTGCATTACAATGGACTTAATCGTGTGACATGTGAGTTTGCATTCAACAATCAATACACACACATATGCGCACATGCGCGCGCGCGCACACACACACACATATACATATACAGGTAAAATGAGAACAAAATGAGAAAAATTCTACTGCACGTAACATTTAATTTAAAAGAGACCCTCAATATAGAGTAGAGCTAAATATTTTTAGAATATCAAAACAAAAACATGTTAAAAATCGCTACACAATGGGAATTATGTTTCAACACTACAAATGCATCTCCTCGGACGATGTCAAACCACTGTCGATATATATATATATGTGTAGGGGGGTATGTGTGTGCTTAACATCTCATTTAATAAAAAATAATCATACAAATAAATGTATATAACTTATTAAAATCAGTAGACAAAACAGTTTTAGTCAATGTTACATTTTGTTTTTTATCTTCTGCGGGAATAATAATTTCTTTAAAACTTCCAAAAAATAATGTCATATCTTCAATATTAAACAAGTCTGTTGATCTGTGCATTTCTTTGCTTCGTGTAAAAATGTCTGACACATATAATATTAAAATTATTACAACATAATCGAGTTATATAGTGACATTCAGATTACTATATCGGCCGATAGCAACCATGACATTGGTTTCACAGTTCTTGATTACATTAAGACAGAAAGTTAGAAAGGGCTATAATCGTCCACGTCCTGAAAGGACATGGTGCATAAATGAAACTGAAGGGGACTACATTGCTCTCTCTTATGTAAAGGCATGAACATTTACCCTTCTTTATAAACTGCTATACTCACATGACAAACAAATTCACCGAGCTGCCTGTAAATTTTTACTGTAAAAATCAACAATCGATTATTATTATTATTAATAATTTATTTATTTAGTTACTTTTTCCAAATTAGATTCTGGTGTTTAACTGGAGATTGAGCATAAGTCTACTAAAATATACCAGGACTTTATTTAGTACCATCGTTGATATCGCGTTTTCATAAGTAACTGATGATTTTCTTTCGAACAGAAATGAAAGCAAATCTCCTAATCACTCAAGGACTTACCTCAGTATTTTAACCGATCTTAGCGCTATTATCTATATGCTTTCCTGATCTGTAGATTCTCTTGTTTTTTACACATTTTAGGGACTGTTCCGTGTCATCATATAATAATGAGCATGACTGTCACTTTCACATTCAACAGTCTATTTGCTGCTACTGTGTAACAGGCTCCCTAGTCGGTGCTTCCCCGATAACTAGTATCTTCAAGTTTAAGGTCAACCGTTATCTATCATACATAGCTTCACAATCCACGCTTCTTACCTCATTCGGTAACCATCTATCTTGAGCGACTTTCGTGCCTTGCATTCGGTGACTAATAGTGTAAAAAAAAAAACATTCTAACAAAATCAAGATATTTATCTAGCTTTCACTTGCTTCCTTTCAGATTTATTCGGTAGTCAGCTGGAATTATAAAATCAACTATTATTATTATTGTTATTATTATTATTATTATTATTATTATTGTTATTATTATTATTATTATTATTATTATTATTATTATTACTTATGATTATGATTATTGCATATGACCCCCCTTAATGCTTGTTAGAAATAGTGTAGTAATTCGTCTGATAGACACGTATTTATAGGTCTGCAGGTTCACTTACATAGTTATTTTCGGGAAATTATGAGTGCCTTGAAAACAATATGTCGCGGACACTGGAAATGATTTCAACTGTGAAATGGTCAGTAACTCACTAGTAAAGCTTCAACTATTAAGTTAAAATCAAACGATTGTGTTGCGCCAATTTTTTCCAGTACAGAGAATCTTGAAAATCATCATTCTAAATATTGGAGCTTGCATGATTTTGAACACTGACCACTGGCTCCGGCTTGAAACTAGTAATTATCTCTAACTAGTAGTTAAGTTATTTTTACGAAATTATTACAAATGTATCTTCAACTTTGCCATCACATGCAAATAAATAAGTAAAAATAGGAAAAAATAAAACACTAAAAATATTATGTAATGTTCAGTTAACTAGTAATGGATTGGAAAAAAAAACATCTGTCTGAAAAACTCTTATACACTGTTAAGAAGTTACTCTTTTTTTTCGCGAGTCTTGTTGGTGAAACATAGTAGCAGAAGTTATACTAACTTTTAAGACTAATGTCACTACTTTTTTCATAGCAGGCTCATTAAATGCCATTACTTTTATCTGTGTGATAAGTAGATCGAGGTACTAGCTTCTTCTTGCTTGTGACTATCTCTTCTGTTTTGGTAGTATCACTCATTCAGATATGTGTTTTTAATAGTAAGCCTATAATCGCCTTTGTGTTTGTTATTGTTGTCACTCATGGAGAATAGGGTGCTATTATATATAGACTTGTTTCCTTATGCTAAATGCGCTGTCAAAGAAGAAAGGAGAAAAATATAGAAAAATGAGAGAAAGAAAAAAGGGT
>OZ010577.1:131262090-131269590 GCA_963932145.1 Acanthosepion lycidas | reverse complement strand
TATATATATATATATATATATATATATATGGGCATATTTTCTTCATTAAAGACTCGTATTAAAGGGCGGTAAACGGCAATTATACGGTTTCAAAACAGAGATAAACATTTAAACATTTGTATCCACAAGTATAACGTACACAGTAAATTAGGCAATAAGAATTAACCTAGGATTTTACATCAAAATCCATTAATTCTTTAGAAATTACTTTGTTTACTTTTCGGATACGAAAGTAAAGTTGGCAGGTATGAGTGGTAAAAACACCTTAAAGTCACTTGTGCCCTATTTCGGAAATCTATTGAGCCTTGCCTTGCCGCGACGTCATTCTTGACTGAGTGGTCTAAAAGCTAGAAGGACGATACGTTTGTTTCCCTACATTAATAGGCCATAGGTTCAGATTCCATCGAAGTGAACATTTTGCTTTATTAAAATAATATCAGACCGGTCAACAATAGTTATACTGTTTGAAAACAGACATATCTACTCAAAACGCCTATATCCGCTAAATATTATGTATATAATAATAATAATAT
The DNA here is from genome assembly GCA_963932145.1 of Acanthosepion lycidas. Lineage (NCBI taxonomy): Eukaryota > Metazoa > Mollusca > Cephalopoda > Sepiida > Sepiidae > Acanthosepion > Acanthosepion lycidas. Next base: position 131,269,057 of record OZ010577.1, on the reverse strand, counting down.
ATTATATATAAATATATATGTATATTAATATTAAATATATCAAAGTTGTCTTTTCTCTTCATAATAATAGAATATGTAATAATATATAATAATAATAACAATAATAATAATAATAATAATAATAATATATTAAATATAAATATATATGTATATTAATATTAAATATATTAAGTTGTATTTTTCTTAATAATAATAATAATAATAATATATATATATATATATATATATATATATATATATATATATATATATATACGTATAATTCGGCAGCATGTTTTCATTGAGACATATTTCGTTAAATAATGTTCTGTTTAATTATTTTCATTAGGATCCTATCATATCTGCGGATAAGCTTTTTGTGCCATTATTGAAGGACAAGAGAAAATGGCCGTGTTGATATATATTTCTTTTATTTCCGAGTACTTTCGACATACCAAAAAAAAGTAGAGAGGTATTTTCAACAATGATTTTTCTGAATTGCGTATGAGGACAGGTATGTTTTGATAAATGTTTAGAAATATTGGACATATTATTCCAATGAAAACTTAGCCACCGAGACAACGCTGTTTTAGTGTGCCCAACATAATATTATTTTTACCGTGGGAAATACAGAGGACATTTAAATTTATAAAGAATGTTGTTTTTCTGCAACATGTTAGTGGGCAAGGAAGGGTCATTACGAATGACTGTATTAGTAGATTTAGGGTAGTATATGATTAATTTTATTTTATTTTTATTTTTTTTACTAGGATCTCTGGTGGATATATTAGTTTTTATTAATTGTTTTTTTAGGATATTTTCGTGTTGTTTATAATTAGAATACATTTGGTTAGGATATAAATGATTGATTTGTTAAAGGTTAGTTGAAGAAGTATTATATTCTGTTTGTTTAGTATAAAGATCTCTGATAGAGCATCTTATTGATTCATCAACAATATAGTTACGTAAGTTATTATTAATGAGAGTTTGTTTTATATTTTTTAGTTCACTGTAGAAAGTCTGTTTTTATTTTTTCACGGTCTATTAGGTTCTTTTTATAATTAATATTATATATTAATTTTGATATTCGTCCTGATAATTATGGGTAGAGGAATTCATTCTGGTAGATTTTTATATGGGGAGATTGTGAACTTATTAGTGTTTATCAGTATATCTAGAAAAGGAATTTTGTTGCTATTATTAAGTTTGTAAATAAACTTAAAGACAGAATTATCCTGGAATTGTTTTTGGAGTTTATGTATTTCTTCCATATTCTTTATTAATATATCCTAAATATCATCGACGTATTTTAGGTAGATGGAAGTATTTTAAAAATTGTTAAAGATACTATTTTTAAGATTAGACATATAGAAATTGCTAAAAGTTGGGCCGAGAAATTAACCCAGTGTTTTTACTGTGTTTTTTTTTTTTTTTTTTTTTTTTGGTATCAGAGATAAATCTGAGATTCCATAGTAACAGTATCCTTACAAGATTACATGCTTCCGAAAAATCATGTGTCCCCATGGATACGCAGTATACATATATATATATATATATATATATATATATATATATATATATATATATATATATATATATATATATGTGTGTGTGTATATGAAAGTAGCCCTTGACAACAACAAGTCTGTTTAATACTTAAATGCAATCGTCAGGTCAATGAAACATAAAATAGGCGGTCCCGGTGGGTGGTGACCTCAATGTTCACTTTTATTATTTAAGTACACGCTATCCCTGATATTGAGAACTTTAAACCATGAATACTGTATACCATGAAACTATATTTTTATTATATATATATATATATATATATATATATATATATATATATATATATACATACAGAGAGAGAGAGAGAGAGAGAGAGAGAGAGAGATCAGTTTGAGCTAACTAATTTTCCTGTATTCGATATTCGAGATATTTCCTGTATGTTTTTCCGATGTTTGTGCTGTGGGTAATATCTTCTTATGTTCGTATTATTTGTAAAGCAAACACTTTTTATTTAAAACTCTAAATTATCAAATATAAATAACAATAGAAAAATTGTTGCCCATATTTCTGCAGCTTAGCGAAAGTTGCTTTTCTTCTGAACACCGACCTTATTGTTCTTGGTGAACATAATTCTAAAACGAACGCTGTTTTGTAACGAACATTCTCGACTGAATAATCATAACGGATTCATTGATATTAATAGCGGATAAATGTTTTAGTGGAAACATGTTTGAGGATATATATATATATATATATATATATATATATATATATATATATATATAGAGAGAGAGAGAGAGAGATAGATAGATAGATAGATAGATAGATAGATAGATAAAGAAAAATATACGGAAAAAACAAACAAAAATTCTAATATGCAAACGTACAAGTTTTAGATCAAAATAAAATTCTTTTCGTTTTTCATTCAAAATACTCAAATTTTAGAAATACGTTTTCACAACATCGCCCACGTGACGACGACGTGATCATATTTAAACGGAAAGCTGATCTTATAAAAGATTTGAGTTATCTGTTTGGATTGAATATGGTCTAATGTTAATTATGTTTTATGAATATGTCCTGAAGATGGTTTATTAGACCGAAACGTCCGACGTTGACATATTAACATTAATACAGTATAATTGCATATAAGGATCTTTGTTTGTTTTTTCCGTATATTTTTCTTCATACTGTCCGATCTATATCCATATATTTGCTTACATATATATATATATATATATATATATATATATATATATATATATATATATATATATATATATATATATATATATATACTATTATTATTATTATTATTGTTATTATTAATTAATCAGAGTAAGAATTAACATAGTATTAATGAAATTCTAATTTTTTCCAGTAAATTCTTATTTCCAAAATATATTTCTGACATTTGAAAAGGTAATATCATTTTACACGCTAAGATATAAATTTGAAAATTTAAAACTTCATTTTTTTAAAACATACGCACTGATTCCAACTTGGTCAGCACACACATATTGTTTTCAGATTACGAAAAAAGGATCTTTGCTCCAATGTTTTTGAAACTTTCCTAAGCTGATCCCCATTTGGTCGGCCCAGAACAGCCACAAAGTAAAATAATTTCAACAAGTGATTGATTATAGGCTCCTAGCTATTGTTCCTTACAATTCATGAACCTGAGATTTTCAGGAAATTTATTTGCTAGGGATATTGAAGCTTGAATCTTCCAGAGAATAGAGTTTTAGTCTTATTATTTTGTCAACATTTTGAAACTGTGTAAAGGTGTCAAGCTTTGGCTTTGGAAAGGGATCTGTTTTTAGTCTTTATAATGAATTATCGACCTCCGGTAATTAATTTAAAATAATCTAAATATATTTTTCTATTCAGAATATGGGTGTTTTTAAAAATGCTAATGACAGAATTTCCTAGGGTTTTCTAATTGAGAAGATAGATATTCAGTTGATGTAATGTTGTATCGCCATAGAGAAATATTAAGAGGGAAACGGTCCAATGAAGTTACAGATTCATATCAAGAGAGTGTCACTGTGTAGGAAAAACTGAATAATTGATTATATTTGGAATAGAAAGTAGCATTTTGGGTAGTAATTAATAAGAGTAACCAACATAAATTCATAATAAATAGAAGAGGAACCTTAATGCCATTGAGACCATTTCTGGCCCCAGAAAGATCGTCTTGTGTTACCCTGAAAGACAGTAGAGTTAACAAAGACAAAAGAGTTAACTGCCGATTAGTAAAATAACAATGAAATACTGCAATTTGAAGAATTCGCGAGCAACAAGTACCAGAAGATCTTTAAGACAGATGATTCCAGATTCTTGATTTTTTTTACCGATACGACATTATCATGTCAAACGAGACAAAACATAGCAGAAAACTGACAGAATGAGTCTGTTGAAAAATCACGTTGCCTTTGAGTTACAAAAGTTAACGAGAAAGAGTACATTTTGTATAAAAAAAAATCCAAGAGGATAGATTCCAGATAGAACTCAATGCCCAGGACAGAGTAAGGATATAATAAAAAGGCTTAAACACTAATATATAATTTATTCCATTAGAATCGTAAATACGATCCAATTCATCAGACCTACAAATTCAAAAAGAAAACAGAAATCAAACTTCCTTATCCAAACATTACTGGGATCTAACCCCACTTTTAAAATGGAGATACTTATGAAGAGCTAGAATCCCTAATAACTTCCGCGATCGGTGTTATCTGTGCATGGCGGAAAAAAAATTATTATTAAAGATAAGAATCAAGATGAGTTGCTGAATCTTCGTAATGAGATATTTCCTAAATGTAGACATAAGAAACGATTCAAAACATAAACACCGTTTTATAACATATTGTCACTTATGTCAGTTACATCTTGGTTCAATAACATCGGGCATGACATTTTAATGGAATGACTATTATGTTTATCTATTATGTTTATCATATATATATATATATATATATATATATATATATATATATATATATATATATATATATATATATCAGTGTATGTTTATCTGATGCGCTATGTATTTAAATTTTTTTTTTTGGAACAAAATTTTTTAAATTTTACTTTTTTAGATTTTACATTTTGATTTATATGGATATATATGTGTGCGTACTTGTGTGTGTATATATGTATATATGTAGGAGTGTATATATGTATATGTATGTGTATGTATGTATGTATATGTATATGTATATGTATGCGTATATATGTATATATATGTATGCGTATAGGGATGTATGTATATGGAGGTAGATGTGTATGTAGATGTGTTTATATATGTGTGTGCGTATGTTTTGGTATGTATGTATTCATATATATCTGTATATGGGTGCGTATGTATGTATGTGTGTATGTATGTATAGTTAGGCGGATAGATATAGGGATACATTATTTATTTGTTTAGATAGGTGTATGTAATTGTATGGAGATGTAAGGTTTTATGTATATATGTTTATGTGCACGTATGTGTATGTTCGTATGTTTATATATGTGTAAATGTATATATATGTAGAAGTTGATGTGTATGGATGTATGTCTATATGTATGTAAGTGTGTTTATTTATGTATGTATATATACACATATGTATGTGTATGTATATATATATATATATATGTATGTATGTGTATATGAATATATATATATGTATATATATATATATATATATATATATATATGTGTGTGTGTGTGTGTACATGGTATATGTGTGTGTATATGTGTGCAAGCTTATATGTATGTATGTACGTGTATATGTTATTGTGTATGTGTGTATACGCATGTGTTTTTGAACATAGAAAGATAGTTCTTTGCTAGATTAGATAATCGTTATATTTATTTTTTATATGTTTATATTTGATTTGTAACCTGTAGTCGATATTAATTTTGTCAAATTTTCTTAATTACACAGCGGCCCTTTTAATAAATGCCTTTCAGTTTTAGTTCCCCCGCCCCATCTATTTCCACCACCCCTTTTTCTTTTCTTTTCCCCTCCCTCACTCTTCTTCTGATCTTTAAGATTAGATCGTCTATTGTGTGTGTATGTCACCACAAAATGTATCATTTCCGGTTACATCTTTAATGTATTAGACATTCGAGGACATTCATATTTCTCTCACTTAAACCGTCTTCAACTCACCTCTCTAAAACTTCTCTCTGTTACCCCTCTCTATAGCTCTAACATTCATCCCATACTCTCATACTTACACTCTCTCTAAATTTTATTTTTTATTTCCGGAGTTGTTTTTTCTGTTTTCTTTTTGAATTTGTAAGTCTGATGAATTGGATCGTATTTACGATTCTAATGGAATAAATTATGACTCTAGAATATTAGTGTTTTTATTGTATATATATATATATATATATATATATATATATATATATATATAATGTACACCCAGTTAGATCAGGCCTACAAGAATGTAAGGTGCCCATGGCTAAGATACAAAAACAAGCTGAAAAGCAACATCAGTTGTCAATATACCACATAACACCCTTGAGCGCTTAGCCTTGGAGCGGGTACAATGGAGATCAACGTGTTTTGGTGGTCTCAGCGGTTTTCAATCTGCCTGTCTGAATCTTCAAGAAGCGATAGCAAGATCTAAAAGTGCCGGCAATCTGACAGTGATTTTATCCCACAATCCTCACACTTGCTCCATATGTGGCTTCCTTTGTAAATCACTAGCGGGTCTTAAGTGCCACTTAAGATTATTGCAGAAATTGACTCAATTAAGCTGTCAGATCCTCATACGTCGAAACCGAAGGGTGAGTCCATTATTATTATATATATATAAAATTTATTTTAGGATATTACAATGAAAACATGTCAAAATCGCTACACAATTGCAGTCGTGTTTCGATGTATCTCATTAGGCGATTAAAATTACATCTCATTAGGCGATTAAAATTGCTGGCGAGTGAACGATTTATTACCTCATCTTACCTAGACGCTTACACACGCGCGCGAGCGCACACACACATACACACACACACACACACACACACATATATATATATATATATATATATATATATATATATATATATATATATATATAATTATTTATTTTTAAAGAAAAAAAAATTTATAACATAAATATGTTATAAAATCACTACAAAAATAGCCATTTTGTTTCAACACCCTCGGTGTCTTATCAAGTGATGACGTTGAATGTAGATTACATTCAACGTCATCACTTGATAAGACACCGAGGGTGTTGAAACAAAATGGCTATTTTTGTAGTGATTTTATAACATATTTATGTTATAAATTTTTTTTTTTTTCTTTAAAAATAAATAATTATATCTGCTCTACTTTGTATTGATCACTCTTTTAAGAATAGTAATTGTTGGTTATTGGAATTCATTCCATATACACCAATCATATACTTGGATATATATATATATATATATATATATATATATATATATATATATATATATATATATGTGTAT
>OZ010577.1:131042090-131257090 GCA_963932145.1 Acanthosepion lycidas | reverse complement strand
GTGACGTCTATGCAGATGAATTAGCAATTCCAACAGACAGCAGTGCCACAGTTCTCCTGCATCATGTAGAAAATATTGTTAATGATGTTGGACTCTATGTAAATGCCTCTAAAACTGAATTCAACCAGCAAGAATAAATACAAAAAAAAAAAAAATCTCATGTGAATTAATAAAATCTGGCGAATCTTTTACATAACTCGGAAGTGAGATGAATCATATTGAAAACAATATGAAAATTCGCATGGCTAAAGCCTTCCTACCCACCTGAATAAAATGGATGTAAAATGGAATTCTTATCTACCAGGCAACCGCGACCTTTCCCGCCACTGTTGAAGCGGTTTTAATGTATGGTGCCACTGCTTGGACATTTATTAAAAACCTTGAGTCTAAGATTAACGGAACCTACACACGGACGCCGAGAGCTATATTCAATCTCTTGAAAACAACATCCACCTATGGGCCCATCCTTGATATTTCTACAATCTTACGCAGCCCCAGAATGCGCTTTGCAGGACATTACTGGCGAGCAAAACAAGAAATTGCGAGTGATCTACTGCTCTGGACACGTAACCATGGAGCAAGACGGGTTGGTCGCCCAGTAACTATTAGATTGGTGCAAACCTAATATCTATATTGATCAGCTAATGACCTTCCGATATTGATGCAGAATCGTGATGGATGGTGTGATAAATTCATGCATGTCCGAACTAGCTCGACCGAACAAAAAATAAATCAAGAAACTACAGTAATTTAATTACCTGGGTTGTTAATTAACAAAGGACGAAAAGTGAGAGACAGAAATACAAAAAACTCACTGGAGTAGCGAAAATATCTTAAAGAAACTAGGCAAAGTATTAAGAAAGGCGAAAACTTAGTTAAAAACCATAATGCTATATAGTTATGACTGCTGGGCAATCTATTCACTTGTAGACGAGATTTGAAGCGATAGAGATGTGGATATACCGGCGAGAATACTACGGAGTGAATATGTGAAAAAGGAAGTTTAACAGAAAATAGAAACTCTAAGGAAACAATTAGAAAGGAATTCCCATTTTCAAAACAACCAGACCGACTTCACTTAATAAAATAATTCTATCATTATCTTCTTATTGCATCTACCGGTATGCAGCTTAATAATAAATGCTTTCCAACTATCCAGATAGATGTGTAGATGGAAATATCATGCAGCAAAAACGACGGTCTTAGCTACAACTAAACATAAGTGAAAACTTTTCAATCCTCACTGGTTATTTTTGTCATCATACCACATCTAAGCTACGCTTTGAAAATCACCATCACTGCAAATTGCTCAAGAGAAAATAAAGATGAAAGACACACTGTAACGATTATGTTTTGATCGATCTCTATTTGGATTGGTTTAAATAAATTAAACAGCCAGGGAGAACATGCGATGATTTTCTTTTAGAAACTGATCTATAAATGTCTTTGAGTTGTGGTTGTAGCTCTCTGCTTCTTTCAATAAATATACGCCCCAATCAACCGTTGTCTGGGTCACAGAGATCTTGGTGTTGGAAGTTTCAAATATCCTCAGTTTATAACGGAGAGACAGCACCTGTGAAAGTGAAAATTCATATTATGTTGACTTTAATGTGCTAAACGCCTTTGCATTTTCAGTGCTTGCAGCAAAGGCAGAGTACAACTTTTCAAAGATAAGGACATAATAATCGAAAATGTTCTATTTACATTATAGATAGTGCTTATTCTATAGGTAGCACTTGCATTCTATAACACTGAAATCTTTTTTCTTCATGTTATTTTACAGTTTCCCTATAGTAAATCGCTTCCGAGTTATGTAAAAGATTAGTTTATATCATACATATTTTATAATTAAAGCCTACTCTATATTCTAACCAGCGAAAATATTTTTTTTATCAAATTATCAGCATTTCAATAGTAAACATTTACAATGTATTTTTATTATGTGTTTAATACAACTGTCCTGTCATTAACGTTTTCTTTAATTCCTGACCACTGACAATCACTTTCTTACTGATTTTAAAGGCACAGCATGCAGATTGAGTATTGAAATTTGCCGAAATATGTTACAGGTTAAAAATTGCAAATTTTCTGTTTACTGGGTAATGTTTTCGCGACTAATAGAAATAATTAATTCGTCATTGGAAAAAGTGTAAACTGCGACTGAACTTTAAGGACAGTGAGTAATGATTTGAACATAGACATTGCCAAGGTTGAGCGGAAGGTTAAGTTTCAGTATTGTTCTAATCTGCTACTGAACAATCCGAAATTATTGTCTCACTCGATATGTTGTATTTTGAAGGAATCCCACCTGTGATATCATGCGCTATATAATCCGCTAGCAGTCTGGTAATAAGTAGATGTCATGTTTTATCTGCTTGCCTTTTTCCTGATAATTTTCCATTGTTTGTACCGGTCTATTTATATAAATGGGTATGTACAAAAGGAATCAATATATTCGTAACTTTACACATAATTATTAACTGAGTTTTAGTTTGAAATGTTCGATTTCTATTAAAGTATTCACCACAGAAATTTGTGTATTGATAAAAAAGGAAATTATGCTGAAAAATAAAATAAAAAATTGTTGTTTAAAATAAATGTATTCCGTTCATGTATATGTGTTGATGTGTGTAGGGAGTTTAATGATTTTATCGCATTGTTCTTAAAGTAAAGATTGAAAGAACTACATATGTTTTTCTTTTTTGAAAGAAACTTTTATTAAGAAATGAAAGAAAAAAGAACTTTTATTTCGTTTCTGAAGCGCCATGTTTTTTTATCAAGAAATAATGCATCGTCATTTTATCTGAACTTGGACAAAAACTTTAGCACAAGTAGAATAATAATAATAATAATCAAAGAATAACAGCGTTAAAATAAATTTAATAAAACATGCAAATGGAAATGAGAAGATGGAAATCGTTGATGTTATAGGAATATTGAAGCAATTTTCATAGGGGATCTTTATAATCGTTAACTCAAAGCTTGCATGCAAAATAGAACGTGAAAGAAAACATTACTCTAAAATATCCGCCATTACTATCAATGAATCAGATATGATTATTCAGTCGAGAATGTTCGTGAAAAAACAGCATTCGTTTTAGAATTATGTTCACCAATAACAATAAAGTCGGTGTTCAGATGAAAAGCAACTTTCGCTAAGCTGTGGAAATATGGGCAACAGTTTTTCTATTGTTATTTATATTTAAAAATTTAGAGTTTTAAATAAAAAGTGTTTGCTTTAGAAATAATACGAACATAAGAAGATATTACCACAGTTGCAGACACAACACAAACATCGGATAAACATAGGGGAAATACCTCGAATATCAAATGCAAGAATATAAGTTTGCTCAAACTGATCTCTCTCTCTCTCTCTCTCATTATATACATACATATATATATATATATATATATATATATATATATATATATATAATATAAAAAGAACAATTGAACAGTTTTATATAATTTATCACGCGAAAAGAATAGAAAATTTAGAATACATGAGAAATTGTATAAAAAAGTAAATGAAAACACCTTGTCGTATTTAATGACATGTGCATATATATATATATATATATATATATATGTATATATATATATATATATATATATATAAATATATATATATATATATATATATATATATATATATATATATATATATATACGTATGATAAAAATATAGTTTCACGCCATGCGGTATTAAAAAAAAAAAGATTTTTTAACGGAAAAAATACTAAAAGTATATTATTTAAGCATATACATAAATGCACGCACACACGCGTATTTTTCTTTCGTTTTTGGGATATGATGAAGCCAAGAAAGGAGAAACGCGTAATCAAAAAAAATTTCGTTTTTCCATTTGTTAAATTTATTAAAAACTTTGGCGATATTCTATATCTACACACACACACACACGCGCGCGAGCGCACACGCACGAGCGCACACACACGTGTGTGTGTATGAATTGATTTGGAAATGGCGAGCATAAAATCATTTCTAACAAGAATATCTTAACGTTTTGGTAAGATATTCGATTTTGGTACGAAATACACGCACAAAACACACAGACACATATACAAATACAAATATATATATATATATATATATATATATATATATATATATATATATATATATATATATATATTGCTTTTACTTGTATATACTTATGCCTGATATAATTTTGTTTTATGTTTTTGTTTGTTCGTATTCTTTTCCTTTTTATCCTCTTTTCAGTGTTTTTACTTATATTTTTTATTTTCTTTTTTAAAATTTTCCTTCTTCGTTTTTTTGTTTTTCTTGCATTTTCGTTTTCATCTTCAACTTACCGCGTCGTTCTTATATTAGAGTGCATATATATTAAGATTTATTTACATGTTTGCGTATTAGGATGCGAATGTGTTTGTCGTGTCATGTGTATAATCCTTCTCCCTATCTTCCTTTTCATCTGAATTCTTACTTTTATGTATCTAATGTTTTGGGCAGATGTGGATGCTTCTTACATCAGCGTTAAATTCAACGGATAATTTGGCACTTTGCTAAGAACAGTAATAATATATATATATATATAGTTTTTTTCTCGTTCCATCTTTGAATAATTTTGTAATATTTTAAACTTAATACTGGGGTAAATTTAGAATTTGAAATTTGTATTTTTTTAAATAATTTTAATTATTTCATATTGCTTTCTAGTTTAATCTAACATTAACATTAATGGTATGTATTAACATTAATGGTATGTATTTAGAATATACGGTCACGTTTTTTGAATTACAATAAACTTGTGTTCTGATTAATCGTCATAATTTACATAACAACGTTTCCACTATAGAGGGAGATCGATTTGGTTTAGAATTTTCAAAAAACTCTTTATTGCACATTCAACACCATCACTTGATAAGACACCAGAAGTGTGGAAACAAAATGGCTATTTTTGTAGCGAGGCTTATGCTATATTTTTTGAATAAATATTATATATATTACACATTATATATTATATATATATATATATTACACATTATATATATATATATATATATATTACACATTATATATATATATATATATGAAGAGTGTTTCTAACAAGAATCTCTGAAGATTTGGTCAGATATTGGTCTTTGCATCGAACCTTTTTAACACAACATTCGCACAAAGCACACGGTCGTGCGCGCGCACACACAAACATATATATATATATATATATATATATATATATATATATATATATATATATATATATATATATATATATATATATATATATATGCGTGGTGCTTATTGGAAAGCGCTCAATATCAGTGATAGAGCTAACATACTTAGTTGAATGGATATGAGTTTTTAACCCTGGGTTTCACGCTTATACGATCCTCATACAACCTCTTAAACACCGTAAAGAACACCTTTCTCTCAATTTTCACGAGAGAGATTTGGCGAAATTAAGTATCAACGAATTCTCCTCTTCCGGTATATACACATCATCAGTTCGACGGCGATTCTCTGAAACATCAGCAGCTTCCCAAATCTTCAAAATCTTCTTTTTATTAACATTTGCTATAGATTTTGTTGGGGCTCTTCATATTTTAGATGACTGCTGTACAAGTCTGACCGGAAGCAGGTTTCTCACACGCATCGCTGTTGCCACTAGTCCTTTCTAATTCAACGATATACACATTTTCTTGTCAGATGGGATTTTACCAGAATGTTTTCTGCAACAATAAAAAAAAATAGTATGAGGTTTTGGTTACAATGTTGACACTTTACAGTCGTAGTATCAACTATCGGAGACTGACATAATGCAATAACACTCTTCCCCAGCCCCTGCGGGATTGCGTATATTCATATATGCGTAGATAGATATAGATAGAGACATACACATGTAGAGTGACATAAAAAAGAATATTGTAGATGAACAAATATATTAAATATTTAGCAATCTACTATATATATATATATATATATATGAAGAAATATAGTATTAAGATGTGCTATATTTATGGAATAAAGTGCTCAATTTCAAAAATAGTGCGTATGCAAATATAAATATAATAGTGAAGTCAAAACTCAGAGACGAATGCCGTCTCTAAGTGTTCACTTTCATAATTATATATATATATATATATATATATATATATATATATATATATATATATATATATAGTGCCATCTACACATCTATAGTGTATCACGGGTCATCAGTGTGGCTAGACGTCCAGTTGCCTCTAGCTAGGATCGAAACCCGACTGAATTGTATATATATACATAAACATACACTTCACCAATAAATATATGCATATATACAAATACATATACATGTATATATTCATGTTTCAAAGTTTCACCCACACACACATATATTTATGCACAAAGGTAAAATATTGGAAAAATATTTATATATTAATATAACTACAAATGCATTAAATATATATATATATATATATATATATATATATATATATATATATATATATATATATATATATATATATATATATATATAAAAGCTCAAACACTAATATTCCATAATAATAATTTATTACATTGAAATCGTAATCAGGATCCAACTTATCAGACCTACAAATTCAAAGTTTTTGGGGAATTTGTAAGTCTGATGAATTGCGTCATGATTACGATTCCAATGTAATAAATTGTAACTATGGAATATTTGTAGTAAAGCCTTTTATACTATATTCTTGCTCTGTCTTGTACAAAAAGCTCTACCTGGATGTTATCCTCTTGTAAATACACGCACGCACACACACACACACACACACACACACACACACACACACACACACACATATATATATATATATATATATATATATATATATATATATAATTAAGTTATGAAGAACTTGAAACCGTATGGGTAATCCCAAGGAGGATGAAATCCTGAAAGCTCAATTTAAATCCAGAGCTAACATTTATATATATATTGACTATTGGTATTATATTATGATTAATACAGAATTTTTAAAAATTCATTTGGTCAGTTGATAATTTTTTTCATGGACTCAGACATTTGACTCTATTTTAAAATATGATCACTCCCTCTCTTTGCCCTATTTCTTAACTTGTCATGTACCAGAAAAAAAATTTTCTGGGTCACTTTCTCGCCTGGCTTAATTCTTTTCTTTCCTCTCTCTCACTCTCTTTCCCTTTGCCCCACCACATGTATATCTCACTTTCTCTGCTCCTTAAAACAAAGAAACATATTGAAACCACTTTCTCCCACTTTCTTTCTCATCTCTTGTTATATTAAAACGTTTTCTTTTTTGTCCCCCATTTTTTTTTCTCCTTTTCCTTGCGTCTGAATAAATTGAACTCTATTTTTGTAAAATTGGTCTGAGGAGATGGACCTCTGAGGCCATGAAATAAATTATCACCTGATCAGATGGATTTTTTAAGATTCATTATTCATTATTATATTGATCTGTTCTTACATTGAGCTCCCTTTGGATTTATCCTCCTTGGAAGTATCCCTACTAATCATCAAATGACATATATATATATATATATATATATATATATATATATATATATATATATATAAGTTGGTGTTGAAAAATACGTCAAAAAACGATATTATTTTTGCACCAATCTAATATATATATATATATATATATATATATATATATATATATATATATATATATATGTATTTGGCAACGATTCGTCTTTAATAAATGTCTCGCCTTTGTACACACACACACTAATACATTATATATATATATATATATATATATATATATATATATATATATATATATATATATATATATATAATCTTAAGATGTGCTATATTTATGGGATAAAGTGCTCAATATGGGTGATAGAGCGTGTGTAAATATAAGAGTGAACATAAAACTTAACACTTAGTGGCGACAGTCTGGTTCATGCTAGACGCAATCGTCGTGACCTGACGATATATATATATATATATATATATATATATATATATATATATATATATATATATATATATATATATATGTAGTTGCCAATTTGGAATTATATGATTGTTTTGGAAGAACACTAATCCCAATGCGTATATGTGTGACATTTATCCAACCAATCGGAACGAATACAAAAATTTAATAACTGAATTTTTCAGCCCGAATTATTTTACTCCAGATTTCTGATGAAACTTAAATGAGTATCGAAACGTGTCAAATTTACAACGATATCCGACAGTTAAATATATTTTATGCATTTTCATATCCCTACCTCCCCAGATTAAAAATTATTATCACTGGAGATTAAGTGACAACAAGTCTTATCGTACCTCCAGAAATTTTCTTCTGCGTCTTTATTCTTATTTCCCGCGTTTTTCTCTTTATATCAAATTCATTTTAGATGAAAAAAAAAAATCATAGATTTGTTAGGTTCAACGGAGAGAAATTTACAGATTCTTTTAAATTTTACGAGTAATAACTGACGAAAAGTTTTTCTGTTTTTGATAACGCTAAACATCCAAAACTGTTTTTGTGAATAGCTTGAAAGAGAATGCTGGATTAATTTAGTGTGTAATCGTCGGCAGCGTACGAGAATTTAAGCAACTGAGATAGCATTAATAGTTGTTTTTTTGTTTTTTTAATTAATATGTTGAAAACGTTATTTGCACTGCTTCGTGGCAAAGCGTCGTGGCAAAAGACAACGGTTTTTTCCTGCGAAATTAGATTGAGTTTGAAATCTTACAAATGAGAGATTTTCTAAAATTCTGATTAGAAGTTCTTTCTGCCATGTGAGAAGAAAAAGTCGAAAAGATTGAATCCAAAAGTAGCTAAACATCTTCATGTTAGCAAATATCTTTTTCATTTATTAAACAGTAATAACACAAGTTGAAGTGCCAGCCTAATCCGGATAAAAAGTCAAGAATGGGATCGAAGCTGATTCTAATGGTGAGAAAACGTTTTTTTGATACTGATTTTCGAGTACTAAATTTCACCCAAAACAAGGCCCAAGAGCCACTCAAGGTGAATGATTATTGTCAGATGCTAAGTGAGGTAGGCGATATGAATGGAAGAAAAGGATGTAAGAATCAGAAATTATAAGTAGGCTGTTTCACAAAGTGGCAGTTGTTAGGAAAAATCTTTGTCCAACTTTATTCTTGTATTTGGGACAGGGTAGAAAAGAAGCTATTTCGGCTTCGTAGAAGTGGCATGGCGAGTCCTAGCAATAAAGCTTTGATAGCAAGTGTCGTTTGTATTAATATCAGTTGATGTGAAAATTATTACTAAATAAGTACGCATACTACGTAGCATTCCACCCTTGTGCAAATTAACTGAAACGATCGCTTTAGTTTCCTTACTTTCACCATACGGTCAGTTTTAGACCCCACTGGAGTAACAAGATGTAATCAATTTCTATTTTTCCGCAGATTAGGTCATGTGCAGTGGTATGCAGTAACATGAATCTATTTTCAGGGTGTATGATGAAATTTGTTTGGCCTTGAAAAATATTGCGTCGTCCGTGATTGCATCAGATTTTCATCACGTCCAGACATTACTGTCTCGTCTGTCGATTAGTTGTCCTACGTCCATTGTCTACGTTACTCCAAGGAAGCGTAAGAAAATTGTAACACAATGGCAAGCCTTACCAGTGAGCAAATCAAAGTACTATAAAGAGTCCCGGAATCTCTCCTGGTTTTAATCCAGTCGAGAATTTGTGGTCAATCTGCAAGGAAAGACTTCGTGGAATGGAGATACGAAGTACTAACATGTGCACTTGGTCATGTTTCATTGGAAAGATATGAAAAAAAAGGTTAAATAGTAACTAAATTATTCGTTTTGTTTCAATTAATTTACACAAGGATATATATGTTTTAAGTTCAACACATATAAGAATAAAGGCGAAAAATATGTTTAAAAATCTTGTTCCGCATAGGGATCGAACATCTGAAATAAGTGCTGTTTTATTATTATGCGGCTCAGAAAACAAAATCAGCAAGCATATTTTGAATTTAAGCCGAGTTCGTTACGATCGCTTTCGTAGAAATATCCTTGGGAAAGGTAAGAATCCATCTCTTCTCCCTGCTATGGATTTAATAGTAGGACTGAATGGATTCACTTACCTTGGATGGCAATCAGTCTAGGAGAAGTAAAATAAAAATTATAATAAAGATGGAAATTGATCTAAATGAAAGATTTGTCATGATAAAATATTATTTGAATATCTAACTCATATCGTGATATCTAGATGGATACAAAAGCAAAAACATTAAATGATTGGGGGTTTTTTTGGTTTTTTTTTTGGTTTTTTTTTTTTACCAAAGATACTTACATATAAACATTTATACGGGGAATGCCAGTATATCGAAAACTAGCTAAAAATCGATGGGATTTGAAACGAAATTGGCGGCTCTTAAGTGAAAACGATTTTCACAAAAGGTAAATGTAATACGAGTCATGATCAAAAATGAAAATGAAGTTGTATTTTTGTTGGTGGTAAAAATAAATTTTGCGTGGCAAATAATTGACTTAAAAACATAAGTTACAGCTCAGCGGTATTTCTTTTAATTTTTTTTTTTTTTCACTAACCATCAACACCGAAAAAAAATGACAGAAGGTATGGTTATTAGAATGAGGAAAAACCTCAAGATACATCTTACAAATTGGAAATATCAATATCGACCAGGTTCAGATGTTTAAATGCATGAAAAGTGTTTTAAAATGCGATACCAAGATTCGAACGCGCATTGGACAAGCGAAAGATTTATTGCAAAAGCTAAGTAAGATGATGAGAAATGAAAAAAAAAAACTTCGTTAGATACAAAATATAACAGATTCTGGATTGCTATGTGATATCATTTTTTATAGCAGCGAATGCTGCAAAATCTCCCTACGGATAGGGAGAAAGGAGGAAGCAACAGAAATGGGGTTCTACAGAAGGATATTGAGAATTGTATGGACAGAGCGAGCGAGCAACAAGGAAATCTTAAAGAAAACGGCAACAGAAAGAACACATATTCAGAATAAGCTGAAATACCCTGGATGTATAATGAGAAAGAAAGGCTAGGAAAACTTGAACTTCAAGAAGCATAATAAATGAGGTCACGAGAAATAGGGGTGAGGATTAAACATAATTTTTCCACTTTGTTCATCCTTTGCCTAAAATTGTTCTAATATATAAACATATATTCCTCCCCATATATATATATATATATATATATATTATTGCACCGGGGATAAGTTCCACAGACTACCATAGAAAATAAAACCATGTAAAAAAATATTGTGTACATATGAAAAAAATGTTAATTTTCATATACAAATAAACAGATTTTTATTTCTACATATACGTATATAACATAATCATTCAGTCATTGAGGGTCAATACTAGACAGTATACGTGGCGCGATTTCTGTTATTTTTCATTGGCCCCAAATCAATCACGTCACTGGAAATATTTAATGGCGATATATCTTCATGTGTATCTTGAATAAAATTAACATCTTGGTTTCTTTTGTTTCACTGGTTTTTAATAAAAATTCGGCTATCAGACGCTGTGATTTTTTTTTTCAGTTCTTTATAGGATTCTTCATAAAGTGCCATAATGATTTTCAAATCACGTTGGAATTGTGCAGCTCGTTCAACATTGTTACCATTTGTAAGAAAATGATTTCCAAGTTTATTGACTTTTTGCAGGCCTTCTAGAATTATACTTACAAATAGTGGAACCATTTCTTCATCATCACTACTATAAACAAACGTGGACTCATATACTTTCTCTAAAATACTATGTATGTACAGAGCATAGAAAAACCTACCAATGTTTCACCTAAGCGGATAGTCAGGGAAAGCTTAGGTGAAACCTTGGTAGCTTTGTCTAGCTCTCTAGTTTTGGCTTGGTCTGCTCTAATTCTTTAATGAGCACTTTTAAGTTAGTTGATTACTCGTATCGGTTTTTTTCTCTTTGGGATTTGGACCTGTATGCTGTACGATTATTTTCGACAGACGTTCATGTTCATAGCTCTTTCTTTTTTTTTAAACCTTTTTTTCCTTCGAGATTGATTTGACCATTAGCAAATTAAGAAACCTACGTTTTTCCGAGACGAGTGTAGTTACCTATATATATATATATATATATATATATATATATATATATATATATATATATATATATTGTGTTTCTATGGATACCAACTGTATTTTCTCGTACGATCATTAATTTTAAGCATTCTGATCAATGCATATATGGGTGACTCCCTGGGAAAACCAGGTATTTTAAGTTTGAATGTGCAGGTGGTGTAATGATTAATGGCGCAAAATTAGAAATGGAAGAGCCGAGTTCCAATTCCAGGCGGGTATATTATATTCATTTAGGCGCAAATCTCCTCGGGAAAGTTATGGATCCACCTCTTTTCTCTCAGGTATGAGTTGATTAATGTAATTCATGATTATCTGCAAATCATCTAAAAATATTTTCTGGCTTTAAATAAAATTCAAAAGGTTGACAAGCTGTTTAAAACAAATTGGTCATTATTATCTAGCCTAATGAAGTTAGTTTATGTGAAATTATGCATTGTCTGTATGCATATTTCACTTTGAAGGCCACAAAATATCCCCAAACTATCAAGTAATTTCAATACCATCTCTTTTGGAAAAGACTGGCATGGGCCATGGAAATAGCTCTTGCAGAAATATTACGTCTTTAAGTGTGTTCTTGCTTTAAATTCAGTAATTAAATCCTATACTGAAAATTCAACGAATGTATCGACAGAAAAGTTCTATAAAACAAAATGAATGAAAATGGTATGCAAGAATTTATAGAGTATTAAATTTATATGAACGTTGAATTTATATTAAATTTACATGAACGTTGAATTTATATTAAATTGATATGAACGTTGAATTTATATCAACTTTATATTAACGTTGATTTTATATTAAATTGATGTGATCGTTAAATTTATCTTAAATTTATATGAACGTTGAATTTATATTGAATTTATATGAACGTTGAATTTATATTAAATTTATATGAACATTGAAGTTATATTAAATTTATATGAACGTTAAATTTATATTAAATTTATATGACGGTTGAATTTATATTAAATTTATATGAACATTGAATTTATATTAAATTTATATAAACAATGAATTTATATTGAACGTATATGAACATTGAATTTATATCAGATCTATATGAACATTGAATTTATATTAAATTTATATGACGGTTGAATTTATATTAAATTTATATGAACATTGAATTTATATTACATTTATATGAACATTGACTTTATATTAAATTTATATGAACGTTGAATTTATATTAAATTTATATGAACGTTGAATTTATATTGAATTTATATGAACGTTGAATATATATTGAATTTATATGAACGTTGAATTCATATTAAATTTATATGAACGTTGAATTTATATTAAATTTATATGAACGTTAAATTTATATTAAATTCATATGAACTTTAAATTTATATTAAATTTATATGAACGTTGAATTTATATTGAATTTATATGAACGTTGAATTTATATTAAATTTATATGACGGTTGAATTTATATTAAATTTATATGAACATTGAATTTATATTAAATTTATATGAACCTTGAATTTATATGGAACTTATATGAACGTTGAATTTATATTGAATTTATATGAACATTGAATTTATATTAAATTTATATGAACATTGATTTTATATTAAATTTATATGAACGTTAAATTTATATTAAATTTATAAGACTGTTAAATTTATATTAAATTTATATGACGGTTGAATTTATATTAAATTTATATGAACATTGAATTTATATTAAATTTATATGAACGTTAAATTTATATTAAATTTATATGACGGTTGAATTTATATTAAATTTATATGAACATTGAATTTATATTAAATTTATATGAACGTTGAATTTATATTGAATTTATATGAACGTTGAATTTATATTGAATTTATATGAACATTGAATTTATATCATATCTATATGAACATTGAATTTATATTAAATTTATATGACGGTTGAATTTATATTAAATTTATATGAACATTGAATTTATATTACATTTATATTTACATTGACTTTATATTAAATTTATATGAACATTGAATTAATATTAAATTTATATGAACGTTGAATATATAATAATTTGACGGTACTCGATAGACGCATAGGTAGACAGGTTTGTCTATCGCTCGGTTCAATTTTCCTCGCCGTCTTTTGAACGGAAGGAGGGATTTATATCTTGTTCCATGATTAGTATGGGATTTCCGGTTCTTTATCCTAAAATCTTCACATTACCTTTTCTTCCCAGTAACCCTTTCTGTCTCACCTGGTATTATCGCCTTGGCTTGGAGTGAAATGATTAAAAAAACTTTCATGTGGGACCGTCAAATATGGTATTTATCCGAATTTGAAACAGATAAAAATTTTACATTTTTTGTGTGCGTTATGAAGGAAAGGGGGGAAGCAGTGTCAATCATTTTTGTCTATATGAATTTATCCTTAACAGAAACAATTACTCTTTGTAACCGATCGATGAACGACTATAATTTTTTACTTTATTATTAATGTCAGCAAACATGATGTTTTATATGCGCTGAAATCTTGTCAAAATATAAATTTCTACTTCTCATAAGATACTATTTACATTACTCGTCTATTGTCCTCATCTTTGTTAACAGAAGATAACTGATAACCGACATCCATTAGACGTGGCGCGTGAAACTAGAACAGTCTACTCTCGTGAGCGAAATAAGGGTTGAGTTCGACATTCCAACCTCCTGAAGAAGGCCGGAAAGTAGAACAGCTGAAATGTTGTAATAAATATGGCAACAAAGATGAGGACAATAGTCCGAATAATGTAAATAGTGTACATAATACCTCAACTCAAAAATATAGACAGATTCTCATATGCAATCGTTTTTCTTTTCCTATCAGTCAATAAAAGTATCAGCCATATTTATAACTGGTGTCGCTAAAAATGACACATGATACACATGTATAAGTAGCATAACATTCTTTTGTTTAACAACCACTGTAAAAATGGCATTTCTCAGTTTATGTTTAGTTTTTGTTCACCTTGATATAAGTAGATATATGGGACAATGTTTCAGATGTAAAAAATCATTTCATGAACATTATCACCAGCTGCGATCCAAGTCGACAACTTTCACCTTCCGTGGGCAGTTATTTCACCTAATGTTCAATATATATAAAGGAAAAAATATGCAAACCTATTTGCTCATTTCTTAGCAAATTTCTCAGAAATTGTAGAGCGGTTAAATATATATTCTTAATCAATTTGTCTTTCCTGCAAGAGAACTTTAATTTGCTGGTCAAACAGCAAAACCACAAGCAAACTGTAGCCTTAAGAATCTAGCAAACGGAAAGACAATACGACGGGTATAGGCAAAATAATACAGATGTCGTCTAAACGATACGTTTGAAAAGGGAAACCTACACAAATAAAAGCTATAAAAGAGCATGTAATTTGTGATTTTAATGTTAGAGACTCACGTTTTACCACTCTTCCTCTTTCGGTGTCTATGCTTGAGTGAAGTTTGACAAACTCTTCGTGTCAAGCTGATTACGGCGCTAACAAGGGGGAAAAGCACAGAACAAAGCCGACTACTGATCGAGTCCTTATTACGATTACTGCTACTTCCAGTTTTGCTATGATGGCCTTTTGCCCATTGTTTCCTTTAACCGCGAATTTTCTTTTTCTTTTTTTCATTTTAACTGCTATAATTTTAAATGTATAGCTCCTTGCAATTGAAGTCCACGCCAACAATTCGTGTGTAGCTCTACGCATGCGTATTTTTACCTTGCTTCTCGAACATGACGTATTCATACTTTGCTCTCTACATAAAATATATACCCTACGTGTGTACATGTGCTTTTGCATGGGCATATATTTTTTGTATAAATTTCTTTCTCATACCACATCGGAGTTGTAAATGATAAATACAGATATTATCTTTAAATGGTATTCGACTTCTTTTATGTGTTGTAACTCTTCATGTCATGGTTATTCTTATTATCCTTCTGACTTCATGACCTGTCAGCCATTTACACAAGCTTGTAAGATAGGCTAATCATTCTCTCTTGTCCGCTTACCTTCAATATCTCTGGCGAGTGTCTACTTCTCTAAGCCATCTTTATTTGTGTCCCAAAAATTGCACCAATCTCTTCCTGGTTCAAAATATAAGCGAGCATTGTGTTTTATTTTCCTTAAAAATTTCTTTTTCTCCGTCCATGTTATTCTCAGTATCTATCCGTAAAACTACATCTCTGTTGGCTGAAGTCATCTTTTCATGTGTGAAAATTGTCTAACATTTCTGAACAGATAGGACGATTGGTATTAGCAGTTCAGTAATCTTTGTTTTGTTTTTGTTTTGAACTAAACTTTCTTCTTTCTTAATACTTAGCTTAGCTTTTTGGATACCTCTTTATTTATTCGAATGTACCTTTCAATATCAGTGTCAGATTTTGTGTCTTCTGTAAATCTCAGTGGCAATAATATTATTTAATGCAGGTCGGCCCTATTCGAACAGAGCCAATCAGTTTGCTCAAATAGGAAAACCCTGTTATCGATTATCATCAAACTGACAATATTACATAATTCTGCAACCAGAATTCCTGCCTATCTTACTAAGAAAATCTACTTTAAGTATTTACTTATTTTTATTTTTTAATCTTTATTTATATTATTTAATATGTTTGGTGGATGTGTTTCTGCATTTGTGTTCGGAAAGGTTGATGTAAATTTTAAAGATTAGTTCATCGCAGTTGTTAGGTTTTCTCCAAAACCGCAGTTTGGCAATAAAAGAGTTCAAGGATGAGACCGGATTTTGACCACATATTTCGATGGAAGCCTGACTATTTCCATTTTGAAGATCAGTGAAATACAAACTTTCTTAGGACGTAGAAAAATGTGCTAAACAAATATCAATTACTACGACTTGGATTCTCAATGGCCGACGATAGAATTAACCCTTTGCACTCCGCGTCCCTGTACAATTTTAACCCTTCTGCCTGAGCTCCTGAGTCAAATTTCGCAAATAATTCGTATGTAATGTTTCATGATAGATATAAATAAAGGTTACAAGTATTTAACCAGCTTTCAACCGGTAGCTGTGCATTAAGTGATTTTTATCTACCACTGTTCAACCGGTGGCTGAGTCATTTTTCTCTACCACCTGTAAAGCAGTGGTCAGTGGTTAAGGCGCGAAAAAGTAAGGCTAATAAAATGATCAAAATTTTTTAAAAATGTAGCTTAACTGGTATAAATTCGCGATATGAAATGATGTGATTATCATATACAGGGTCGCTTCTTGTTCGAAGTTATTAGTCTCTCAAAAATTTTTGGCGCTTCATTGAACAGCCAAAACGAAGAGATCGGTCAAATTATTATCATATAAAGTAAGCAGAACACCGAAGAAACATATCAAATTTAACAAATGAAATAATCTGTAATACTTGAAGCTTCCGATATAAATCTGTGCATAAATATTCGCGGTACATAATGTACAATGTTTGAGTTTGCGAATCCTCTCATTAAAGAGTTTTTATTCGTACTTGTTTAAAATATAGCCGCCGATTTGAAAATATATGCCAATATCTATTTATTGTTTATAGCCTGTTTGAAGATTGCGTTCAAGTTTGAAACAAACTATCATCACTCGTGTATATATATATATATATATATATATATATATATATATATATATATATATATATGGAGGGTCAAGCAGATCAGTTCCTAGGAAACTGACAGCCTGACAACCGCACATGAGATTTGATTATAGTGATGAAGGTTTCGTGCAGGACCATCCACACTTTTTGAAGGGGCGAATACAGAGGCCTGGTTCACTACGTGTCAGAGGGTTCCCAAACGACCCTCGGCATGTTTTGAAGCAGTTGCCATCCAAGGCTATAGAACCCAGTCTGTCCTGCTATTTACCCATAGCTGAAGGGAGAAGAAGAGGATTCACACCTATCCAAGCCGCTATCCATATCCATGCCTCCACAAATATATATATATATATATATATATATATATATATATATGTGTATATATGTATATGTTTCATTAAAGATGACAGACAAGGTACTACGATTAAGCTTTTTATCTAATTTTTCTTGTGTTCTTACAGGTGTCTTCTTTTCTGGACACAGAGTGTGTCGAAACTGTTCAAATGTTCTATAATTCCGAGCGCTTTCGGCTATACTTTTAGCCATTATCAATGATGATTTTATTTTTGCTTTTTAATTAGGTATATGGGTTGTGTGTATGTTTCTATATTTATGGCCATGTTTTATTTTCCGAACATAGCACATTGTGACCATGTTCGTAGTTAATGTTATTAAGTATTGGCTTTTCTTTTTTATTATTAAGCTTCCATTATTTTTAAGTTTGCGTGCGTGTTTCAATGAATTCTAATGGATTTGTGGTCGGATAGCTGTAACAGGAGGCGTCTGGATAGGCATGTAGTAGTGGGACCGATGTATGAATTCGGTTTGATCAGGAAAACAGGTCCTTAAGAGGCTAGTGAACTTATAGATAATGTTCGTTCCTTGTAATTTTAATTGTGCTGATATGACTAAATTTTGAGGATAACGTTAGCTGTTTATTTTTTTTTCTAGTCGATAATTAATTTGATTTTTATTGTGTATTTAGGCATCAATCCTTGTTTCATGAAAGTTTCATTAAATATGACAGACAAGGTGTTTGATTAAGGTTTTTATATACTTTCTAATATAATCTTATAATTTGGTTTCTTTTCAGTAGATAAATTATACAAAGACTGTCCAACGGATTTCCAAATCAACTGTTGGATTTCCATCTTAGGTTTTTGCTATCTAAGGTAGCTAATAGCAGTGATAAGAATACAAACATAAACAATAGCATTAATATTTTTTATAAGAATCAGATGATTTATAATTACAAACAAGACGAAACTAGACTTAAGAACATTATAAAAAATGTACAATACCAGTAGACAAGACAAAAAAATTAGACTAATTAATTATTATAAAAATTTTAAAACCACTAATCTTATAGTTAAAAATAATAATTCATCACTAAGATCAAAATTATATAGAAAAAATATTATTTACGAATTTAAATTTACATTAAGGAATTGTGTTCCTGATCAATCAAAATTTGTAAGCAAATATATTGATCACACCACAACATGTTTAACAAGAAGATTCCCGCTACATCTTCCTGACCATAGCCCCATTAGGTCTCATTTAAATATTCATTGAGACCTACCGGACCCAATTCGCGTGACACTTGTTGATGATACAAATATAATAGCATCGTCTACATGTAAAAAAGCTAAAAATAATGGAAGGTTTAATAATAAAAACAAAAAAGAAACAACACTAAGTAATATCAACTACAATATGATGACAGTGTTTTCAAAATAAAAAAAAATCCTGTAATACTAAATACATACATAAAACAATCTATTTTCAGTTAACAATAAATACATCCTTGAAAACAAGTAAATGTATACCCAAAAGCGCTCGGAAAAATAAAATAAAAATATATATTTGTAAATATTTTGCGTAAATTATCTTCTGAAAAGAAAAAATATATATATATAATCATATGTGAAATTATATAAAAAGTTTAATGAAACCACTTTAGTTGTCATGTTTAATGAAGCATGCATATATAATAATAATAATAATAATAATATATATATATATATATATATATATATATATATATATATATATATATATATATATATATATCTGTGTGTATGTGTGTGTGTGTGGAAAGGAAACATCAGCTCAAAACAGAACTGCTAAAAATGTCCATATAAATGATTCGATTATAAGAAGCCAAAGCCTATACGGAGAATAATCACCTCGAATGTTGTGTTCGGAGTTGTCCTTCTTCAAGCTTGTTTTCCAGCCACGGCTGTCCTGCTATTTACATATGGCTGGAGGGGCTGGGGAAGAAAAATGAATTCAAGGTTATTTATACAGGAATCGGAACTCTGTTCCGTGACTTTTATATCAGAGACGCTATCCATTTAGACACTTTAGAGTTAAGTCCAGATTTCGGTACAAATTATATATATATATATATATATATATATATATATATATATATATATATATGTGTGTGTGTGTGTGTGTGTGTGTGTCTGTATGCATATATATACACATATACATATATATATATATATATATATATGTATATATATACATACATATATATATATATATATATATATATATATATATATATATTGTTTACAGTGAAATTAATAACTAGTATGTTTTGTACACTATTTACATCATTCGGACTATTGTCCTGATCTTTGTCGCCATATTTATTTTTAATAAATATGGCGACAAAGATGAGGATAATAGTCCGAATAATGTAGATAGTGTATATAATACCTCATCTCAGAAATATAGACTAATATGTTTTGGAGTGTGTATGGTTAATTACCTTAATTTTTGACAATTAAACAATAAAAGTTTAGATATGTAATGACTTAGTTTAAATATATATAATCTCATGATATTAATTTAAATATAGATATATTATAACAGGGAACTGGATGAATTTATTTATTATTCTCAATAACGATAGGAATGTAACCAGTTTTTATTATTTGTGAGGACAAATGATCGACAAATCTATAAGAAATTTGGAGTTTGAAGCGAGTGAGTTATTTAAAGTGTGTCAAAAACGCATGCTACAATAGAATATTCGGATAACTAAATGAAAAGAGATAAAAAAACTAAAAAAAAAACTGAAGTAAACACTTTTCAAGCTTACCACATCGGAAACATTTCTATGCATGCGAAGAAACGTATTTATTTATTTATTTTTTTTATTTTTTATTTTTTTACTTTACCGGTTCATGTATATATATATTTTTTTTATCTTTGTTTTCTCATTCTTTAGGTTCCCCGTTGAGGAGTGACCGGCAGAATACGATGCCTAAACCTCAAACCAAATGATACAACATAACAGCGGGAGGTGGTTGGAGAAATGCAGATGCACCAGGCTGCACTAACTGCAACAGCGGCAGCCACAGTATAACAAAAAGAAGAAAAAAAATATATCTAGAATCAGCAACTAAAACACGAGGAATCGCATTGTTTCTTTGAATGATGCGAAGATGTCAGAAAAGAAGAGAAATTTGGATAAAGATAAGGAATCGATCACAAGATTTTCTTCAGGTCCAAGACTTGCACCTATATTGGCTTTTGTCACACCATGCAAAAGATGAGGTTGAATACGCTGACATTATATATATATATATATATATATATATATATATATATATATATATATATATATATATATGTTGGAGTGTGAAACGTAGATATAGGTATAGTGATATATATTGGGTGAATATAAATACACACAACACGCATGCATACAAACACACGCATATGAATATGGATTTACATCATACAATATATGACTATATAAAATTGTTTGAATATTCTGACATATATTATGCGCGTGTATATTAATATGATTCATACTATTAATAATTGTAGGTTACTCGTTTCCGTGTATACAGGTCGCTTAGTGTGGCTAACTAATCCCTGTTGCAGACACTCTCTCAGGCACATTTGTGGTTTTTCAACACCCGCAGAGCCGACGTGGTCTATACTATAACTAACCTGAGCAGACCTTAGACACAGGTTCTGAGAAAGTGTGTATGACTTGGCGAGGTGATCAATAAAAGAAGAAGGGCTGTTACGTTCAAACCCTCGGCCACGTAGACTTGTCACTTAGTGCTAACGCAGCCTTCAATAACTTTGGAATAGTTTCGACTAACCAATTTCACTCGCACAAACGTATGGTTCGCAGGCATTTTCCAGCGATACCGAACTCTGCGATCTCCTCTTATGATTAAAACATTAAGAAATCTCCCTGAATGATTTACTGTAGTAATATACGAAGCAGATTCCCATGCTTAGAAAATGAACGTTATAACCACTCGACCACACAGTCATACAAACGACTGCACCCCCCCGCCCAGACACACACACACACACACACGCAGAAATATGTATATACAGTCCTCTCCAAAATTATTGGAACGGTAATTCTTTTGCTTTTGTTGTTCTCCGAAGACATTTGGGTTTAAGATCAAAAGATAAATATGAGACAAAAGTTTGGAATTTCAGTTTTTATTCCCTCATATTTACATTTAGATGAGACAAACAGCTTAAGACATGCCACCTTTTTTAACAGATCACCCCCTTTTTAGGTGAGTAAAAGTAAAGGAACAGATATTGTTAAAGTAAATAACATTTAATACTTGACTGCATGACCATTGCTTGCAATAATTGCACCAAGCCTGTGGCATATTGATATCACCAAATTATTGCACTATTTACATTGTTCTGACTATTGTCCTCCTCTTTGTCGCCATATTTATTACAACGTTTCGGCCGTTGTACGCTCCGGCCTGCTTCAGGTGGCTGGAATGTCGAACTGAACCCTTTATTTCGCTAACTGGGGTAGACTGTTCTAGTTCCACGTGCCATGTCTAATGGATGTCAATGATCAGTTATCTCCTGTAATTCCACTCTCCAAGTTCTCCACCGCCATAACCAGGTATTGAACTAACACTCTTTGAAGAAGGCTGGAGCGTACAACGTCCGAAACGTTGTAATAAATATGGCGACAAAGATGAGGACAATAGTCAGAATAATGTAAATAGTGTACATAATACCTCATCTCAGAAATATCGACAGATACTGAAGGACTGAAACGTTGTAATAAATATGGCGACAAAGATGAGGACTATAGTAAGAATAATGTAAATAATGTACGTAATAGCTCATCTCAGAAATATAGACAGATACTGAAGGGCCGAAACGTGGTAATAAATATGGCGACAAAGATTAGGACAGTAGTCAGAATAATGTAAATAGTGAATACAATACCTCATCTCAGAGATATAGACAGATACCACACTGTTGTATTCTTTATTTGTGATTTTTTTCCAGACCTATAATGTAGCCTCATTTAATTTTTACGTGTTTCGTAGGTAGGGATTCTTCTTTCCGTCTCCACTTCAAGAAAGGAAATTTTAACTCTCTTGGTTTAATGTCAGGTGATTGATTTGACCAGTCTAGAACTGTCCACTGTTTCCATTGGTGAAGTCATTTGTTGTATTTGCAGTATGTTTTGTCTCATGGTCCTGCTGTATGATAAACTTCGTCCTGATTAGATTGGGTGCATTTCTCTGTAAATTGGCACACAAAATGTTTCTTTAGAATTCTGAATTAATTCTGCTGTTATCATCATGAGCTACATCCTCAATAATTAGGAATGAGCCTGTACCAGAAGCAGCCATGCAAGCTCAAGCCAGGGCACGGCATTCACCATGCTTCATAGCTGAGCTTATGTTTTGAATCATAAGGAGATCCTTTATTTCTACACACTTTGGCCTTTCCATCATTCTGCTAAAGATTAATCTTGGTCCCATCAGATCATAAAACATTCCTCCAGAACTCATCACTGTACTTCCTTAAATATAAAATATATATATAAATATATACTCAGAATGGTTATACGGCCATTTAAACAATAATTTTATTTTCACCCGAAATTAAAGCAATCATACGAAGTTTAGAACGGCTCATGATTAAACATAATAAACATTCATTTTCTGTTATATTTAACAATATACATTTGAATAATGATCTGCTGTCCCATATATATATATATGTGTGTGTGTGTGTGTGTAAATCATAAAAATAATAAAAAAAATATTTTTAAGGTGTAGTTTATTTATGGTTAAAAGTAGTCAATATCAGAGCGTAATGTAAAATAAAAATGTGGACACTGAGGTCAACACCAAGCAGTGACAGTTTTTTTCAGGCTTGAACGCAATTTTCAGGCCTCAGCTTGGTGTTGACCCTAGCGTTCAATTATTGAAAAGAAAAAAGAAATATAATCGACAAGGTTATTTGCGGCAGGTAACGTTTTTTGTTGTTTTTTTTGTTTTTTGTTTTTTTTTTACACAAGCTGTCTTTTGAATTATTGTGACGCATATCATGACAGAGAATTTTAAAGTAACAAATAAAATTAATACTAATAAAATTTAAATGGGATATAAATAGGGATATTTTCGTTCATTTATTTCTGAATAATTATTTGTAAGCAGATACGCATACAAATTAAACCCCTTAAACAAAATCATCAAGCCATGGTGTATACATACATATACATATATATATATATATATATATATATATATGTATAATAAATTAACTGATATAAAATATGGTACCTTCGCTACACAGCAATTACCATGTTTGAAAAACCGAAGCCAAAAACTTCAAATTTAATTATATAATTAAATTAAAAGCATTCGTTGTTTCATCTTCAAGCGAATTTTGGAATAACTTATTTTTAAATTTACTGAGTTTTAAAGGCATATACAATTCATAATTTTTTGTTTCCAAGGATGGTAATTCCTGTGTAGCGAAGTAACCATATTTTAAATCAGTTAATTTATAATATCTATGCTCTGCAAATTTACATCCAGCACTGTTTTGTAAAAATAAAAAAATATCAATAAGAACACCGGATTATATATCTTACTGTTCTTTCTTTTTACTATAATATATATATATATATATATATATATATATATATATATATATATATATATATATATATATAAAGAAGATATATAGCAAAGGTAACAAATCCGTTGGTTTATAATCCAAGTGAATCCGAGTAATATGAAATTTTAAAACCGATAATCAAATCATATGTGTTGGTGTCTGGCTGCCGGTTCCTAGGAAATGAGCGGCTGATCATCATATGTCGAATACAACGGGAGAGTAAGAATTATAAGAAGCTTATTTCACATATTTTCTTCACTCTATGCATATTTATTCACTGTATAATATATGTGTGTGTGTATGTGAATTTGTGTGTGAGTGTGTGTGTGATAACAATATATATATATTTATATAATAGAACAATTTCAAGAAAATTGAGAGAGAATGCAATTTACTAAGACAGAAATATATAGAAAGTGCCTTAATCGCGAGAACATCCACAGTAAATATACGTTCATATTCTTACATTTCACCTTTCTTCGCAGTTCTTCTATTATCACAATGTGGGATATTTAATAACAAAAGTGATAAAAACATTAAGAAAAATAAACTAAATGGAATCAGTTTGGTCGTATCCCCAAACAAATACTTTTTTGAAAAAATAAATTTAAATTCTCAGTTTCCTCTTTCATTCATGTGCATGTGTAATCAGATAGATATATAATATATACGGAATCACACAATCGCATATGTAATCTCTCACACACACACACACACACATATATATATATATATATATATATATATATATATATATATGTAATCATATATATATTCCGTTTCGTAAAGTACATCTATTGGATGCTTTAGTACACATCATCAGCCGTGGTTCATTAGGATTTTCGGGTCTTTCATACCCCCTCACCACGGTGACTCAGCCGATACTGATTGGGTATCGACTTGTGTACCTTCCGTCAGCTACAATTTTTTCCATCTCCCAACATACACACCATACAAATCTTCTTGTCAATTGATTATCCAATCCCGGATGAATATGGCGGCGTGCTTTGCTTGAAGTGGTAAGTACAAGTTTGATCCCCTCTAGCCATATACACACACACGCGCGCGCGTTTTGATAAGAAACACTGAATCAGTTCAAAAATTCGTCCGGAGATACTTTTCAACTTGTGAATAAGACAGGTACTATAATCTCTGTTGAAAATGTCGAAAGCAACAGCCGAACTTCACCATTCTTATCTAAACCTTGATAAACTCTTTTCGTAATAATCGTTAATACATCAGCAGTTGACATTTTAAAAGAAAAGTAATATTGCTTGTTTGAAAGAATGCCTTGCGATGTGAGATGCTTAACTAATTCAGCGTTGATCAAGTCCTCTAGTAGTTTACCAACAAGAGGTAGAAATCTAATAATTAGAAGAATCAGTGTTCTTAAAGGCTGAAACAAGGTGAGGATTTCCAACGAGCAGGAAAGCAAGGGGCACTGAGGTATTTATTATACCTTGTAGAGAGAATATGAAGCATTTCGGAAGCATATTTTTACGGTCTATTACAGGGATGCCGTTAGGTCCACGTGCTTTGCGGGAATCCAGATTAAAGATGATGACAGAAAACATGGAAGATGGTGATGTTATAATCTTCCTAAAAACCGATTTTCTTCTGATTCATGGTACATAAATTTTCACAACTGGCCGGATGTGAACGCTCCGAAACCCAGGACTGAACTAAAAATTAAGTCAACTGCGCATCGACATAGCTTCCGTTTTACTTACACTGTCAAAGACAAATACAATCCATAATTTCCACCCAATACCGCCCACTCCTGCCTAAAGAAACAAAATAAAAGTGGAGCCGATCTGAGGATATAGAAGACAATCAAAAGGACATCTTCAGCAGTAGGGCAGCACAAAAGCCAGGATTCACAACGCTCGTAGGAACGCGACTTCCCATCTCCAAAATCAACTCGTCAAAGACCGTCGCTGCAGTAAGTCACAACACACCCTCCCTCTCCTACCGTATGCCTCTGCGGACGACTTTTACGATTCTATTTATCTCTTTTTTTTTCAACGAGAGACATTTACATTGATTTACCATGTGTTGTATTTTTACGTTAATACAATTGTTTATTTCTTAAACCTCTGTCGTGTCTTCTTTGTTCTGCAACCATACACTTAATATAACAGGTTATATGCATATCACTCAACAGATACTCAGTTCTAAATGGCAAGTCAAGCAAGGATTCTCAAGATGAGTCAAATGTAGAGTTCAAGGAGAATTTACGGGCGAAACATTCAGCTTTATCAGCAGATAAAATAGAAAACTCACTCTTATTTAATAAGCTATTACAGAGCTTCCGGTAGTCACATGAGCCAAACTTATTAAATGCAATCTGGTGTCTCATTCTCTTCGCAAAGACTTATTCGAGAATACGTTTACATTTATTACGTGCATCCACGAATTGTTATCAGTTGTGATCGGAACTGTCACGCTGGTATAGCAGGAACAAGTGATTCCTGTGGGCTATAGCGGCAGAACCGACTGTGTGAACCATGAAGAAGATTGAGGTTTCACCTAGTATTTCTGAGAACGAACAAAATCATCTATGCCGGCTTTTGAATCAAAACCTGTCTGGCACAATTCTGATCAGGAATGTTAAATTAACCAAAGGGAGCCTCGAAGAAAATCACGAAGTGAATCCTAATCGGCATATTGGTAATGGAAGGAGGTCCAATGAATAGGAGTTCCTTTTTAATAGCTGATTAGAATTATACATCAATAGATGTTAAAACGTAAACTGTGTTTTCAAGTTGACAGTTTTGCGAACCTCGGCGGGATATGGAGAGACGGTAAAAAACAAATCAAGTAAAGAAGCAAGTTGATCAGATTTATTAGGGAACCCATATCCTAAACAGAGAACAAGAGATAGTCAACTAGTCTTGTTTAATAAACATAGAAGGAGTGCAGGACGGATGATAGGCTTATCCACTCTTATTGATCTGATCACAGCACAGGAGGCTGAGCAATGTTCTAGATACACCAGGTTGCCGGATCATGCTGTATCCCCCATCCACGCCAGCAGTGGGGTGCTTGTTGAATGACTAATATCACTCTGGGGGAATTGAGAATAAGGATCGGAGTGAGGGCGGTGTGTCATTTATGACCACGAACGCTATCACTGGGATTGAAGACGGATTCAACTAATTCGGGCGCGAAAAATCCATTACGGATCAAACCTGCAGGTTTTTTAAGAATAAGCTTCTAAAATGCCAATGCCTTTTACTATTTACTTTTGTTGCTTGCTTTCATTTCCTGTCATTTTTTTTTTCTTTTTTACGAAGCCTAACTCTATTCTGCAAGGTCGGCAATCAGAAAAATGTGTAATGAATTCATTAAATTCAGTTACTGAACAGGGAAGGAATATTAAAGAAAACATCATATTAAAATACGAAAGCAGCAAAAGAGAAAAGGTTTATTGGTGAAAGCATCAAGTATCTATTATTAAAATGGCAGAATTCAGGACATGGACTCCTAACAGATTTGAATTTTAGAGGTTGGTGATTTTTAGAACTAACCCGTGCGTCACGAAACAACTCCCCCACCTCTACATTTCTCGGTTAATGTTAGCAGAAGATCAAGTACAATATTTTATACAGTTTTAATGTTCCCTATCAATTAAAAAAATCAGGTTAGAAATGAATTCACTCTTGACACAACAGATTTTATTACCTGCTTATTTTAAGGCAGGTACACAAACATTCAGTAAATGCGGACAATTTTTTTTATTATTATTAAAAGATTATAAATTACAACTTAACTCTAATTGAAACAGGTACATTTGAACAGGAAGCTTAATAATAATAATGATGATGATAATAATAATAATAATAAATGTCAAGACAAATAAAAGATTAAACAACGGACAAAAAGAGCGCCATTTGGAAGGAAAAATTTATGCAGAAAATTAAGGAAATCAGCAATGGGTTATCGGTACTAGATGAGATTTCAAGGAATTCAAATGTTTCAACACGGAAAATCTAAAGAAGTAAATGTAATTCCACCAATCAAGGAAATACTTAAACAGAGACTGCAGTTAAAGGAACAGAGAACAAGACGATATGAAAAGCGTGTAGGTTCTATCGAGAAAATAAGGTATTCCAAACGGATCTCAAAAAGTTTTACAGGGACATTGGAAAATCAGTTATAGGAGTCAAAAAGCCACCATATATTAAAGCGGTGTAAAAAGTTTTAGGGGAAGATTTGAAGCAAAACAAAGGAATATAATCCCAAGGCAGAGTGGATCAAATGAGTACAAGGATGGATGAAGGATAAACCTGTGTAAAAATGGAAAAATATAACCAAGAATAATGTTAGGC
This sequence comes from Acanthosepion lycidas, assembly GCA_963932145.1. Taxonomy (NCBI): domain Eukaryota; kingdom Metazoa; phylum Mollusca; class Cephalopoda; order Sepiida; family Sepiidae; genus Acanthosepion; species Acanthosepion lycidas. Next base: position 131,228,140 of record OZ010577.1, on the reverse strand, counting down.
AAGGTTTAGCAAAATCCCCAAAATGGAAATCCTCATTAAATGACAAGGTACCAAACTTTTGGCGCTATCACCTGTCATCAATCCATAAAACTCTTGGGCAAATTCTATTAATGTGAATTAATAAACCCAGTGATATGCCAAAATGGATCACTGAAGGAATTACATATCTCTTAGCAAAAACGAGTGAAACAGATAATCCCAAAAATCCTTGTCCAATAATGTCTGTTCACCGCATATAATTTGATCACGTTAAATAGTAAGTACGCCTTGACGAAATGTACTTACTATTTCCCGATGAAAACAAACTAGAACAGAAGGGATTTCGAAGAGTTACATTGGGTTGCAAAGATCAATTAGTGTCGGAGAATATGAAAGAAATAAGAAACTTTATTCTTTAATAAAGAAAGCCAATTAATTCATAAGGGAATTTCAAATGGGTGAAGAAGTTTCAAATAAACCATAATACACCTACTGCAGAGGCAAAGAACCTTAAAAAGAAATAAAAGCAAATGCAAAGTACTAAATGAAGCAAAGATGGCAAGAAAACCCTTCGTGGTCAATACTGTGCCCATAACAAACAAGCTGATGTAGACAAACCCTGTACTCATCAGTAGTTACGTAGTGCAGGGTTAAAAGCTGAAACTGAAGGTTTTATTCTTGCTGTACAGGATCAATACCTGCTAACTAGAAATTACCAAGCACACATACTGAACATTGTGTTAATCCATAATGCAGATTCTGGATAAATATTCAGAAACAATTAACAATGTTGTATCAGGTTTCGCGGTGTTAGTACCCACTGAATATAAAACCGGGCATGATAGATTGGGCCAATATCTGCACTGGAAAATATGCCAGTTTTACGGGAAGGAAACTGAAAGAAATTAGTAGAAAATCCATCCAGACCCGGTTACAGAGATAGGATCTGTGACAATTTTATGGAACTTTACAACATACACAGACAGAACAATCAAAGCTAATCGCCCAGACATCGTTATCAAAGACCAAAAAATCAGAATGTGCTTTCTTATTGACATGACAGTTCCTGCAAACTGTAGTATATATCTTTGAAGATCTTCAAAAAACTATCAAAATACAAGTAATGCTAGAATTTTGGTACTAGAAAAAGTCATGGAATATAATGTACACTGTTTAGTACATTGACTAATGAGTTGAGTAGCACTTGTCTTAAACTGCGATGTGATTTGATGCAATGTTATTTTTTGGAGTTTACCAATCTTATCAGTCAATAGTATTCTATTTTTGCGTAACTCCTAAGCGTTTGCTAGATACACGTATACAGTGTTATTTGTATATTCTTGGTTTAACCTTATTACTGTTCCTTGAGGAAAATCCCATAATTCCGGCCCAGCCACAAGCTGTTCATTCAACACATGTTCTATTTCAGATTGTATGCAATAAACTCTATTTCTCTAGCAACAAACGTACAAGTTATTTATTTTAATGTGTCCAGAGGCACACTAAGTACATAACAGACAAAAAGGTAATAAAAGTATATAATCCATCGATATATAACACCTGCAGATAGTAAAAATCACGGAATATACATCCGATACTAAAAATAAATCAACTTTTAACCTCGTGTTCAACAACACATCTTCACAGATTTTACTTATCAAAAGACTAATGTTGTAGATTAGTTATCTCGGTCTGTGTCTCTGATGACGTTAAAAATCAAACAAACAATAGCTATATATTGGTCAGACACAAACTTTCTCTCCCGCGATGTATATCTCATCTCTTCCAGTAAAGTGTCATATGTAAATATATGATTCAATTTCTCAGCGCCATTTCTAATTCCATCAGATTTCAGCTAATAATTACTCTACCAATCCAAATGCAAAAATGTCTTAAAATTCCTAGAAGAATTCAAAGAACAGTAACTCACCATCAATATACTGATTTTTAGTTTGGTTGATTTTGTTTTTCAACCTATGGTATATTTAATGCCGGAATTTAAATATTTTGTATGCTTTAAAAAAAATAATAACTTTAGTTATACAAGTCTTACTAATTAACCCATATCTGGGGAGAAGAGGTAGACACATACCTTTCCAATGGTATTTGTGCGTCAGCAAATATAAAGAACATAACTGGAATTGGAACTCCGCTATCCGTTTAATATCACCGAGCCATCATCCATTATACCGCCCGCCTGTCCAAGCTTAATACACCTGGTATTACCAAGCGGTCACCCATCCAGATACTAACCAGGATCGACGTTGTTTAACTTCAGTTATTGTACGGAAACCGGCGTTTCAACATAATGTTGCCGTAAGGCCACTGTTTTATTTATCTTAGTTGCGCAAGTGTTGAACTTTAATGTTAGATAAGTGACGGCAAAATGGGAGAATTTGAGATTCACAGAAAAAAAATCTACAAAAATCCAAAAATCTACATGACCAGTACCCTTCATGTTATCAATCCTTGATTTAGTATAAAGCAATAATAAGAATCTATGCAAATGTTACCATGTTTCATGGGGTCACCTCAAAACTTTAAATTACTAGAACCCGTTGACACATTTAATCTAGGTGAAATCTGTAATAATTATTTATGGAAATGATACTACGGTTTATAGTTGCACCTCGAAAAATCTAAATGACCACTCAGATTTTCAATCATCTCCTTTTAGGTCAAACAACGCAATGAGAAGCTGTGATACAGCGAAACAATAATATCTGCGAATGTCATATATATATATATATATATATATATATATATATATATATATGAAAGGGAGACTGGTTATTTCCACATATTTTTAAACAACGAAATAACCGCTTTTTGCCTGATGAAAGTCGCGAGACCGGAAACTCGAGTAGCAAAACACAAAATAAAGTATAATAAATATATAAAAAAAACACATGAAAACAAGAACCTTTTCGACTTCTCTCTTCTCTTATATATATATATATATATATATATATATATATATATATATATATATATATATATATATATATATATATATATATAATCATATTTTCTTTATTAAAGACTCTTGAATAAGATATGGAGGTAAATGAAAATTATACGGTTTCAAAACAGAGATAAACATTTAAATATTTGTATCCAGAAATATAACGTACATAATAATTAGGCAATAAGAAATTATCTAGGATTTTACATAAAAATCCGTTAATTCCTTAGAATTTCGGATACGAAACTGAAGGTAACAGGTATAAGTGGTAAAGACATCTTAAATTCAGATTTGCCCACTTTCGCAAATGTATTGAGCTATGCTTTGTTTGTGGGAAAGTGGATGTAGAGTGGGAAAAGATTCATCATCCCCAAAGACTCGTATATGCTTTGGAATTCAGTCAAAACTGGTAAACGATCACTGCGCATATACTTTTGATATATTGATGCAATACTGTATTTTTGGTCAGGTTTCGATTTTGTCTATGTAGTGCATGACAGAAAGAACCAGGAACTTACTGGAGAACTTACAAAGAACCGAATATTTTCCCAAATGCAATAGGCTTACACTTATATTACATTAAAACGCATGTTTCCCTACACCACCCTGAATAAGCAACGTTGATAGGTTGGGAATACCAAGTGTTTTAAAATTGAATTTGCGGATGGATTAATGAATAAAAGACTCAAAATTATTAAGTCGAGTTCCAATTCCAGTTGGGTTCATTATATATTCCTACTCGCAAATACCATTGTGAAATTATGATTCTACCACATCTCTCTTATCTGTGGGTTAATTAATAAGATTTATATCAATAAAACTTTAGTATCTCAAAGAAAAATCTTAAGTTCTAAAAATAGTTTCTGGCTATATATTCCTTGTAAAAGATAATCCCTAGTTAAACGATTCAATATTCCATCATCTTTATCTATGGATTGTATACGCGAGTTGCATATGGGCGGAACTTGAGTCTCAATAGCCGTTCGACATTGTGTTGTTTGACCTTAAATGAGAAGATTGAAAATCTGATTGGTCATTTAGATTTTTCGAGGTGCAACCATAAACTGTGGTATCATTTGCATAAATAATTATTACAGATTTCACCTAGATTAAATGTCTCAACAGATTCTGGTCATTTAGATTTTTGAGGTGAACCCATAAAACATGGTAACATTTGTATAGATTCTTATTACTGCTTTATACTAAATCAAGGATTGATAACATGAAGGGTACTGGTCATGTAGATTTTTGGAAGTGCATCCCTAAATTTTGTTATCGTTTGTATAGATACTTATTACAGAATTAATCTATATCAGAAGATTGATAAACGGACCGGTTCAGGTGATTTAGATATTTGGAGGTGCAACCAAACGTCATGGTATCATTTACATAGATACATATTAAGATTTAAGCTTGATCCGAGGATGGATAATCTGACGGTTTCTGGTCATTTAGATTATTGGAAGTTTCACCGATAAAACTTGGTATCATTTGCATAAATAATTATTACAGATTAAATGCTATAACAAAGGAGAGGTACAGTGACGGATTCTGAAGATTTTGAGTCTTGTATGTGTACCCATAATCCATGGTCTCATTTGCATAGTACCTTATTACAGATTTAAGCTAGATCAGAATACGGGTTCTGGACATCTAGATTTTTGGATTCGCACCCCTTGAACCGTGACATTATTTGCATAGGTACTTATACCAGATTTAAGTGAGATCAAATGATTGATAAGCTGCTGTGTTCTAACCATTTATAATATTTGGTCGTGTACCCATAAACCGTTGCATCCTTTGCATAAATGCTAATTATCGACTTATGCTAGATCAGACAATTGATAATCTGACAGATTCTGGTCGTTTAGATTTTGGGATGCGTACATATAAATCGTAGTATCATTTGCATAGATACTTATTATAGATTTAAACTAGATCATTGGAATTATAAGCTGACTTGTTTCGCTCATTTAGAGTTTTAATGGTGAACACATAAATCGGTCTCATTTGAATCGATACTTATTACGTATTTTAGCTAAATCAGTGTAGATACTTATATATTTAAGTTAGATCAGACGATTGATAAGCTGACGGCTTATGGTTAGAATTTTGGAGCTTTCCCCCCACAAACCGTGGTATCTTTTGCATAGATACATATTAGGATATTTAAGCTAGATCAGAGGATTGATAAGCGACGTGTTTTGGCTATTTAGATCTTATGAATTCCACCCATAAACCGAGGTATCATTTGCATAGATACTTTTTTTTTTTTTTTTGCATTTCACCCCAAGCAAGGCAGGAAGCCACTAGGACGCAAGGGGTTACAGAACAGATAGGGGTGATAGAAGAAAGGATGGCGCGTCTGTGAGAAAGTGACTGTAGACGAGATTCCAGAGCAGGGCCAACTACATTGCATATCCACCTCTGGAGCCTATCAAGAACCCCGAGGCAAACAGAAGGGGCACCAGACCATATATGGCAGCAATACTCCATGCAAGGGCGAATTGTTAATTTGTAGATCTGGAGGATAGATTCCGGAGAGAAAAATTTCCTGGCTCAGGGAGCCAACTTTCCTAGCGGTGGGCGAAGCAATTGACTCAATGTATTTATTCCATCTCAGGTCAGCAGTAAACGTGAGACCGAGCAGCCGCAGAGAGGTGCTCTCTAGAAGCTGAGCGTCAGACATTCTAATGGAGGGCAGAAAAGGATCTCTGAGGTGATTAATAGAGAGCGGTTTTGTCTTATAAGCGTTGAAGTTGACCAGCTAATTCTTGCCCCAGTTCACAACCGATTGGAGGTCCTTTTCGAGACGCATGGCCAAGTGAGTTTTGTCAGTGACACTAGATATGTTTTTGAGGCAGGAATACATTGTGGTGTCATCCGCGTAGATGCCAGCTTGGGAATTTATGGCGTCAGGAAGGTCATTTATGTAGATAAGGAATAGAGCGGTGCCTAGGATGGAGCCTTGAGGAACACCTGCTTTCGTAGGATAGGAACTGGATGAGAATCCGTTGAGAACGACCTTCAGTTCACGGTTTGATAGGAATGATAGTATTAGGTTATACAATCGACCCATAATGCCATAACCCTGGAGCTTGCGAAGAAGGCCGGCATGCCAAACCTTATCAAATGCTTTGGAGATGTCTAGTGCTACGGCACGGGCTTCCCCGTTATTTTGAAGAGCTCGGTAGACAGTTTCAGTGATGGCCGTAAGCACATCAGCTGTAGATCTGGCAAAGCGGAAACCATATTGCTTGTCTGAGAGCAGGTTATGGGATGTGAGGTGGTTAACCACCTCGGTATTGATTAGGGCTTCGAAGACTTTGCCGAAGAGGGGAAGGAGACTGATAGGACGGTAGTTGGAAGGGTCAGAGGGGTCGCCGGAGTTCTTGAAGACAGGAACAATCGAAGAGGACTTCCAGCAGTCAGGAAAACAAGATTCCTTGAGGCAGTAGTTGTATAGTTTAGAAAGGGCGGGCGCCAATTCAGGGGCGCATTTCTTCAAGACAATGGCTGGTATCCCGTCTCCACCACTAGCCTTGTTGGGGTCTAAATTGGAGATAACGCCCAATACCAAAGCTGGAGTTATGTTTAACCCACTCAATAGGGCCTCAGTTCTAATAGGGAAGTCGGGTATAGTTACTTCGAAGAGTCGAGAGTCGAGTTGAATGAACATTTTTCGAACAAAGCATTCAGCCTTGTCGGTAGAGGAGGTCAGGACTTCGAACTGGTTGAATAAAGGAGGTATAGAGCGGTTGCAATTGTTCAATACGCTCTTGCAGAGACGCGAATAATCTTTGGAGCCAAATTTGCGAGATGCAATACGTTCCTTCATCCGAGCCGCAAATAGTGACTTAGCATCGTTGAGGACACGCTTACACTCGTTACAGGCGGAGGCAAAGAGACGCCTATTGCAGTCAGACATGTCGCTACGGAATAGGTGGAAGTAGTGGTTCCTATGAGCGATGGCGGCTGAGCAAGCAGCCGAGAACCAGGGGGAGGGGCGCGACTTGACCTTATATTTCCTTGATGGGATGAAAGCGTCGATTCCAGCTTTAACACCTCAGACCTCAGACCTCAGAAGCACATTCTTGGACGGGGATCGTAAATACTCCATCCCAGGGGACATCGCGGAAGAAATCACGGAACGCGTCCCAGTCAGCTCGTTGATAGTAGAACTAAGTTCTAGTGGTAGGAGGTTCTTTATAGCGGGTGGAGTTGAAGATGTTAACAGATACTACCACATGATCAGAGTTACCAAGAGGGCAAAATTGCGAGGCGCTGCAGGACTCGGGGATGGAGGTAAAGCACAGGTCGAGAAGAGAGGCTTTACTTTTCCGGTTGGAGTCAAAACGAGTGGGGAAGTTAACTGTGTGAGGGAATGAGAGATTGAAAAATTGAGCGTTTGAATGCCTGCGTGGTCAGTAGTAGCATTCTTATGCCACAAGGTGTTATCGGCGTTAAAGTCACCAAACACAAAAATGTGAGCAAACGGGTTGAGGGAGAGAGCCTTGTCTATGCTGTCAGAAATGCTACCGAGTATCGCACAGTCTTGAGAGGATGGAGAGCGGTAAAGGAAGAAAGGATCGCTTACCGCATTGAGGAGAGATAGTCGGAGACACATGTCTGACTGGTCTGGCGATTCGAGAGAGAACTCTCTGGCCAGAGGGAGATGTTCCTTGACGTAGACACCAAGACCGTGCATGTGGGTTAGAGAGTCTTTTCTGAGGAGAGGAAGGTAACCGGGGATCGAGAGATCAGAAGAGGGAATAGACGAGACAAGGTTTGTCTCACAGAGAGCCAGTATATCCGGGCAGTTTGCAGTGAGGAAAGATTCCATACTGCAGAAGTTTTTCCTAATGCCAAGGATGTTGGAGAAGGAAATGTTGAGGGGTTTAGAGGATTTATGAGTGGCTGGTTTAGGGTTACTTTTTCGGTTTTTGTAAGTCATGTGGAATTTTGTTTGTAAGATGAGAAGGCCCGAAGTAAAAGAAACAGACAGTTTCGACCGTGACGTGGGCAGAAAGGAGTTTGCACAACCTGCATCATAATGTGACCTCAGGGCTGCCCACCGGACACTGCAGGGACACCTTTCCATGCGCGACATGGCACTACAAACACCCCGGTATTATACAACTGTTGATCAGAGCGGCCGCTCAAGACGCTACGCAAGAGTTAGGGCTCCTAACTACCAGTCGGAAACAGAAACCAGAGAACTGTCAACCGTTTACCCTCAGAATGAAGAGGTGATGCCACAGACAGCACACATCACGGGAGAAACAGAGCTGCACTAATACAGAGGTCAGAGAGAAAAGAGTACCGGGAACCCCTTCCTAGACAAGAAACAAGGCGTAAGCCTCTACTCATGTCCAAGAGAAGGGGGAGAAGTGATGACCGGGCGGTAAGAGAGACTACCTACTTCTATTACATATAACACAAACAAGGACGACAAAAACAAAGGGAATGATAGGTGGGGTAACAGGCTGGTTGACACTTGGATATACCCTATCACAACATTAAGTTTTAACTTAGTATAAGTCCCATTGTCTATTCTAAAAAGAAATTGAAGAAAATAAGGTTATCCGGATTTATTATCGCATCTAGCCAAAGACATTCAATTTTCCATTTTTCCTGATTTTTCTTTCGAACCGGGATTTCTTACTAAACTATAAAATAAGGGAGAATAATTGGGACAAAATGTCTTACAATGGTAGAGCACATTGACGAGTGGGGTGGGGGGAGAGAAAATAAGTAAATTTAAAGATTAAAAAAAAAGGAAAAATTAAAGAAAAAAGAAAAATGTAAATGGGTTTTTGCTAGAGCGAAACTATACTCACACGAAGCAAGTGGTTGTCCGCTTTCTTCCTCATGATGGTAACTGAATGTACGGCTTACCTTATGTCCAAGCGTCGACACAGATTTGAGCATTTTCTTCGTACGATTGCTAATATTCCTGCTTTATTAAGGGAATAATTCAAAAATCATTCTACTCTTACCTCTGCTAAATATCCTGATATACATGTAACCTGATCACAGTATCATTATACCAAGCGATCTGAATCTATTTTGACGATCATTCAGGACCATATTTTCATACATGTGTGCATTCCTTGACCTTGTATCATCAGTGCAATAATTTTTATTCCGCCTCAACAGCAGAAATCATGATTGTGTCTAGCGCAAGATCATCTAATGAGGTACCTCTCTTTTAAGTCTGATTTTGAATTATATTTCTCTTAGATTGTCTGCCGTTAACAGGCGGAAGATATTGGTAGTTCCTTGCTGTTTAATCCACAGCTTATAGCTGAAAAGATTAATGTCTTTTCCTTGGACCTTAGTGTGTAATATATGCAAACTCGACTGAAATTATTGAATTATTATAGTGGTTCTATTTCTGTCTACGAAATGCCTAGCGCGCATCCATGTTTGTTTCGATACAAAAAGTGCGTAAGCATATTTAATAAAAACTATATGCTTAAATAATGTAAGAACTATAAGGAAATGTGTTGCTTAAAATCACAAAGTTATAGCTGAAATATTTTTGAACTTATTACGTAGGTGGTTTGAATAATATTACACCCACAAGAAATATAGGATCGAGACTATATTGATTTCCTAAGCGTAGCTTAGATGTGGCACAAGGCCGAAAGTAAAGGGAACCCAGTGAGGAACGAACTCACTACTCAGTTGTAATTGTTCCAGGGAGACAAACTTCCTAAACATTACATCACGTAGAGGCGCTCAAATGATTTTCCAAGCGTATCTTAGATGTGGGACAAGACCGAAAGTAGGGACACCCATTGAGGATCGAACTCACTATTCACTCGTAACTGCTTTAGCGAAACAAGCTTGCTAACCATTACTCCACCCCGAGGTGCCCGAGGTACCCGAGGTACTCGAGGCTCGAGTCTATATAAGCTATAAGAAAATTATTACTAAAAATCGTAAAGAAACTGTTGAAACATTTTGGAACTCATAGCGAAGAAAGGGAGGCTTGGCCAAAGTTACACAGTGCACAATGAAAAGGAGAAAAGCAAATATAAGAAATGTCTCGTTTATTTGATTTGTTTACTGAAATGATTAAAGGAGTCAGTATCATAAAGTGAAACTATTGCTGGGAGTATGGAATGTAATAAAAACAAGCAAACAAGGATAACGTTATGTTGAGTGCGAGAATCGCCTAAGTCCTGGGTGAACATGGCGCAGAGAAAATATTTTTGCGGATGTGCAGGTGTATTTGCAAGCATTTTAACGAATGATATTCTTATATCTAATGCAAAAAATGTGAATAAGCCTAGCAAAAGGATCTGGCAAGATAGATTTAAACGAGAGTCTATTTTTTATCATTTATTATTTATTATACCCGATGTATTTATATGAAAAGTTCTGTACGCTAGTTAATGCTAGCGTATGTGTGCGCGTGTGCGCAGTATCTCCAGGCATTTTTCGGAAAGAGACAGCCATACATGTGTCACATGCTAATCATGTATATTTTCCCTTATAACATTTATTTTCTGAATAACTTGCTTTCGGCTGTTGCTAGAACGCTTTCACCTACACAGAGCAACAGAGAGGCCCGGCCAAACGAAGCTCTATGTGACAGTCTACAAACATATCAGTATTAACTCACGCAATCGTTAATATATAGATTCTACTGGGATTCAGGCAACACACACACACACACACACACACATATATATATATATATATATATATATATATATATATATATATTCGACTTAAGAGTTAGGTATTTCTATATTTTTTCTAAGCAGGATTTAGTTTGGTTCAAGGCGAAATGAAATGGAAATAGAGTTTAGAAAAATGTTACGTAAACCTTCGTGGTCGACAGAACCTGTTTATTTGTTTGAAAGTCGACAATAAGAATAGGCGGGAAATAAATAAATAAAAATTTCGATTATGAGAATGACTACATTACGAAAAAATAAAAAGCGTACAATTTCTTACAATAACACGAAGAGCTTAATAACTAAACTACTAATCACTCATAACTCAGATATTAGGGACTTTATTTCAAATATTAAACTTCTGAGCCAAGTAATAAAAAATAAAATAAAATAAATTTAAATCAAAGAAAGAAATTTAAGTTCAGGACTATAAATAATTGAAAACAGTTAACCCGAATCAAACACTGGGAAAAACACTTCCGCACTTTGATTATTTTATGTAAGCTCGACTCGACCTTCAGCTCACACATGCATGACACATGGCTAGATGATCGCTTAAAGCATTGTCAGTCGCTATCTAGTGTTTATTTCTATATCCACACTGGTAATATATATTCAAAATAAAATCCGTTCGTCATGGGAGATGAGAGTGTAGCTCAGATCGCTACAGGTGTATGTAAAAACGATGAAGATTCTGGGCTAAAATAAAATCTAGAAAATCAAAAACCATTATATTTCAACCCATGATATATATATATATATATATATATATATATATATATATATATATATATATATATATATATAAAGAGGCTGTCGCCTCAAAGTGTTGACTTCAATGTTCATTTTATATTTACACACGCTCTATCTCTGATATTGAGCACTCTATCTAATAAATATAACACATCTTAAGACTATATTTCTTCATATATATATATATGTATATATATATATATATATATATATATATATATATATATGAAGATAGAGAGAGAGAAAGCGAGTACAGGTAATAAATCCGTTGGTATATAATCCAAGTGAATACTAATACTATCAAATATTAAAACAGATTCACAAATAGAGCTCGATGTATTTATTATAACAGGACAGATAAATTACACAACAAAATCCAAGATTACCTCACATGGTGGGTATAGATCTATTTCATCCGACGAGAAGATCATCAGTTTTATTCAACGCCCGTATATGGACTGTGTTCTTAGAAATTTAACTTTGACAGTAGTCGAAAAATTGTTACAGAATTTATCCATTTCGATGCTTCAGTCAGACAAAATGCCCGAGTCGATAGTTAGAGGAGATTGTGAGGTAGTAGCCTTAAAGAGAGGTTTTATAAAAATAACCCTCATATTAACCTATAACCTTAAATTGGGGTTATATGAGGAATGCGGTGTTAAACTTAAATCAAAAGAGGGCAAAAAACAGAGTTTTAAAAAAGTTATATATATATATATATATATATATATATATATATATATATATGATTATTTATTCGAAAATAATAACATAAATATGTTATAAAATCACTACAAAAATAGCCATTTTGTTTCAACACTTCTGGTTTCTTCTCAAGTGATGAGGTTGAATGTAGAATAAAGGGTTTTAAAAGGTTCAAATCAATCAAACAACCCTCACCAAGGGAAACGCTGTTACATAAGCTGGAATGACTAATCAAAATACAAGTATACGAGAATTCAAAAGAATTGACAAGGAACTAAGGTTATAATAATTATTTAATGCTTTAATGTTGGGGTTAGACTAAAATAGAATTTATTCTAACTAATAAATATTAAATTATACGATAAAATTTGAAATTAAAAATTACCCATTTTCAAATGTAAATTTAATCTATATTAAGTTTAAAATTATAAAATTACTGAGAAAAAAAAAAGAAAAAAATACATATTATTCTGTTTTTGTTTTTATTCAAAATAAAAAAAAACAAAAAAACAAGATCAAATGTTGCTGTGAACTTCATGACAACATAGATACATTTGAATCATAAAGAGGCAGTGGAGGATAACATCTTGCAAAAGACAATACACAATCAGATTATAATACATAAACACGCAGACGTATTTAGATATATACACGCATAAAAAAGAGACAATATAGGAAATATAGATAGGAAATATCTCGACGACCCTTTAAAAAAAGACACAACATAATGAAAGGTACACACGAGTGACCATACACACAGACACCGATAAAGACACGTACATACACACACAAACATTGCCAAGGACACGCCGATACACCTACCAAGAAATATTCAAGTTTGAAAGTGTTATTAAACGAATTCTAACCACTTATTAAAATATAAATTATACGGGCAAATATACATAGATAAAAATGGTAGAATAGATAAAATCCAACATGGGCAGAACAGAAAAACAAACATTGGGGAAAGAAAGGATATTAGACATGGACAAAAAATAGACATATAAAAAATATAAAAATTATGATATATAAAAACGAAAACTCCAAACACACAAATATTTATAAAAAAAATATATTTACTATATAATTATATATGCACTAGTGCACATACACGAGTACAAAAATATAACAGTAGGTGAAAGAAAATAAAAACTACATACAGACATATGTGTACACACATTCTTCACTACACAGAGAAACACAGAAAAGCCTACCTAAAGACAAGCATATACACACACACACACACATATATATATATATACATGTATACACACATATACATATATATATCCATATATACAAACACACACATACATATACGCACACGTATATGCATATATATACACATACAGAAGCAAGCATAAATATATCAACCCACACAGAAACATAAAAAGCAAAAAAAAAACAAATACACACACACACATATATATATATATATATATATATATATATATATATATGTATATATATATACCGAAACACACAAACATACATATATACACCATACACATATGAAACACACACACATACACATGCAAACTCACGCATATAAATAAAAAGCACATACAAACGCAAACTTAAACACACATGTATATATATACACACATACACATATACATACATACACACATACACATATATATAGACACATACACACACATAAATAGGCATATACATACATAAACCTACAGATATTCCAACAATATTATCTTAGTGACGATAAAGAACAGTAAATTCCATAAAATATTAAAATGTAACGAGACACAATTGTTGATTATTAAGTCTATAAGCAATTATAAAACCATTATCAAACAAAAGTAGATTTTAGTTAGTATTGATAATTCAAAAACACTAAGATATACATCCATATATATTTACGAAGACATACGCACATACATCAACATAAACAGATATATAAACATGTATAAATACCCATATATGCACATCCACATATACACATATATAAGTACGCACACATATACATACACACACACACACACACACACACATATATATATATATATATATATACACACACACATATACACCCGCATATGTAGGCACATACCAAAGTTTACATACCTACACATACGCAAAAACAAGCACACATATGATAGGTGTCAACACACGCACACACACACACACATATACACACATATAACTATAAGTACAGATATATTCGTATGTATACATAAACACATACGCATTCGACCATACAAATATACATACACAAATACATTCACATAAACATACATACAGAAATACACGTGTATATATATATATATATATATATATATATATATATATATATATTTCACTCCTCTCTTTTTCTCCTTATTTTCTTTTTTGCCTTTTTTCTTTTTATAAAATTATAAAAAACCTACGTATATATATATATATATATATATATATATATATATATGTGTGTGTGTGTGTGTGTGTGTGTGTGTGTTAATAAAACACAAACACACACATGCACACACACACATGCAGACACGAATAACACTACACGTATACCAACACACTCACATTAACAGGAGGACCATCAGGTAATAAAAGTAACTACCTACTAAACTTACAGTGACATATGTTTATTGTTGAAAGTATTACAACCCCTATAGTAAGTTAAATTTATAATGGTGTTTACAGTTAACGGTTAGTTCATATCTTTGATTTAAGAGATGGGTCTTAATTTTAAATTTAATTATTTCAAATTTTTCGTTAAGACGTAGATAGCCAGGGGCACACAGGGAGTTACATGTTCGGCTTCTCTTGACTAATCACTATTTAACAGTCGTTGTTTTATTCTTTTCTTTTAGACTCCAAAAATACTTGTACTTATAATTACTGCTATTAAAAGATTGTATATGCCCCGGCGAACGTTCCTTGAATGATTTCACGGTGCTTCCAATGTAATAAATAAAATATTACCATGAATTTATTATATATATATATATATATACTTGGTGCATTACATCACTAAAATAGTAATGTAATAATATAGGACATGATACATTTCTATGGTATGTTAACGTTATTAGGACTATAAATAACACGAAAGACATAAATATAATATATATAAAGAAATTCAAATAATACATATAATGAAATTAAATTGTTTTAAGCACCTTGAATATTTATTTACAGTGATGTCTTTCAGTAGAGAAGATGACGATGCATAAGATTTTGTCTCTCTTGCTGTGCTCGGAAGCAGTAGCAAATCTGGGGAAGAAAGAAAAACAAACTCTTTTTTATCTGGAATTCTCCAAAAAACACTGCTCAATGTAAATTTACAGAGCATAAATATTATAAATTAACATTTAAAATATGGTTTCTTCGCTACACAGGAATTACCATGTTTCAAAAACCGAAGCTAAAAACTTCAAATTTAATTATATCAGTAAATTAAATGTATTAGTCCTGTTTGATCTTCAAGCGAATTTTGGAATTACTTATTTTTAAATTTACTGAGTTTTAAACGCACATACAATTCCTAATTTTTTGCTTCTAAAGATACAGAGAAATGCAATCATTTAGACAGCGGCGATAGCGTGTTCATTTTTATTAATTATTAGGTTGGTGCAAAAATAATGTCGTTTTCTCACATAGTAACATATGTGACAAAACGTCATTATTTTTGCATTGTATTAATTATGAGTTACGTCCAAAAAAAAGAGGTTATGTTTAGGTAGGGTAGGGGTGCATTTCCCAATGAATTTTGACATCCGTTCAACGCATGTTGTCTCTTTCTTTTTTATCAACGAGAAAAAAGTTTTCGGCATTTTTTCCGTTAAATTCTTACTTGTATATAAAAATATTCTTTCAAAAGGGGTCCTTGGATTAGAATACGTAATATTGAACTACAATTTTAAAATATTATTTTTACTCTTAATAACTAATAGACTATATTTCTTTTTAAATAAATAAATGTAATAGAATTACTTAAATTATTTAAAAATTATTATTACATATCAAATATAAGCATTTTTTAATTATTTTATTTTATTTTTAAATATTATTTAAGGAAAATTTTTGACAATGTCGGCAAAGAATAGCTATCTCATTTCTTTGATTCAGTAAATATATGTTTTATAAACTTAGTAATATATAAATTCTCATGTATGCACAAAGGACATGGCTCATTTAATGACATGCATGTTCTAGCTTTTCTTATTAGTTTCCATTTTACTGTTGGTGTTTTATTGGTTCCATTCATATATATATATATATATATATATATATCACGTCATCCACAGACAGACTGTTTCGCTGTTTCACAGCTCATCAGTATAGCTAGACATCCGGTTGCCTCTAGCTCGGATCGAAACTCGACTGAATTGATGTCAGTCTGAGCACAGCAGGGATGCAGGTGGATTTTTAGCGTATTTATTTTTAGAAACACGCCCAGTGACTGACAGTGACTCAATTCGCTATGCGAAGAGTCTCGCTATATTAGCTATAATATTCACTGTTTACAAACCCATACCTACTCCCTAGAGAGCTCAACTGAAATTAATATTTATTTCAGGAGCCAATATAACTTCATCCACAGACAGACTGTTTCGCTGTTTCACAGCTCATCAGTGTGTCTAGACATCCGGTTGCCTCTAGCTCGGATCGAAACCCGACTATATATATATATATATATATATATATATATATATATATATATATATATATATATATATATATATGCAACAAAAAGCTGTAAAACACCATATACTACCCTACACTACAGTAGGTCTCATCAGGCTAGGTAACAAGTGTTCTTCAAACCACACCACACTACTATTATGATGCTGCGACAACGGAAGTCAAGAAGTTGAGGTGTGAGCGAAGAAAAAATATTTATCTTCATCCGATGCCGTACAAGCCGAGAAGATTCTTGCTTACATGTCTACAATTAGACATTATTAATGTTCCCCCATTCAATAACAATGTTTTATAAGTGGCTATCGCTAACTTCTCCTGGCACAACCAACAACCGCTACCACTTGTTCTGCCAGATTTTGCTCTCCTCAAAATGCTCCACTTCATGCACAAACTTTTACCATGTTCTTCCTTCGATTTCCAGACGTGATCCGCCTGTTTTGTGTTGTACCTGTGCCTTTCCATCCTAAAAGGAATGTATGGTTGTACCAGCGTTTTTAAACGGGCCCTCGGTACATCCTATGGCCACTATTGTCACTAACTTCAGCCTGGTAGACTACACATTCTATGCAGCACACCCCGTTCAAAGGGCAATTACTTTACTGATGAAAGCCCAAAAGGACGAAATGGCCATCCAGTGCTTTCTGTATTCTCTTGTAATTAAATGTCCCAGACTCGATGAATTATGTGAACTTGTTCAAATCTCCAAATATTTCTCTCACTTATAAACCTATGCTTAATCTAGCTTCTAATGCTCTGGATGGAGCGGCTTGGTGAAAGCAGACTTTTCTCTTGGAGACGGTTCAGTTGGGTTATGTATACTTGGATGAGTATTACCACTAGAATTAGGCGTATCTGCGCTATATTCTGTCTAGTTAGTTTCTGCTACGTCATCGAGATCTGCTGGCCCAGTGGTTTCATGCTTAAATGGTATCATAACGGTCTGGGTTCGATTCTTTGATAGTGAATGCGCACTGTTGATAAGTCCCAAAATGGGCGAAACGGCCGCTCAGTGCATTCTGTTGAGAATTCTTTTTCTAGACTCGATAAATTATCATGAGAAATTATTCAAATTTCACAACAAATCTATTACTTATATGTTGTGTGAATATATATATATATATATATATAGAGAGAGAGAGAGACAGAGACAGAGACACAGAGAGAGAGAGATAGATAGATAGAGAGAGAGAGTTTACACTTAACAAAATCCATCGTCCAGTAAATTACTGGTGGATAACGCGTTTAAGGCGAGCAGGTATTGTAAATAATGTGCTTGGTATTAGGAAATAGGACATTAATAGTGAAGAGATGAATGGTTTATCTTTCGAATCAAAGTTTTGGAAATAAATATCTGCATATCTGTGGTTGTGTGAATCTATGTCTGAGAAAGTTGAAAGGTAAGTCACTGAACTTTTATTATTATATTCTCTCTCTCTCAATCTCTTCCACTGTATATATATATATATATATATATATATATATATATATATATATATATATAGATAGATATATATATCGAAAGAGAGAGAGAGAGAAGTATGGATATGCATAGAAGACCTACACATGAATAAATCAATTCGCACCTAATTTTACAAGTCACATGTAAATATATGCACGTGAACTCATGAATACTTGTGTGCATTTGTTACTGTTTCTGTTTGTGGCGTGCATGTGTATGCGCTACGGTATGAGAATATGTCTGTTTATTTGTCTGTGTGCGTGTCGGTTTGTGGGTGTGAGTGCAAACGCGCATCTCTTAACTGTACAGATGATCAAAGATTGTGATTGTCCGTAGTCGAAGAAAGAATATGTTTCTTCTCGCCTAGAAATTAAGCCAGGAATCAGGACAGCTGAAAGGCTTCATATTCCGGACACGATTTATAATCAACATGAAGACATGAATACCTGAATTCAAGTGCTGTTTGACATATATATATATATATATATATATATATATATATATATATACAGAGATAGAGGGAGAGAGAGAGAGACATGATGGTGCAGCTGTGCTAAATCGAAGGTCAGTTATTCTAGAACTACAGAATGTTATTTGACAATAGCTGACCTTCGTAGGTTGATGTATACGTTTAAGTTCATTAAGTAATTGGAAAACCCGGTAGAATGAAGACTTTAATTTTCTTCCCCCTTCACATGTTCTTGTAGAATTTGTAAAGCCAGTTATTTCTCTACCTGGTCTTCTCCATTTACTCTTTGCCTCAGGGTAAGAATTTCTTTACAAAATGGACAGAGGTTATTTTTCTGATGTCGATGGCAGGCATTCTTGCAATATCCCTATAAGAAAATTATCAGCACTTGTCAAAACGTAGAAGAAAAAAAAATCGAATGAAATACTTGAAACGTTTTAAGTTTTGATTTGCTTGTAATCAAGCCTGAGAAAAGTTGATAATTTATTCAAGGCGTTAAAACAATCGTTTGTTTATTCGCTCTTGTAAACTATACTTGTAAAAAATGAAAAGAAATCTAAAAAGTGTAAGCCATAGAGGATTTGTTGAGGACATTAAAAGCTTCTGCAATGTTCTAATTATGACATCTGACCGAAAATAGTGAGACATATAATCCAATAGAATTAATGTCAAGCCAACTGTTCAAATACATAACTCCAAGCAAATTGATGGGACACCAGTTGTCAAAATATTAACTATCTCATTTAACCACTTTCTTCTTTAACTACAAAAAATATATATTTCATATAGGAATCAAATATACACTAATGTACATGACAATGATAAGGATATTAGTTTAAGCGAATCGCAAAATAATATTTACACTATTTACATTATTCGGACTGTTATCCCCATCTTCATCGCTATACTCGGCCGAACCCTTTATTTTTTCCGCCGGCATAGATTGTTCTAGTTCCACATGCCATGCCTCTTACGGATGCCTGTGTTATTTCCCGTTAACTCAACTATCCAAGTTTTTTGGTTCAATACGTATGTAGCCTAATATTTGAGTGTAGTCACTGGATCTAACCAACGCTTTTATCTACTGGGCCATGTGTTCGAAATTCGAATCAACTGAAGAAGGCCGGAGTGTACAACGGCAGAAGCTTCGTGAATATGGCAGTTAAGATGGGGATAACAGTTCGAATAATGTAAGTAATATAAATAATCATAATACCTCATCTCAGAGATATATACTGACGCGAGATAATAATTATAATAATCACATAATCCCAGATGTACAATCAAGAAGTTCAAAGAATGATAAACACGAAAGTATATTCGTCTAAAGTAATTATGGAATAATAATAATAATAATAATAATAATAATAATCTCTAGGATGTTCTGTACTTGCACCAAATAAATATAAAAATCGTCATGAAAAGATATCACAATTCTATGGGATTAAACCATCTTGACAAACAGGAAGACTGAAACAAATAACCCGGACATAATTGTCAAAAACCGAAAAAAAGAAAAAAATAGAAAAAAATGTGGAAACTGAAAAACAAGAAGAGAAACAGTCATGCTAGGTGCGCTTGGAATAGGTGCGCGGTCAAAAATAGAAATACAAAAAAAAATGTCTTTATAAATACAGTCACATACTAAGAAGAACATTGTTCATGTATCGCTAGTAATGTTACGGAAGTTGGAAAGTAAATCATAAAGTGTAGCCATAACAGCACACTACTACGTAAATTACGTCTTCCGGCAGACTTAATAGGTAGTGTGACCATAGCAGAAATCGAAATATAATAATAATGTGTCACTTGAAGACATCAAAAATTGCAATTGTAGTTGGAGCCTTCGGATTGATGGGAAATGCTTCTGATAGACTCATTGAAGGGATTTCTGGTAGCCCATGCCTTAAAAGAATACAAAGATTGTACTCACAAGTACAACTCACACATTAAGAAGGGCTTAAGAAGGTCAAAACTATATTTCTTAGTTTATTTTTTCAAAAGAAAAATGCTCAGTGTAAAATGTCATGTTGTCATTTCTGACCATAGGTCTCAGTTTGGGACTCGGAAAGAAATGAGTATACAAAGGAATTTTAATTATAATAATAATAATAATAATAATAATAATAATAATAATAATAATAATAATAATAAGAAGAAGAAGAAGAAGAAGAATGCAGGGATCAAAACTGAAAGCGATGGTATTATTCTTGCTGCACAGGGTGAATGTTTTCTAACTAGAAATTACCAATTATCAAGTGTGGGATCTGATTGGAAGTATTACCTTGCACGTATTTTATCTTGGTAAATTATGATGGACTACATTAAATACCCCATTCAGTATCACATATTTACTTGGATAGTTGGATTTTCCCCATTAGTTAGGGACCGGCACACCATGAATATCTGTTCATGAGCGGGAGAAGTATGGGAACATCATGGTTGGTTTTGTTTTTAACATAGAGGTTGGGGAAACTAAGGCAACTTGAGAACCTCCTTAATCAAAGGCCCTCTGAGCTGACTGCGTTACCCAACCTGAATATATTTCTGCTAACTGGGCCTGATCTGCAAGATTATGTAATACTTTTATGAAAACCTGCCACCATATCGCGCACATTTGGATGTGATGGATATGTTTGGTATACCATTAACACGCTGAATGTCAAAGATAATAATGAAGGCGTTGGATTTCACATATTTGGAACCGAGCGCCATTTTGTTGATGTGCTCCTTTTTCACAAAATAATAATAATAATAAGTACCTCCTTATTGATACGGTAGTCCCTGCAGACTGCAATGTATCTATAAAGATCTTCAAAAAGCTATCAAAATACAAGGACCTGGAAATCGAAATCTGAAAAATGTGGTACATGAAAACATCAACAATCCATGTTATCGTTGGAGCCCTAGGATTGATTGGAAAAGATTCCAGTAGACTAATTGGAGAGATTCTTGGAAGCCCATGCCTTAAAGAAATACAAAAAAATGTTCTCACAATTACAGCCCACACTTTACGAAGAGCTTTTCTATGTAAAATATCTGTTTGTTTTTTAGTTTTTGTTGTTTTTTTGTTTTTTTTGCTTTTTTTGTCAGTGGAAAATGTCATGTTGCCATTTCTAGCCCTAGGTCTCTGAGTGGGACCCTGAAATGTGTACACACCCAGAAATCAAAGGAAATAATAATAATAATAATAATAATAATAATAATAATAATAATAATAATAATAATTGTAATTCTTATCATTTCTTAAAGCAAGGATTAAACTTATTTTATCAAAAAGTCTAAGGAATTTCGAAGATTTAAGATTGCTGATTTTGTTAAAAATAAGTTTGTTTCTTACATTATTTTCCACTGAAAAAATCTAACCAAAATTCTGTTACTTTTTGTCCAATTATACTAGTACAGAACTTTATGAAAAAAGAAGTAACAAAAATAAGATATATACAGAATGTCTCCGATTATGTTTTCTAGATTCTTTTAGCGATGACATGAAACGTCATCGCTTGAAAAGCGTTAGATGATGTGATGATGCCTTTTAGCATTTGTATGTTGTTGTTTCCGATTAATTTCCTCGTTTTTGGTCGTATGGAAAATAAGAAGGTTGAAAGAATCTGCATACATGCTATACTTGTATAGCACAATCAGTAGACTCATCATAAATATTAATTCAGCATTAATTAGGAAGAAAGGAACCATGATCCGAGTGATAGGAGTAACTTCAACGAGGAGTCACGAGTGTAGGGGTAAAAAAGGCAATATGGCGGACGTACTCTCGTTGAAGTACAGGAAATGACGGATATGTGACGAGATGTGCATATTTTGTCAGAAAAGACACCCGAAGATGGCGAGAGTTTTTTCGTTGTAGATGAGAATACAAACCAATACTGAAGCAAAGAAAATCTTTGGGAAACAATACAAACATGCTGAAAGAAATATTATAGTTGGAAGAGTAAAAAAAAATGTCGATAAAAAATCTGCGAATACTGATGATCACATAGCGTTAAAGAACCTGTCATGTACTAACATCTAATATGTGAAAATTAATTATTAAGTATATGGTGTATTATGTTATGGAAATATATATGTTTCTATGCAAGAGGGTACAAATATATTCCATAACTTTCATAGTCCTAAAATGACTTTGGGCAACTTTAGAAGTTTTCAAGTAGTTTTGTTTTGTTTCTTGTTAGTTTATTTATTTTTTTAATAGAAAGAATTACAGCCGCGCTTAAGCTGCGAAGGCTCGGAATAAACGATCCTGTTCGAAACAACATAAAAATAAAATTAAAGTTAATCAGTCAAATTATGAGGGAAAATGAGCACAACAAAGATAAGTGCCTTCAAAATGACCAAAGAAGTGGCCGGAAGCGCTTGCGCTAAAGAAAATTATGGAAACTATCTGTAATCCCTTACGGGAACACTTAAGGATGCTGACAAAACTAAATAAAAATTAATTAGATCTTCCTTGTGTGTATGTTTTAAAGAAAGGGTTGTTGCGCAAAGATACATTAATATATACCGAATGCAATAGCAAACTTGTCCAAATCGTGTAAAAACAAACTTGTACATTCGTTAGATTAAGCTTTGAATGGATGTATCTTAGAAATAATTAAAGATATCTTACTGGAAATTTCCGAGGTTTTTATAACCCTATTGGACTCTACTTTGAATAGTAAGAATGTATAATTACCCTCCAAGCTTAACAGAAAATGACATGTTCACCTTTATTTAATCATAGCTAAGGATTGGAAGCTCATGGAGGATTGAAATTAAGTTCACGTACGATTTCATTTTCAACTCTTTTTTCACTGCTCTTTGGACTGTCATGACTGAAAATCCCTCCTGGCGTGCCAAATGTCCTGTGGATTCTTTAGCTCTAAGTTGAAATGATGATCCTTCTTTTTGCTGTGATCTCCTGATCTAGATTTCCTCACTACTGTATTAAAAGATATTCACCGTTCTCTTGTTGGTTCGGGAATGGACTTTGAAGATAAAAGCCAGGGTATGAATGTTAGTACCATTACTGAAGGTCTGAATTATCTTTTCTCTCTCACCATTGCTAAGTTGGGAAGACATAGTGGGGCTAACACAAAACGATTTTAATCAGTTCTCTTTCTAGATGAATAACTCAAAGGATTTTTTACTGATGTGTGTATGTATGTGTGTATGTGTGAGTGAGAGAGAGAGGGGGTGTATAATGAAACCTCGGTTTAAAGCCTATCGATTTTAGGAATATCAAATTTAAAGAATCACCCTTTGTTCAAATGGTCATGACGATAACAGTCATTTGGTTCATACTCACCAGAACCACTACCTAAAATCTATTTCAATCTACGCGCGAATTCTGGAAGATCACCAGCCAAACGAGGAACGGAGGCAAAGCGAATGTTCCCACATTAAATATTAATGGTCCTCAACAGACAAGGTAAAGCTCTTCACCTCGATTTTTGCCTCAAACTTAACGTTAGATATCAAAGGACATCCCCTCAAAAACTTCCTACGTTTCGCTGAGCACAATCTCAATAATATATTCATCCCAGCAAGAGAAGTCTCCAACCTTATCAAAAACCTCGACCCTAAAAAAGCCACTAGTCCAGACAAAATTCAAGTGGTCATCTTTTAGAATATCGATCCAGAATTATCCCCAAATCTAACAAAGTTATTTAACCGATTCCTGAAGGAGAAATCTTTCCGAAGTATGTGGAAGGCGGCTAGCGTGTGTCTAGTCTTCAGGAACACTGGCAACTGACTTCCCCCTCGGTATCACCAGTAAGCATTTTGGGATTTAACTCAACAAGAAGGTCTGGATAGTAACAGCCTCTTTTTCGACGAGCAGTATGAATTTTGATCAGCTCGATCCACTGCTGATGCCATAATTACCGTTACACACAGAATTAGTGAAGCCCTTGTCAAGACACATACCACAAAGACCATAGTATTAGAAATCACGAAGGCCTATGACAAGTTGTGGTACAAATGTTTGCTGCACAAGCTCTCTAGCTATGGAATCATTGGAAGCGTTTTTTTTATTATAAAATCCTTCCTAACAGGTAGATCCCTGAAGGTAGTCATTAACAGTCAGTCCTCCGAGGTCCAGGCGGTTAACGAAGGCGTCCTCCAGGACTCACGTGTCGGAACAACTCTCTTTCTGATTTACATAAATTACCTAAGAATATACGCCGATTATTTGTAAACGTTTATATCGATAATACGACGATAAACGGGCACAATTCTAAATGCGTCTTGAGGATCAGAAATTGGAAGCTGATCTCTCTTTTCTGACCTTAACACTGAATTCCCAGTGGGGGAAAAAAACTGGCTGGTTACATTCAGTGCCTCTAGAACCAAACTGGTTACATTCCATCACCGCCGATCAAATCCCGAACTACCGCCAGTCAGGATGAATGGATGTCCCTTCGTGGGTGCCACGTGTCTCGAGATGATATTGGGCCTGAAACGCACACCCGACCTCAAGGGCAACTGCTATATAGGATCCATTACTAAAGATTCAGGTAAAATGATTGGCTCACTGTCCTGCTCCAGTAGTTAACTGACTCCTAATGCTATCATCTACCTTTATAAGAGCCAGATCAGGCAGAAAATGGACTACTGTTGCCATATTTGTCCGGGAGTTGCACAGACCTCAATTTCCAGTCTTAATAGAGTTCAAAAGCGTCGAGTCCTTGTGGGAGAAAAATTATTTTTCATTTTTCACATACCAACCTCTCTCTCTCTCACACACACACACACACACAGATACACACACGCAGACAGCTCTATCGCTACTACCGTGGAAAATGCTCGGATGGACTGCATCTCCTGGTTCCACCAGTGCTGACTTTCACGGCTGGGACCCGCCATGCCATAGTAGCAAACTATTCAGATTTCCTCCGTGTTCCACGGGTGAGGAGTAAGTTCCACTCGAACAGCTTCTTCCCGGGAACGACTGCCCTATGAAACAGACTCCATAGAGGACGTATCTCTGATCACTACAATCCTAACCTGTTCAAGTCTATAGTCAGCCATTATCTTCCCCTACTATCTATATAAGCTACCCAAGTAGCCACTGTAAAAAAAAACAAAAAACAACAGAAATCAAAGAAAAGGATAATACTAATAATAACTAGACAAACGGAAAAGATGGTTAATAACTGATAGAAGTCTCCTGTCCTTCTGACATGAGAATTGAACACAAAGAAAATCGACATCTATGATGATTTAAAGTATGAAATTTTGAAAGTTTGCAAAAGATTAGCATAGAAAGCAATTGCTGCACCAGTGGACAATGGATGAGTCGGTAAGCTTACAAAAACACGGAAAAAATATTACAGGTATTCAATTGCGATTTGGAAATAGAGTCATCACAAAAATCATGCTGGCTCGGAACAGCGACGATACTCCGGAAAGTCTGTGATTTAGCCTGATGGTGAAAAAAAGAAAGGAGATGTTTATTTCTTGTAAAACACAGGAGATGACCTAAAATAAACTTTTTAGCAGCAAACGAATATCACATGCTCTGAATAATAATAATAATAATAATAATAATAATAATAATAATAATAATAATAATAATTTACATTATTCGGACTATTGTTCTCATCTTTGTCGCCATATATATCACAACGATTCAACCTTTTTACGCTCCGGCCTTCTTCAGATGATTGGAATGTCGAACTGAACCATTTATTTTGCTCACTGGGGTAGGCTGTTCTAGTTCCACGTCCCATGTTTAATAGATGTCAGTTATCAGTTATCTCCTGTTAATTACCCTCTCCAAATTCTCCACTGCCTTAACCGGATACTGAACTCGCACTCTTTGTGTCCTGTCACTGGATCTAACCAACGCCTTTATCCACTGTGCCATGTGTGTGTGTCCTTGAGAAGGCCGGAGCGTACAACGGCTGAAACGTTATAATATATATGGCGACTAAGATGAGGACAATAGTCTGAATAATGTAAATAGTGTACATACATAATACCTCATCTCAGAAATATAGACAGATAATAATAATAATAATAATTATTATTATTATTATTATTTTCTTATTTATTTCATTATATGATTTCTGGTATCCTTTGTCTCGATTTCCTTTGCCGTACGTAATCTCACCCCACCCATACACACACACACACACACATATATACATATATATATATATATATATATATATACTTAGTTGTATGGATGTGAGTTTGTAACGCTGGATTTCACGCTTTTGTGATCCTCAGACGAACTGATTTATTTTTTTTAAATTTGAATTTTTGTTTTCTGTCTATTATGATTGGTGATCTTTTGTGGTAGTAAGGTGAAAAAAATTATCTTCTGTGTCCGTTTTAGGCATACGTATTGTCGTTCTTACAGACATATCTGCCCGGTGCGGACATGTATCCATATGTTCGAGTACGTATACATACGCAATTGTGGTCGTTTCGGTTTTTGAGTTTGTCTAGCGAAGTTCTTTCCACAAGGGGGGTGGGGGGGATTGCGGTGCTTTTGTCCATCTTTCAGATCGTTCGTTTACTTCGTTAACGGAGTGATACTTACACACACACACACAGATGTATACGTGTGTACATATATTTATATCAGCTTCGGCCTTACATTTGCTCAAAATGGGTTATGTATATGAATATAGCTCTAAAGATGATATTTTTATTTTTATTTTTAACGTTGCTTGCTTATGTCTTATAGACGATTGCACTTATATAAATAGTCGAATTCCTAATTTATATTACTTATTAATATGTTTACGGAAAATTGGCACTAATGGAGAAGGGGAATATGATTGTAAAAGGAATGTGATGATGGTAAGTATGGCAATGGATGTAGCGAGCATAAAGATGGTGATGAAATAGTAAGAATGAAATAATAATTTCAATAATGAGAGCAATGACAATTGTGGAGGGTATGATGTGGAAACAATGATGGTCGTAACGTATAATGATAATAACAGTAAAAGTAACAAACACATTAGTGTTTGTTACTTTCACTGTTATTATTATTGTAATGATATTAGGTTGGTGCAAAAATAATGACGTAATAATATCGTTTTTTGACGTATTTTTAACGTCGAAAAACGACATTATTACGTCATTATTTTTGCACCAACCTAATAGTAATAGTGATGATAGTAACAGAAGTAAAATAAAATAATGATAATAGCAATAAAAATAAATAATGATAATAATTAATGATAAAAAATAATGATAAATTAAAATTAAAAGTTAAAATAGCAGTAGTGAATAGTAATAAATAATAAATAACGATGTAAGTGGTAATAAATAATAATAGTGATGGTACTAGTGGAAGAGATAATGAATAAAATTGGTGATAACTTAGTAATGACAATAGTGATTGTGATGATAGAGGTAATAAATAAATAATGACACTATTAAAACTAAGACAATCGTAAAAGGCTAACTAATCTTGTGGTGGGGAGGGGCATGAAGTGATAATAATGACAATAGTTATTTTACGTTCAGTACATACGGTAGAGGCGACAATCTTGGTAACTAAAGTAGTGATAGTTATAAAATGATTTTGAAGTGTAAATGTTTTATTTTCTGAAGTCCATAGAAGCGATGGTAGTTTATGTAGACTTGCTGGTAACAATATCGATCTGTGTTACTTGGTATCGTATTTTTTTAATGTATTATCCGTTTGGTATGAACTCTGATAGTAGATATTTATTTTCGTGTCTGATTTTTGAAAGTAATACAGATCTTAAGTTTAGTAATTTATTTTCTTGGTTGTGGCAAATCATTGCTACTTTTTCGTGCAGACAGAGTACGCATTTCTTTCTTATGTTATTGTAGGCAAGTGTGTTTTTCATGATTTTCTTATTTTTGGTGTGATGTCTCTGACTTTTAGTTGCGATATGTATGTGGATAGTGTGGTGCTTTTGGAATATTTTCTGTTGAAGAATGAAAGGTCCTGGCTGTATTTTCTTTGCTTGAATGGTTCTTCTGTGACTCCGATGTAGTACATTGTAGTGTTGTTTGCGTTTACTTTGGCTTTATATACTATGTTCATTTTCTGGCAGTTTCCTTGCAGTGAGTTTTATTTCTGCGGTTATATTGGGGGTCCTTGATTGCGTTATTGTATGTTGTTACTTTTTTTTTGGGGGGGGGGCTTTTTATAATTTGAGATATATTTTTAGTGCAGCTGTAGCTAACTTTTACGTTGTTTTTGTTGAATATTTTTGCTAAGGGTTTTTTTGTTTTTTTTGCGGGGAAGTGCTTTTCTGTTAGGTTTAGTAATTTCCTGCCGATATTTGTTTTGACAGATTTATTGTATGAAGGGTTAAACAAAATTATTTTTCTTTTTCTGTTTTTGCGTTTTTGTTGTGGAGGTGTGTATTGTAGCTGTTGTGTGTATCCATTTTTTCTTCGTGCGTCGTCATATGGCGTTTTCTTGCTGTTGAAAATATATATGTGTTCCCACGTATAAGGCCATCTATAGGTAAATTTTGTGATTTTATCCATATCCATGATATAAGACGACCAACTAGGACTAATATGACGATGTTTATGATGATCTCTTTGCATCAGATTGTGATCCTAATATTAATTTTAAAGGGTTTTAATTATGGATACGAGTGTTTCATTCTTTAATTAGAAATAAAGTTTTTTGGCATCTTAAATGTTTTGTGTAATGTACATTATTGAAAATAAAATAAATTTTGCATGTTATATGGAATATTGTTGTTGTTTACAATAACAAACAATTTTAATGAAAAATATAGATTGTATGTTATCCTAAATTTTTTTATCTAACGTGACTATAAGAAATAGTGGTTAGCTCTATAAAACAACAACGAAAGATTTGTTCACGTTACATTATCATTAAACGAAGAAAGAAAATCACCATATTGATACATGTTTTTTAATCCTATCTAAGCTTTCGGCTTACATAAGCCATTATCAAAGATGAGAATTACATTACAATATATTAAGCAATACATATAACGATAGTCTGTTTTTGTTGCATGAATAATACATACATACATACATAGATACATACATATATATATATTATATATATCGCTATATATTATATATAATAAATTATTAATAACGGATGTCCTAATAAATTGTTGGGTTTCCATATTAGGCTTTTTCTGTCAAATAGCAACGACGAGAATAGAAGCATAACAATAACATTAATATTTTTTATAAAAATCAAATGAACGAAAATCACACACAAGACGAAATTAGAATTAAGAATATTATAAAAAAATGCACAACACCAGTTGACAATATAAAAAAAAATAGATTCATTATTCATTACAAGAAGTTTAAAGCCTCTAACCTTATACTTAAAAATAGTAATTCACCTCTTAGAACAAAATTAAATAGGACAAATATTATTTACGAATTTAAATGTTCATTAGGAAATTGTATTCCTGATCAATCAAAATTAGTAAATGAAATTATATAGGCCACACTACAACATGTTTGACACGCAGACTCACTCTACACCTTTTTGACCATAGCTCAATTAGATCTCATTTAAACATTCATGTAGACCTATCGGACACTGTTTCTAACATACTTGTTGACAACACTAATATAATAGCATCATCTACATGAAATAAAAGGCTAAAAATTATGGAAACCTCATTAATAAAAGCATTTTTGAAAAGTAAAATATCATATAAATACATACATATAACAAACTATATCTTGTTAATAGTTAACATATTTCAACCTTGAAAATGATTAAATGTATAGCAAAAAAACGCTCTTATAAAAAGAACAATTGGTCAGTTTTTATATAATTTATCATCCGAAAAGAAAAAAAAAACATGAGAAATTGTAAAAAGAACGAAATCAAATCACCTTGTCGGTCGTATTCAATGAAATGTGCATGAAAGAAGGATTGCTCCCTAAATACACACACACAGACATATTTATTCAAAAATATGATATAAACATGTTATAACACTACTACAAAAATAGACATTTTGTTTCAACACTTCTAGTGTCTTATTAAGTTTTATTCTACATGCATCACCATCACTTGAGATAACATCAGAAGTGTTGAAACAAAATGGCTATATATGTAGTGATGTTACAACATTAGAATTTTCGAATTTTTAAATAAATAATATTTGCTATCCTCTGTATTGAGCATTCTTTTCAGAATAGTGTTTTTGGTTATTGCAATTTTATTCTGTCTACACCAATCTTATACTCATATATATATATATATATATATATATATATATATATATATATCATATAAGAATATATCATATATATCATACATATCTTATCAGAATGTATATTTCACAGTAATATATATATATATATATATATATATATATATATTTCTGTTAAATGTACATTGTTATATGATAAGATAAAAAACAAATAAGAAGAGTTTATCAATCTAACATGTTTCATATATATATATGTGTGTGTGTGAGTTTGTGTGTAATATTGATTCGTTTTCTACGTCTTATAAACCCTTTGCAGGTTATTTAAAGCCAGAAAAATTAGATAGTAAGTTGTTTGGGTGTGTAAATGAATATAACGAGCCCAATGGGAATTGGATCTCGGCTCTCCGATTAAAAATTGCAAGTCATTATCCATTACAGCACCCGCACATCGAAACTTAAAGCGCCTCGTATTCCCCAGCGGTCACCTATCTAGGTGCTGACTAGGCTCGACGTTGCTTAACTTCGGTGAACATACGGGAATAATATCAAATGGGAATTTAAATTCTTTAAAGTTTTCTTCTTCATTTTTTTATTATCGTCAGAAATGTTTAGATTTTAGCTTTCCACTTCTCTTCTTACCACAAAGAAATTCATTAACACACACATTCTTATATAAGATAAAAAAAAACAAACAAATAATAATCTAACATGTTTCACTTTTATTAAAACTTCGTCAGAGAATAAGGTATAAAAAAAAGAAATTCTAGTATTTTTACTTTTGTCTTGTTCGATTTTCATTAGTTAATCAAGTTTCACACGCGTTCGAATTGTAAAATAAACGTCAGTATAATTTATGGCGTTTAGTATTTATAAATTATATACGACATAAATTATACTAACATTTGTTTAACAAGTCGAACGCACGTGAAACCTGATTAACCAATGAATATCAAACAACACAAAAATAAAAATGTCAGAATTTCTTTCTTCTTTTTCTTCATATTTCATTCTCTGATGAAAGTTTAATAAAAGAAAAAAAAAATGAATAGATTGATAAACGTTTCCTATTTGTTCTTTAACCTCTCATTTCTAAGTGAAGATTCATGTTGTTCATAGTTGACGTTCATTTGGCATTTGTTGAAAATATTTATATTATTTTTGTCTGTCTGTTCAGTATCATTATTATTTACTTTGACGTCTCATTGACTTGGAAATATCAGAAAGAAATACACTACCCCAATTGACGCGAACAAAAATCAAAATATCTGCTACAAATAAATTTAAAACAGCTAACCTTATCTTCAAAAATCACAACACACTTGCAAAATCAAAACTACAAAGAACGAACAATATTTACGAATTCCAATTCCCCTTAAGGAACTGTGTTCTGATGAAATCGAAATTATTACATCGGTCACACTACTATCTGCCTAGAGAGTTTTAGGTCCATTATATTTTTTTAATAAATACCATTAATCCCTGCTTATTTTAAATATAAAATAAAATATTAATACCCGTTATTTTAAAATAAAATATAAATCCCGTCTATTATATATATATATAAACCGTAATTCCCGAATAATGTATTGACAGATATTCTTATTGAAATTTAAATAATGTAGCGACCATTCTCTAAGTAGCACTTGAAGATTGCGTTGTGCTTGCTACCGTTGAGGGATAATTATATATATATATATATATATATATATATATATATATATATATATATGCGTGTGGGTAATATATTTTATGCCGCCAGAAGAACTCCATTACATAGTGTTTACCAAATTTTCTATATCTAATTAGTTGACATTCTGTTCTGCTGACATAGAAATGTTAAACTTGATAAATAAAACCCTGTAATTATTAAAAAGTGAAGAGAATTTTGGTTACTCTAATATTCACAAAGTAATGAACATCAGTAAGAAAATGTATGAAGTTTTCGTTATCTCATCAATGCACCATTTCTTTGCAAAATTACTTATGTAATGTTGTGATTATTGACATTATTCGGACTATAGTCCTCATCTTTGTCGCCATATTTATTACAACGTTACGGCCGCTGTACGCTCCGGTGGTTGGAATGTCGAACTGAACCCTTTATTTGGCTCACTAGGGTAAACCTTGAGGACATCTGCCTATGAATTTCTGAGTATTATAAACTTAATAACTTCAGCAACCCTTTTTTTACCAGTGCTCATATTGCAATTTTTGCTGTTATTATTTCATGTTTTTACCAGTGCTCATATTGCAATTTTCGTTGTTATTACCGCCTAACAAGGACACATGGCACAGTGGATAAAGGCGTTGGTTAGATACAATGACAGGATCCCAAAAGTGTGAGTTCAATACCCTGTTAAGACAGTGGAGAACTTGGAGAGGGGAATTAACAGGAGATAACTAATAACTAACATCCATTAAACATGACACGTGGAACTAGAACAGTCTACCCCAGTGAGCAAAATAAATGGTTCAGTTCGACGTTCCAACCACCTGAAGAAGGCCGGAGCGTACAACTGACGAGGACAATGGTCCGAATAATGTAAATAGTGTACATAATACCTCATCTCAGAAATATAGACAGATTCTGAAACTAGATGATTGCAAGTTGCTAGAATGTCCATTTGTCAAGATTAGAGATTAAACAAAAAATGTAGAGGGAGTGGCCATGGTTAAATATAAATAAATGGCAAAATGGCTCAAAAACAGAATAGACAAAGTCTGCAATAAACAACAAAAAAAAGAACATTGCAAAAAATATAAATATGGCGACAAAAATGAGGACAATAGTCCGAATAATGTAAATTGTGTACATAATACCTCATCTCGGAAATATAGCCAGGTAATGCTGTCATTTTTTTTTCTTTTAAGAAAGAGTAAGGTAGTAAATAAATTTAAAGAATAATGTTTATCGATTCAGTCTTTTGAAACAGACAATTACATTTAGATAATCTGAACTTTCTCAGTTTGATCGAATGAATGAAAACGAAGTTTTTCTTTTATTGGAGAGAGATATGTTTTACTGAAGTTTACTTGAAAACATCACAAATGTTTTTTTTTTTTTTTCCTTAGCAAGTGCCAAGTTACATTTTTCTGATGACTAAAGTGGCTTTCTGAATTCTTGCGTCAATTAACTTCAAGGAGTTTCTGGCTTTAGTCGCAATAATTGTGTCAATTACAAACGCATGGCCGTAAAGACTGGCCGGATAATTATCTTAGAAATCCATACAAAGACAATAACTTGCTTGTTCATTTTTTGGAATGTAAAAAAATATATTGAAGAGGATTCAGACGGATGATAAATTGTTTTCAAAAACCATACTGAAAAAAATATTTTGTTTTAATTTTACAAATTAATTTGTTAAAATTCGATGTTTCAAAATTACGACCTTTTCTTTTCATTTTTATTTATAATATAAAGAACAGAAAGAACATTCAAGACAATATATAAAAATATATAGAAATATATATAAAAAAAAATAAGATATATCTAATATTTTGAGAGGGTTGTTTGAAAACTCTACGGTGTTACTGCTGCCCCAGCCGATCAATAGGAATGTTGGGTTAATCTGTTCGTTTCCAATGTAAAACTCTGCTAAATTAGACCACCTCCAACAAAAATACCTAATTTTAAAATGGATCTTGGAAAATGAAAAATCTTTCTGGAGCTTTAATTCCAAGTTAATAGATTCATTTTCCCAGTAATCAAAATAATTTTGTGTATTTTAAACTGAATTTAGATTGGAATCTTTTTTTTACTTTCAATAAAATCGTTAAATTCGTTATCATTTCAATTATTTCCTATGCGTGATACATGCTTAGGCAATCATGTATCTTTCGATACATTGACTGACGAGGTAAATTTTTTTCGCCGCAGTAGTTTGCTATTTCTTTCTGACATCAAAAGCTATATAGCTTAGAAGAAGATTCATACCTTTCCGAAGTGAATGTAATTTGCTGGAATCTGACTGGAATTCGAAATTGGTTCGTCAATTTCTCAATCCTAGCCGCTATCTATTACTCCACCGTGCCTCCTCGTGTTTGTTTGTTTTTTATTTTATTTTATTTACTCATCTATAAACACAAAATAGATTTCTTTTTTAAAAAATATTTTAAAATAAAATATATTTTTCTGAAACGTTATTTAAGGAAAATTAGCAAAGTTAATATTTACTTAATCTGATTCGAACAAAATATTATTTACTTTTAGCATAAAATATACTAATAAAGAATTTCTTAGCATGGAGGACTTGTTTTGTTGACATGCTGAATGATTTATTGACTACCTGATATTTTGAAATTAAGTATGGATGAACAGAAGTGACATAAATTATTTGACTAATTCTAAGTGAGTGCTTTGTTTTTTTTTTTGTTTTTTTTTGTATATTTTTAACTACCCAATAATCTTTCAAATTTAACAAGAACATTTTTCAGTAATGAAATATTTTCTTAATTTTAGGTATGATAGCTTTATAGTCTTAACTTTGAAGATGATTTCCGTTAAAAAACGCTAGAAAACTAATAAATGTTTATTTTATTATAGGTAATATTTATTGAAATATGAATTAAAAAAAAAAAACTTACTTAAAATTTTCTAAGGTTGACTTGCAAAGCCTGAAATTCCTGAGTCGATCAGTACGCACAGCAAAAAGATGTAAATGTTCTCAGTTTTTTCCCCGTATATGGAACATCCGTTACAACACTTTCATTTAAATGATAATTTCATGTATAGACGCCCGTATTTACAAAAACCTGCACGTTTATATACAAAAGAAAATTACTTTTAAAATGACGCGTCCGTGAATTGTAAAAATCTTTTCCAATTATAGTTAATAAATACAGTTTTTATTTAATAACAATCTGACCAAAACACTACAAACTCATACAGAAATAATTTAAAAAGATTTAAATCTTTATAAATTATTAATTAGCATTTTTCAAAAAATAAAACAATTGTTACAAAAATTCATTATTCCACGGAAAAATGTCTTAAGACAATAGGGTCTATAATATATCTTATTATAATATAAAGTCTATAATATATCTTATAAGTCTATAATATATCTTATTCATAAAAGCAATTATTTTTTTTCTAATTAAATAATGCCTCAGATTTATAAGTTTTATTTTTTTTTTATTTTACTATTCAAAACTTTTCTGTGTCCTGTTAGTTAAAAGAAAAATTGATGAAATTTTTTAAGGACTTGTCCTTAAAAATAGTATAAACTAATGCTACAAAAATGAATTTCACGAAAATTAAATAATTGTGTTGAGGAGGGGGAGGCAGGTGTAAAAATATCTATATCAATATTTTCTAACAAAAAGAATCATTTAAAGAACAAGTTCATTCATTTATGAATAAGTCCTGAAGGTTTCATTACTATACGACAATTATCTGATTTTTGCAAGAATTTTATTTTTTACCGTAAAAAGACGCCAAAATTTCCTATATATTATGGTTATAGTTTGACGCAAGAAGCTACAAAAAATGATTAAAAATATAATTATATAATACAAAATTCTTTGGCTTCAGATTAACACGAAGTTTTTAACGATAAAAGTTTGTTTTATTTAAGTTTTGGGTATTTTTTTCAACATGTATGCTCATTTTTAGCTAATTTTTCAAGGTACATATGCTAAATTAACCCCCCTTTCCATTACTCAACTGTAAGCCTTCTTTCTTAAAACGAATAGTATATTAAATATTTATTTACATATTTATGTCGTGGGATGTGCCGCCACGACTACGATCCACCCGCTTCACCGTCACCGGGTTTCCAAACAAGGTTGTGCTTACTGATAGTGTTATTTCAGGTCTGACGAAACGATCGTCAGCCACTGGCTGAAAGATATCATCACGTAACGCATGCTCGCTTTTCTTAACGTTTGAGGCAAATGATAGGCAAAACCGCTTCAAGTAGAGAAAAGGGTTTTAGCTGCGATTTCGGCAGGGGGGAGTCTTTATAGTTAACAAAGGAAGAAAAAAAATCAGGTCAAACCGACCACACTTTTTACGATCTCTACAAAAGGGCTAAAATGATTACGTACAAACGCTATCCTGATTAAATATACATACACAAACGCGTGCGCGCACACACACACACATATATATATATATATATATATATATATATATATATATATATATATATATATATATTGAGAGAAATAAAAAGACAGAAAAAAAGACAACAGTGTTTTTATCTAGGTATTTATTACCTGACAAACTTATTTTCACATTATATTTATTGCCTAACAATCACCCTATATATATGTGTGTGGGTGCGTATATATATATATATATATATATATATATATATATATATATATATTTATGTATGTATAAATATATATATATATATATATATATATATATATATATACACATATATATAGATATATATATATATATAAATAGATAGATATACTGAGAATGAAAAAAGAAAGAAATACGAAGACCACACTCATTATATGTAGATATCTATTACATAACAAACTTATTTTCGCAATACATTTATTGCTTGACAATCTGCACATATATATATATATATATATATATATATATATATATATATATATATATATACGTACATACATATATATGTAGCTTGAATGTTATACAGATGCGTAATTGCATACACGCACAGAAAGGCGCACATAAACGCATGCACACACATATATATAGCTTGAGAAGTATGTAAATACACAAACACAAGTTACATATATATATATATATATATATATATATATATATATATATATATATATTAATTTAGATTATGGTTATACATATACATATATATATATGTGTATGCGTAAATATATATATATATATATATATATATATATATATATATATATATATATTCATTTAGATTATGTTTATACATGTATATGTGTATGTATACATGCATATGTATATATATACATATATATATGCATATATATATACATATCTCTGTGTGTTTTTGATTAAATATATATATATATATTCCTATTTCTGCATATATTTCATTTTTATGTGTCTACTATATTAACAATATTTTGTATTTGTATTTGTTTAATCGCGTGCCCACATATATACATATGCCTCCATATATAAGTAAAGCTTCTTTATCCAACGTTCAACGGCTGTAATGTAGCAAATTGCAGAAGAAAAAAAATATTTATCTCTGCAAAGGAGTAACGACGGTCTCCCTGACAGAAGAGAATCAGTCGGCTTTTCTTCCCTTGACGCTCTGTCGCCTTGGTTAACAAGAAATACAGAAGACAAAAGAAGCGAAAACAGCAACTCAAACAAAAAATAAAAAGAAAAAGAAAAGAAATACAAACCCTCATAAACTCCCGCCTAAATAGATTCGGTGATTAGGAAGACTCTCTAATCTCTCACCCTTTCAATACATTTCCTGGGGGCCGTTATTTAATTATTTTTAGGAATTTCTTTGATAGGTGGGGCTAGGGAGTTGTGGGCACAGATATACAGTATTGTTAACTGCTGCGGGTGGGTATGAACAAAAATGATTACGTCTGAATTTTAAAATAATTCAATAAAAAGAAAGGATGAAATACTGTAAAAACTTCATATATGTACTTACAGGATGTCTCTACAAAATGTGTGCACACTTTTAGAGTGTATAGCTCAAGCCAAGCTTCAGATTTTCACGTTAGTATTATTAATATCATCCATGCTCAGCTTTGAGCAAAGAAAGTTGATCCTGAACAGCCACTGGAAGTACGAAAATGCAGTTGAGGTTGAAATCCAGTATCGAAGAGAGTTTTATTCTGATCCACCCATGCCGTTTACAATCTCAAAAATTAGAGATAAGTTTGAAGTTGATGGTACCATACACCGTGTGGACAAGTTGATGGTACCATGGTGTACGCAAGAATTTGTCCTATGAAGTAAGAAAGTGTGATGGAATGTGTTCACAGAATCCCAAGCACTTATCAAAATGTTGATTGTTACTTGGGATTCCATTGCATTGAATTGTCAGTAATGTCTGGATCATAACGGACATCAATTTGAAAAATAAAGCTTCAACAAATTCTTACGTGCATGCATTTATAATAAATACTCTATTCATATGGATTATTTAAATTAGTTAAAGTTGGTTCTTGTTTCAAGAATTATTTCTTGAAGACGTTTCAAAATATAGAAACATTTTTTTGAGTCAACCTCTATTTAAATAATTATAGAATTTTTGAAATTCTCCAAGACGTATCAGCAATTTTCAGCAAAGCCTATATGTAAGCTTATTTATTTATTTTTGTTGACAGCTTTCGGGTAAAGTCCTTATATTTTTCTATACTTTCTCGTTTTTTTTTTTTTTTTTTGTTAATCATTTGATTGTTTGGTCGATTTATTACTTACGACTTAACAGCTTTTATTTCAAGCCATAAAATATTTTTCTTTCGATTTTAAGAATTTGGGGGGTAATAATGATTAATTAATACAAATTCTACTATTTAACCCATAGCTAGAGGGAGAAGAGGTGAATTCGTATATTTTCCGTGCACATAAGGGAATATAACGAACCCAACGGAAATTGGAACTTGACTCAGCAATTTCAAATTCTGAGCCGTTATCCATTACAAACCCACATATCCAAGGTTGCAGCACCTCGTAATCATAAGTGGTCACCCATCAATGTACTGACGAGGCACATTATTGCTTTATTTTCGGTGATCGTACGAGAAACGGGGTTTCAACCTGATATGGCCTGTACTATTTTTAGATAGCGACGTGAAACGAATTATTTTTTATTTTATTTACAAAGATTTCAT
Organism: Acanthosepion lycidas; assembly: GCA_963932145.1. Classification (NCBI taxonomy): domain Eukaryota; kingdom Metazoa; phylum Mollusca; class Cephalopoda; order Sepiida; family Sepiidae; genus Acanthosepion; species Acanthosepion lycidas. The sequence goes on along the minus strand of OZ010577.1, from coordinate 131,188,518 downwards.
TTGGTCTCATTGTCTCGACTGAGTGAACCATTTTTCAAAGCCAAACCCGATATTATTATTCTTCTCTAAGATATTGACGTGGGAAGTGGGATAAGCGATCGAAGTTCAAATTTCGGACTATGCCTTGCGCGTGTGTATGTATTTACATATCTATATAATTCTCAGTCTCTCTCTCTCTCTCTCTCTCTCTATATATATATATATATATATATATATATATATATATATGTATATATATATATATATATATATATATATATATATATATATATATATATATATATATATGATAGCTTTAAACTTGTGTTCGAGCATTATATCCATAAGAGAGCTCATCTATAAGCTGTTCTCCTGAGGATTTTACGTCCTGCTAAAGACATACATTCTTTCGTACAGGAATGGTAGACATGGACATCGATGACAACAGTTCCTGCCTCGTCATTGCCATGTATTTTAATGTGTATTTAACATGTCTTTTCCACACGCATTACAGGTTGTATTATCAAGTAACGCGCATTCCGCTGCTGCGTTCTCTCGTGACTTTTCAGACCAGTTAGGGTCAAATAGACTCGGTCACATATAACACATTTGCAAACCAACACGATTACCCATTTCGTCTTTTTATCTCTTTTCAGCTTTTCATTTTCAACGCGTTCTTTCTGAAAATAAATTCTTTCTTGCATGAACCTCTCTCCTCCATTTTCTCCGATCCAATGCCGTGCTCTCCAAGGTCAGTACATACTTAAAGATATTTTAAAACAATCCTTGGAACTCATTTACGGTTTCTGAGCCGGCAACTTACCTACAACGATTTCGCCATACAGGAGTTCCTTGGACATCGTTCGTTCTACATTCTGACTAAATGCCTGCTCCATCTTAATCGATGCTGAAAAATGATCGATTTTACGCTTTGACACCGGGCTTGTTGCACTACCTCAACGTGTCTAACGCATATTTACCAGCGAACACCACGGATTCTCCTGGGGTATTGTTGGTTGAATCGTTCAACACACTTTATGTTCTTTCTGTATGTGGTCCAAGTTTTACAGGCATATAGAAGAGCAGAGAGCACACATGCATAAGAGACTTTTATCTTTGTCTCTAAAGAGATCTCGCAGCGCTTCATAGCCATTTATTTTGTTTTTCCACTCGCTTTACTTATTCTCAAGCACACCTCGTCATCAAGGGTTCCAGTCCTGCTTAGTGTGCTGCACAAGTACACAAAGTTCCCGACCACTTTCAGTTTCTGACCATATACATAGATGTTGGATTCTCGATATCGCTTCACAGGTGCTGCTTGGTACGTAACAACTGTCTTCTTTAGACTGATTGTTAGTCCCAAATCTGTACATGCTGTTTCAAAGGCACCCATCGACCGCTGCATCTTGGCCTCTGTGTAAGCGACAAGATCATAATCGTCAGCATAAAGCAGATCCTGAACCAGGTTCATCAAGATCATTGTGTTTGCACTTAGGCGTCTGATGCTGAATAGCCTTCCGGAAGTTCAATAGCGGATAAATACACCATAAGAACAATCGTTGAAGGCAATCTTAAACCCCAGTACAAAGCAAATAATGTTGGTGTAAGTATAGCCCCTTGTTTCACTTCACTTTCCACTGCCATAACCCCCCCACCCCGTAAATTCACAACAGCATTCATATTATCATGAACAGCCACTGGAAGTACGAAAATGCAGTTGAGGTTGAAATCCGGTATTGTACAGATACAAATTTGTCAGGACAGCCAATTTTTTTTCAAAATCACCCAAATAGCTGCCCTATTCCCAGTATCAAATGATTTAGTTCGATCAATAAAGACTTGATACAAATCCATTCGCTGTTCCACATATTTCTTCTGCAAGTGTCTAGCTGTAAAACTATACCCACTGTTCCACGCCCATTTCTGAATCCAGACTGAGACTCATGCAATGCCGCGATAATTCCCACAATCATCTTTTAAACCCTTTCCTTTGTACAACACATCAATTAATACATCTAACCAGTCCTGTGGAACATACTCATCACCCCAGACCATCTGCAGTAAATCAGTGAAACATTTCATCATGTTAGGCCCAGCACACTTTAACATTTCTGCCTAAAGTCCATCGTTACCAGGAGACTTTTCGGTATTCAGTTTTTCGACAGCAGCTTGAACCTCCTCAAGAGAAGGAGCCTCTACCATAACTTCTTTAACCAGTCTACTGGGGTTTGACTCGATGAAGTCTAGATCAACGTCAGATTATTTATTCAAAAGCTCATCAAAGTGTTTTTTTTTCTCTCTCTCTCTATCTATCTATCTATCTGTGTGTGTGTGTGTGCGTGTGTGGAGAATATCCACAGGATCTCGAAAAAGCTCCTTATTATCATTTGAATGAAAAGACATGATAAGAGAAAATGATTGTCGTAAACTTCATGCAAAAGGTATCAAAGCAATTGTGTGCCATTAATGTCGGAGTCAAGCTGTATTTTGTCAGCCCTATTTATCCATCAAGTGTCCCGCATGTTATGCAATTTTCGCTGCACATCGGCTTTGATGGCTTTGAACTCGGTCATCAATCTTCCATGTTCATCAGATGCTTGTCCACCTTTTAGGATGGTATCTAAGGCTTTCAATTTAGTATCCAGTGAGCTGAATCTCAGTGCCATTCTCATCAAACGAGTCTCGATGTTTACACTCACAATACCCTAACACCTTCTCACAGGCTTCATAAACAGACGTCTTGAAAGCTTCCCGTGTATTTTCACAAAGAATGCCTTCCATCGCAGTTACAAGCTCTTCTTTCACCATCACATTCATCAGACGACATATATTCAACGATTCAGGAATACTAACCTCACCACCCCTAGTTTTCGGTTTAACCACATATCGAACTTTTGCTCGAACCAACCAGTGGTCGGTCCAGCATTCGGCACCACGTATAGCGCGGACACCACAGATACCCTTTAAGTCACGCTTCCTTACCAAGACATAATCATATGCCATTGTTTCAAGTTAGGTTGCATCCAAGTGTTCTTGAATTTTTCCTTTTGCAAAAAATGTTACTACTGATTTGAAAGCCCATCTCTGAGCAGAACTGCAGCAGTAGTAAACCATTGCTATTGCACTTTTCTAGTCCATGTCCTCCCATCACAGTCCAGGTTTTAAAATCTCTATCTACCCTAGCGTTAAAGTCAATAAGAATGACGACCTTGTCTTCTGAGAGTCTTCTTTGAACGACTTCATGTAATGTCAGATAGAAGTCGGCTCTCTCCCTAGCAAGAATCCATTCTCGGAGTATACACGCTCACGAGTCATACAACGACCTTTGTTCAAAGGGAGCCTCATCGTCATAATCCAATCACTATATCCACATGGAAGTTCTTCCAGGCTTGCAATAAGACGCGAGACAGATGACTCTAAGCCCAACAACGTCCTAACATTCCAAGACCCAATGTTCATTGGCTAACATTTTTTTCGCAGTAGCAGGATGACGACCGAGCCAAGGCTGCGGCACCCTCAGACACTGCGGGCTAGACCCTTCCACAACTAGTCCCTTATTTCCATTGATGCTAATATCATTAGAGACCTTTATTGAATGGGTTTGTCTTTTTTGGCAATTGCCTCTGTGTCAAGACAAAATAATGTTCTGAAATCTCCAAGCAATGGCTATCCGTGATTTTATTTTTTAAGTCGGGAAAGGCTTTGCACGAGACCAATCTTAATCTCACTCTCTGATCCCCCAAAAAAGAACGAGTCTAGATCATTGGGGTTAGCAGACACCGTAGGTGTTATATCAGTTTTTCTTCTCTTAGATGTCTGCCTTGACGAGGGTGAGGGAGACAACACTCCCGGTGGTTTTACGGCGCTCTCAGGCACCAACATAGAAATTTCTACATCCTAGCGCAAACTGTGAGGCGCTACCACCACGGGTGAGAGTGGACCTGGGAACAGCAGCAATTAAGAGGTGGTTCCGCGCTCCTCAAAACCTCCAGATCACAGACCTTGTTGTTGGATGTAGTTTAACGTCTTACACAGAACATATACATACACACACGCGCGCACACACACACACACACACACATATATATATATATATATATATATATATATATATATATATATATATATATATAGAGAGAGAGAGAGAGAGAGAGAGAGATAGGTTTAAGTCAAGGGCAGGACATGTTACTGATAGTCATACTAGCTTTGCGAATTAACAACTACCATTTAAATATCCCATGGTAATGTCAAAATGTTCTTCAGTGTTTTTAATCCATTGGTGCCTATTATGAATGAGGACAGATACTTTTACATGAAGAATTATGTTAATTTCTTCTTCTGTTAGGTCTGAATATACAGTAGCAAACTCTAGGGCAGTCGTGAATATCTTGATATTGATTAGTAATAATTCACAATATCGAACTGTATTAGTGTGCAATCAGACTTGTTGTTGATACTGACCATTTTGACATGAACATACGATCTTTACACTCTGCAGAGTCTTCTAACCTTTTCGGTTTATTTATATTATGCAACCTAACTGCGCACAGAGAATTAGACACTAAGTACATTGGGCTATACAGGGATGACGGGCTCATGGCAGTGAGGATTTCCACAAATTTTAAAATAGATAAAATTAGAAAGATTTTACACAGTGAATTCATTAAACTAAGTGTAAAAACTACAGTTAACACAAAATTGAAAAGGCTAAACTTCCTCGGCATAACAGACTTAATAAACAGCATATACCTGCCTTACAGACAATTTAGTCCTCTCTCTCATTCCGTATATATATATATATATATATATATATATATATATATATATATATATATATATATGTGTGTGTGTGTGTGTGTGTGTGTGTTAGAAATTACATATGAATAACATATATCTGCAATATAAATAAAGACAAAAATATTTTCTTCTCACATCTATTTAGCTATCTCTCTCTCTCTCTCTCTATATATATATATATATATATATATATATATATATATATATATATATATATATATCGTGATATACCTGTCCTTCCTGACAACTACATCGTGATATACCTGTCCTTTCTGACAACTACAACGAATCAAAAAATATTATTCTATTCACTATCTCATTAACAACAACAACAACAACAACTAAAAATGGAGAAATTGCCAACATAATAAATTTAGTCACGTGAATTCCTGATGGACGAAGCGCGTCGCAAATTAACATTTTCATACATTTTTACAATATTAGGAATATATTTGGAAACACACACTCCCACACACACACGCACATACATACACACACACACACACACACACACACACACACACACACACATATATATATATATATATATATATATATATATATATATATATATATATATATATATATATATATAATTAAGAAAGCGGGGGACTCATTGTTGAAAATCGTTTGGCCTGAAATAAAATATCACCATAGTTTCCGGGAGTCTCCACTTTCTTAATTATCGTTTACTCTGTTATTACATTGAGCTCTCTGGATCTATATCCTCTTTTGAATTATCCATACGGATTACCAATTAATTTTATCATTATATATATATATATATATATATATATATATATATATATATATATATAGAGAGAGAGAGAGAGAGAGATAGAGATGGCTATTTTGATTGATTATACATGCCAACTCTTTCTGCATAACGTTATGAGTTAATGCTGAATATTGTGTAGTACATGATGGGAAAATGATTTTCCGCCTTAAGATTCTGATTCTTTTCATGGTACATAAGATTAATTAGTTACTTTGATATTTGTATACTGAAAAAATGCTCCTTCAGTGAAATATTTTATCTTTCTTTAATTGTGAAAATTAATACGAATAGTGCTTAGTAACAAATTAAGAAAACAATAGACGGCAAATTGATCATGCTTTAAATAATCGTACATAACACATTAACAGTCATACTATGGCTCGCAAGAAGCTACTTGAATGAAACTTACTTCTCACCGATATTAATGCAGATTGCCATTGCCATTTTGCTAGGGGAAGTCTTGAACTGCATCAGACAATAGAAACTAATTCTCTGCAAAATCAATTAATATAATGCAATTGTATTTTTAAAAGATTTCTTTTTTAAACTGAAGATAATGACTGTCTATATCTTTGAGATGAGGTATTATGATTATTTACATTATTAACATTATTCCGACTGTTATCCTCATCTTCATTGCCATATACACAACGTTTTGGCTGTTGTACGCTCTGGCCTTACACCTGAACCAGTGGATAAAGATGTTGGTTAGATCCGGTGACTAGACACAAGGAGTTGTGAGTTCAATTCCAGGCTACAGCAGTGGTAGACCAAAAAATTTGGAGAGTTGAGTTGAGGGAAATAGCTGAGATATCTGGAAGTGGCGTGGCACCTGGAACTAGAACAATCTACCCCGCTGGACGAAATAAAGGGTTCGGTTCGAAATTCAAATCACCTGAAGAAGTCCATAGCGTACAACGGCCGAAACGTTGTGAATATGGCAATGAAGATAAAGATAACAGTCCGAATAAGGTAAATAATGTAAATGAACATAATGAGTAATGAAAAGTCTGTACTGATGTTCTCTTACCTTCTCTCAGTTACTTTGTAAATAGATATTTAACATTTAACAAGTTATTCTATTCTTGCAAGCCGAATTTTTAGTGCAGTGTTTCCCAAACGGCCCGGTGAGTCTCACAGGTGCGGCGTCAGGAGGATAGCCGGTGAGGCGGAGGACCCTAGCAGATGAGGCGGAGGAGGATAGTCGGTGAGACGGAGAAGGATAGCAGATAAGGCGGAGGCGGATGTGAGGTGAGGCAGAATGACATAAAAACAATCAAAGATTTAGAAACAGTTTTAAAATATTCATATGCCAAAAATGAATATGATTTCAAAATTTAAAATATTATAATGGATTACTTGTAATTGTATGCATGTGTCCCAGTATAAATAGTTAAAATAATTATTGAACGATTGTATCATTGTAATATTTTTGCATTATATAAAATATTAAGAATATAGTAACTACGTATCTGTCTATATTTCTTAGATGAGTTATTATGTACACTATTTACATTATTCGGACTTTTGTCCTCATCTTTGTCGCCATATTTATTACAACGTTTCGGCCGTTGTACGCTCCGGCCTTCTTTAAGTAACTGGAATGTCGAACTGAACCCTTTATTTTGCTCACTGGGGTAGACTGTTCTACTTCCACTTGCCATGTTTAATGGATGTCAATTATCAGTTTTCAATTCCCCTCTCCAAGTTCTCCACTACCTTAACCGGGTATTGAACTCACAGCTCTTTGGGTCCTGTCACCGGATCTAACCAACGCTTTTATCCACTGTGCCATGTGTCCTTGAAACATGGCACAGTGGAACTAGAACAGTCTACCCCAGTGAGCGAAATATAGGGTTCAGTTCGACATTCCAGCCACCTGAAGAAGGCCGGAGCGCACAACAGCCGAAACGTTGTAATAAATATGGCGACCAAGATGTGACAATAGTCCGAATAATGTAAATAGTATAGTAACTAGTGTCTGCAAATTGGAGGAGAGAGTTATCAATGATAATGTTCTGACTTTGAATCCGCAGTTAACCCTGTATCCTTTTTTAATGTACTTTTTATCAGATAAAAGTTTCATTATGAAAATGCAGCTCAGATAGAAAATGTTTGGTAACCACTGCCTTAGTGTTTTACTTTTGACTGTTATGATGCATCATTCTACCATTTACATTGACTAAATAACTATACTAGTTTAGACCTTTATAGCTAGGACATATCATGACACTTCCACGATGTTGAATCAACTATATTTCCAAATTTTACACCTTTGGTTGCTTCTCTGACGTCAATCTTGATCTCTCCGGGTTAAGAGTCCATCGTTAATCGTATCCTTCTTATCTTTATCTCATTTCACCCTCTATTCTATTCATATAAATTACTTCATTCATCAAAATCATTCAGACTGTATTACTCTACCGTGAGTGGCTCACGAGCTAAATACTAGGCGAAATTTAGTCAAAAAAATCCATAATTTAGAGTTCAGTATAATCTTTCCCTTGACTTGAGGTTCATATTGTTAAAAGGTTGATGTCCATACTGTGCGTGTTTTCGTTTGTTTGAAAATTACTTAGTCTGAAAAATGGCTACCATACCTTCAAGATAAAATTTCCATCCGTCTGTATATTGTTACATTCGAACAAGATCATGCGTCACATTAACAGTGAAAGTTACTTGCAGACTTTCTCTTAATATATTAACTAATAAAAAAATATCTTTTAAATGTTATGTCTCGTTTTTGAGAAAGTAAAACCTATTACCAATTACATTTGACAGATATTAAAATGCATGCTGTCAAATCTATCCTTCGTTTACCACTTTGCCAGTGTGCTTGTTTCGCGGTAACTATTTGATTCTTTAATGTTTTCGATTATCAGTTTAGATTAAATTCGTACGTACGCTTTTCACTTTATCAGAATTTAAGCGTTCTGTTTGCTTTTGAACTAAGTAAATCGTATATCATTATCCTGTCCTCATTGAATTTCCACAGCATATTTATCTTGTAGTTATAACTGGATATCAAGTGCCAACAAGTCTCCTCAAAATCCTCCTCTTTAATTTTAATAAATTTACTAATGATGTGTTATGAATTATTCTCTTTATTTTATTTTATTTTATTTTATTTTTTTTGATTACTAATTCAGATTTTCCACAATGTTACTTTGAAGAGCTCCATCTTGCTAATCTCCCGTCCTGGCTATGACGATAAACTACATCCTTTAGCATGGTCTTTGATCGGCAGATAGGAGTTTTTGATGAGCATGGAACCACCTCTTAACTGCTGTTTTTCCGAGGTCCACATTGACCCGTGATGGTAGCACCTGTTAGGTTCCAAGCTATGGGCAAATAGTTAACCTCCAAACTGAGGTCAAACACTATGAAAGTATAAAAATACATTTTTATAGTGAAAATGCCAGCATTGCATTTTCAGAGCAAAAAATTACCAGCAATAAATCTTTGAAGAAAAAAAGAATTTATCAGCAATACATTTTTGCAAAGAAAATTACCAAGGTTTCCAAGAAATTTAAATTCCGACATTAAATACGCCATAAGCAGTAGATATGCTGCTAAATAAACGACCAAGCAAATCCTTCTAATCTCGTAGACTGGTGCTATAGAAAAACTGTACCAAATAATAAAAACTGCATCAATTATACATTCACTCAAAACTTAATGAGCAACACATATCATTTATCAAGAAAATAATGACATAATCAAGACGTCGATATTTCACGCAACTTTTATGCTTGAAGTGAAATAATTTATGTATTTCAATCGAAAGCATTGGTTGTTCGGTCAGTGAATTCTGGATGTTTCTTTATAAGGAAACAGTTAATATGATCATTACCATGAGAGGTGAGGAGAATGGATTGATTTACTTGACTCCACACTGAGTCAGGTTGTGACACAAGTTCCGTTTTTAACGTGGGTACCCGAGGGCCTTCACTTGGGTCGCTGGTCTTAGCTGGTCATAGCTTGTCCAAGCTGGTCAGAGCTGATGTAAGCTAACCATAGCTGGTCTTGGCTGATCCAAGCTGGTCAGAGCCGGTCCAAGTTGGTCATAGCTGGGATACTACCAGCGCAGGGACGGATCCCTGTGACCGGGAACTATCCAAACCTGTCTACCCCTTCGAGGGAGGGATTTACCCACTCAAGGTGAGGAGAATGGATACGACACATTGATCCCAGATCGATGACCATGAAGTGATGAAAAACTTAACCTGATGAATACTGTCTCTTTTGTCAATGAATGCCGAGTGTTTCCTTATAAAGAAACGACTAATATTACAATTGCCATTGATGAATCTAACTCTTCTGAAGCTTTTCCAGTCTGGATGGTGGAAGGTGGTGGTATCTCTTACTTCGCGTTTTAAAACATGGTTAATGAAAATTGGTAGTTGCCTATTTCAGTGTTTTGTGAAAAAAACGCAGATTACAGCTATCATATCCTCCAATCGGACAATTATATTATTTACAGTCGGACTATCTTTTGGGTGTGGTTTTTGGCTTTCTTCCGGAACATCAAATTGAACTCATTATTTAATCTACAGTGGTAAATTATTCCTGTCTTGCTATGTCTAGGGGATATATTATCTTTTTTTCTATTTTTACTCCTCAGGTATCGCTAGTCCTGATTCCATTGAGTTTTCAGTCTGTATGAACTACCTTGACCCGGGATTGAAATCACAATGACTAGGCCATCAAATTTATAAATTAACACGTTAATCCTCTAGACTGAAACTTGAAATTTTAGGTTTAAATCTAATGTCAGAAACGTTGTGATAATAACAACAAAGATGGGGATATTAGGCTGACTGTAAATGATGATAATAAATAATGATAATTACTAACTCAGTAAACTCAGAAATGTAGGCAAGTTTCTTCGAAATTGTTTTAAGTCTTCCAGCATTGATGGCTACAACTTTAATCCCACTTCTTTTCACATATTTTTTCAGTTTATTTATTTTTTAACTCTTTTGAATTATACTCTCGAGTAAACAATGATATTCATTTATCGACAAACATGTCTTCCTCATCACGAGTATGAGATCGTTTTTTTATTATTTGCACTGAGCGATACGTTTTAAATCACACAAAATATATTATTATTATTATTATTATTATCTAGCAGCTATTGTTATTTAAGCATATACCGATTTCTTACATAATCAAATCACTAATTACTCAGTTACATCAAGACCGCGCAGCCGATAAGTAAAATGGCTGGATTTACTAAGGACATAAAAATGTGGGTGTCTACCATAACACAGTAGTAATAAATTATTTCTCGCAGACTAAATCTTTCGTGACGTTAGTGCAATACTCATGTGGGTTCACTAAACCGGGCTTGTGTCAGATTAAACTATTCGGTAGAAATTTGTTACAAGCAAGCATCCGATTCTTGAAATTCGGAGATACTGTGGCATTCCAAAGACATTTTGATAGAACGGGTGATCTCTTCAAAAACTGATCTTTATCTCGGAGAGGTGTAATGTCGAAGAAAAACTCAAAGACAGCGCACACTCTTAACGTTCGATATTGATGAAGGAATTCTTGATGACATAAAAATAAAAACAATTTATCCATGGGTACGTGTCTGTTGATCTAAATAGGATTAACATGAACCCTTTTCAAAAGGAAATCAGTTTCATTGTTCTGTAAATATATTAAAAAAATATATTAATGAAAATAAATTTGTCCTTAATATTTTTATATCAAACTAATAAAATAATAAAAAAAAACAAAGTATTATTATTATTATTATTATTATTATTATTATTATTATTATTATTATTAATGACGATGATTTTTTACGTTAGCAGTATCTGGTGGATTCATTTGGAGACCAAGTGATAGTAGTCCTCTTAAAGGTGCAAGTACTTTTCCACATTCTCTTATGAATTTTCACGCCAGCAGAATCAGCTGTATCTTTTTTTAATAAATGTTTCCTCAACCTAAGGCCCAAGAGCCACTCAATGTAAAAGATCACTGAGTGAAGTAGCGTTTATAAAAATATGTATGATAGATAACAGTTAACCGTCGACTTGAAGACTTTGAGATTTTAATGATCAATAAAGCACCCCCTTGTGGGGGGTCACAATATAGCGGCTTTCAGAAAGAAACTGTGTGCATGTAACTTTATCCTTACAGATAGAATAAGACGGGAATGAGGATGAATTCACTCTGCTTATGTGGCATGTAATGTCCTCGTTGTAAAAGCCTGGAACAAAGGAATGTAGTTCGTCTTTGCCATAGAAATAACGGTACAGTAGCGATTGGTATGCGACATTTCGTCTACGGCTCTTTGTTGAAAATAGTTCATCAAACACATGTTTTCATAAACTTTTTTGAATGCCGTCAAGGTGAGGATTGAAGAGTTCTTTTCCAAATATGGCAACAAAACTCTAGTTTTGCTCTAATTTGACTCTTGAAAAGTTAGATCCTGGCAGATGGAATTAGGTTTTCTAGAGAAAGGAACCAACCATCGTACATATGAATTTTACTTCATATCTGGTATGGAATGAAATCTCAGGAAACGTTCAAGTTAAAAACCCTGAATGATAGTACCACAGTCCATCATGACTGCAAAATATTCAGAATCTGCTTAGTGATGACAGAAATTTTACAATCTTAATTTTCGAGGTATTGGCTGTTACAAACAAGCCGTTTCTCCATTAAGCATTTAACAGGAACTCACTGGAACGTACAGGGAGCCGACCATTTCATCTACATCCTTAGCACGTCGGGTGTGAGTTTGAGGCCTAACAGCCTTTCAAGGTAGGTGCTTCCCTGACAGAGAATTCCGTTTATCTTTATTGGTAGCAGTTTGGGATAATATCGGCGAAGATGGAATGTAACTAGCTTGGTCTTCGAGGCATTGAATGTAACCAGCCAGTTTTTACTCCATTGGGAGGTTTATACAAGATCGGAAGGGAGATCCGTCGCCAATCCCTGGCTATCAAGAGTTTTAGAGGTGCCTCGGTATATAGTCGTGTCATTGGCATAGATGTTTACAAATGATCTGAGAATATTCCTAGGCAGATCATTTATATATTATAGAACAAAAATATTTCACTAGTTGTACTCTCTGGCCTTCTTCATTTGTTTATCATCGTATTCATTAACTTTCTCGGGATTTTGAACGGAACCCTTTTTTTTTTTAATCCTCAAGAGTAGATTATTCCCATTCGACTAAATATGCTTAGAAAATACATTTACGAAAGTTATTAGTCGATATGTCTGTTGAACACATGGTCGAGTGGATTAAAGTGATAGTTAAAAAATACCTAGTCTTCGGGCAGTTTTGATTAGCATTCCTGGACCTGATAATGCTGAAATTTTACAGCATAAAAAGGTAAAATAAACTGTAGAGACTGATACGAGATATCCCTTACAGCGGAATTAGAACGATCTACATTCATGGAATGAATAAAGGGTTTAATTCCAAATTCCAACAACCATACTGATTATGACGACAAACAGCTGAAGAAGCCGAAATATTGTGAGTATAATAACCAAGATGTGCATGTTAATCCGAATGGCAAAGTATATGATTAGATTCTTTTTCTCTTTTCTGAAAATGTATGCGTCTGTTTATTCAGTCTTATAATTATCTTCAAGTAACAGCTGATCTTCTCAAGTTTCCAGGACATTCCGCAGTATTCTCGCCAATTTTAAGAGTACAGCTAGCTCTGAATAGTGTCGATCGTTTCTTGGATCAATACTTTTATCTTTCTGAAATAAAAACTCACAATTCATTCCTTGAGCAATACCTTGGTGTATCATGTCTTTTTCATTCCTCAGCGCAGTTACGTTCTGACAGAACAGGCATATGTAAGATTTCAAAATAATATTTCCGTGTTCAAATCTACCCAAAACGGTTTCATGAACATTATTATGACTATAAATGATGTGTAGACGTTTGATGAGTTTTTTTTTTTTTTACATAAGTAGTATCGAAAGGCTTTACCTGGAAACAAAATGCCAGCAATTCTCATCAATCTTTCTGGGCTCACTTTAGTATTCTTGTTGATGTTAATAACACAGTTATCTGCGAAGTTTCGATCCCTCTTTAAATCCCCAATTCTTCCGATATTTTAAGCTCTCCAGCAATGATGAGTATTAACATCATCTCTATATTCCCAAAATCACCATTCCCCTAGTAAAGATCTGATATTTTTTTTTAGCTCTTCACGATCAGGGATTATGCATTATGCATTATGCATTCCTCAACTCCTCAAAGGTTAAGATGACGAATGTCTTAATGTTGAAAAATCTTCCTCGTCCCTCTTTTCTCGTCTCATAATGTCTATTAGCATTGCTACGAATGCGAGATTTCAAGCATTTGTTTCGATTATATAGCTAGTCATTATCACCATCATCACCAGCAGCACAACAATTGCTAGAAAAACTCTTTTCCTACTTTCATGCTGACTTTAACTTACGCATCCTTGTGAGCGATGAATTATTTTCCACCCTACAACCTCTTTCCCTATACGAAATATTGTGAGCTTCTCGTTGTTCTGTTACTATTTCCATGGCAAGTGTAGTAACGAGCTATATTCTTTAGTTCCACCTCTCTTGACAATACCACGTACACAGGATCGAATCATACCTGTTACTTTCGTATTCCATTATCAGGAAAGAAGTTCCACTCGTACGACATCTTCTTACGAAATGATACATTGTGCAACAGATTCTCAGTGGGATGTTTTGCTGATTGCTGCAATCTTTTTCAAATCTAAGGTTAATCCTCTTATCTTGCCCACATAACCTCATAAACTTCACTTCTTGCCTTCTCTTAAACTCATATATCATACAGTAATCATCTACTTCGAGAGGCTCTTAGGCCTTGTATTGAATGAACATCAGAAGAGAAAAAAACTCTGATATGATCTGCCATGTTTTACCAGCAAACCGCCATCTCTTCTCTCTCTTCTTTCTGGTCTTTTCCCACCATGTTTTTTTTATCCATTGGACCCTAATTAAACCAGTGCTAAGATATGACGGCTTACTGAGGGGAATTTTATTATAAATAGACTGAGATCGATCGATCGGTCCGTCGACAGACAGATAGATAGATAGATAGATAGATAGATAGATAGATAGATAGATAGATAGATAGATATGAAAAGAATAAACAGAGTGACACACACATTGTTCTGATGAACTTTCCTCTTTGGTGTTTCGACTTCATGAACAGAAATACTAGAATTGGTTAAGTCTAATATTTTCATTGTTCAAATTGCTAGATGTAATTGTAAGTTCTCTGCTAATCGTTTCGACTCCCACACTTCTCGCTTGTGGACTCTCTTCCAGCTGCTTGCTTTCCAATCAACTACGACCATTAAAAAGATAAATGCTTTTTTGTGATTATTAACATATAGAAAACCTGACATCATAAAAGCATAAGATTCTGAGAAATAGATAAAAATATTCAAAATTGATGGGTGTAAGAAGAATTTCGTCGTTGACGGTATATGTATAAATCCGTTAGTATTAGTTAATATATTATAAGATATGTGTTAATATATTATTTGTTATTGGTTGCTATATGAATTTAGAGGTGGAGAACCGATCACTTTGAGATATATTCCTTGATATTGGTTAAATTTCTTTGAATTTATCTTTGACTCTTTTATATATTCCAATCTTGTAATAAACGACATCGTTGTAAATTAATCTTTTTTTAAAATATATGAAATAATTAATTCTTAAATTGATATTTGATTGATTTCAATTTACCTTCATAGAAATACAAGAAATATTATAATTGAAAGGAATTTTTAAGAATAAACTCAAACTTGTTAATTTGGCGCAGTGAAAATAATTTCTGATTGGTTTATTTTCCAACGTCTGGACAGGACAACGTATTTAATATACTAAAGCAATGAATATAAAAGGTTTTCTGCAGTTCTCAGAATTATGTTCCAATCTTGATACGTTTTTCTAAATCTATAATATCGCTTTTTAAAATATGACTTTTAAATAAGCGAATCTATAATAATGATCTCATTTTTGCGTTAACTTCAATAAAACAAGTTACTCCAGGTCAACGTTTCGCATTTGCTTATCATTTCTTCAATAATCAACAGATCAGCTTTTGTCATTTTCTTAATAAATAAATTATGGCTGACTGTAGGGAAAACGTATTAGCTATGAACTTTTAACATCTTTAACCTAAAAATTGAGTATATTTATTTGAGCATATTTCGTCAAACGAAGTCCATGTTGTCATTTGAAATTCAAAAAGAAAGTAATTACTAGTAATTAGAAATTAATACAAGTGTTAATGACAAAATGGGACTATTATGGGGTTATTATAATTTAAACGCACTGATAACGATTTTACTACAAGAATACACTAAATTATAAAAGGAAAAGGATTGTCTGCGGTCAGAAATTAATACATGTATTAATGTATTAATATCTGTATTGGGTAAATTCTTTGATAATGATTCAACGAAGGAATCATGATAAAAATGGCAACAAAAGATCACTTTTGATCAAAATACGGTTGAAATTCCTTGGACATAACCAAGAAAAAAAATTAACCCTCACAGTGTTTTATGGAGGAAAAAAAGATAAGGGAGGATAGCGATCCGATTGCCTGACGAGCCTGTGTTAATGGATGGACGAACGGGAATTTGAGTCTTAAGAAAGGGAGAAAAACCGCTAACAAGCAAAACGGATACAATTGTTTTAGAGACATGACTGCCCATGTCCGTTGGATATAATGTCAGTAGTTCAGTTAAAAATGCAGATTTAGTTTACAGTCATTAAAAACTCGCTCGTTACCGTTTCTCGGCGAAACTCCACACTGGTGATAACGTCGAAATCACTAGAGATAAAGTTAGCCGTATAGTTCAGAGGCGATGAAATAAGTTTTTTTGTTTGTTTTTTTTTTTTTTTTCTGAACGCCTGGTTTTACAATGTTTAAATTTCATTTTTGATTAAATTTCATGCTTTTTACCACAAGTCGACACATTTTCCGATCTTAATACAAATCATTTTCCGACAAGCGTTGAAGTCACATCCTATATCCTAGTTCTACAAAGATGTTGTTACGTCAGGTCAATACACGAGTACTAATGATACCACGTTACCTAGTACTACCTACTACATGACCGTGTCATCAGCGACTAAACCGGTTTCCCCAACAGGCTTTTCTAATGAAAAAGCTGGCTAGAGATACAGTAGAATTAAAAAGAAACAAAACCTGTCAAGGGATGGATGAAATTCTTGTAGGGTTAACGACTATCTACTTGAATGCGGTAAACTAGGCTCCATATCTATGTAGGAAGCCAGGGCGGGGTGATTTCCCGATCAAATCAAAGGCAACGTGTCCCTGACTAAGGCGAATCTTCAAGTAGCAGGACATTGACTGTGGTTTGACCTGGAGAGGGCCGCATGCTACCAGATCTACTTGCCTAAGACATGCTTCGGATTTCAAACCAGATATGCGAAAGGAACTGTTCAGGCGCGCATTTACGCAGTGACACCATCCACAAATGGGACTGATGTTGATGATGACAAAGAAGACAACAAAATCATTTTATCGACGGAAAGCTCAGTGGTAGACCAAGTTGTGGCTTTTAACTTCCGATTTTTTACCTCGTTTTTTTTTTTTTTTTTTTTTTTTGTTTACTAAATAACAGTAATAGTAGCAGGAGTAATATTTCTTTACAATTCTTTAGATAAATTATTTACACTATTTATATGCGGAGTATTGTCCTCATCATTGTTGTTATCACAACGTTTTGGCCGTTGTACGCGCTGGCCTTCATCACGTGTATGTTGATCTGGGTTACCTACTAAGAAGCGCGAACTGAACCCTTTATTTAATCAACGTTGGTAGACAGTTTTCGCTGCCCATGTCTGGAGATATCTTAGAATACTGGAAGCGAAACGGTTGACCAAGATTCTTCTCTTCTTCTACGTGGGTGATCATGGCTCTCCACAACATCCAATCCCTACATGTCGTATAGAAATTCATATAAAATATTTTTATAATGTTTTTCTTCTGAATTTGCAGGGAAATGGTAAAAATTATCTCTTTCCAAGGTTTGAATGTAGGATATAAAAGAAATTAGTTAAGAATGAGAGTAAAATACATAAATGATTTCACGTGTATCGACATGAACTAATAATATGTTTTTCTTAATCAAATCACCCCAAGCAAGGCGATAATGCTACTAAGATGCAAGGGGTTACTCAGAGTGAAAAAGAATAAGACGCCAGGGAGTAGAAACGGGAATAAAAGAAGAGGTATAGTCAGACAGAATTTGATGATTGACATTGCATTTTAATTCTTTGAAGATTGTAGGTCGCAGTGAAAAAAGAAACTGGAAGAGAGTTGCACAGGCGAGAAGTACGAGAGAAGAAACTATCAGAATGGAACTTACGGTTACATCTAGTTTGTTCAACAGTAAAACGGTGAGACCTAATTGCCAATCTAGGAGTTTGCTTAAAATCACTCTGCCGAAGTACCAGGGATTAAAGTGATATTTATTTGCATCATAATAGAAAATGTGGCACAAGGCCAAAAGGGTAATGTGGGAAAATGACGGTCTTATACTCTCTTAACATTAAACTTAGCTAGCCACAAACACTGAACCAAACATACAACAATATTCCTTACGCTAAAACAACGGATTCTTACTTACCATTCTTTCTTCATACATCATAATGCCTTAGAAGCTCCATGAAGTCCTAACTATTTCCCATATGTAAAATTTATTGTCCGGGGGAGGGGAAGAAAACAACAATTTAAAATCTAGCCCCAGGGACGAACGTTCATTAGAACAATTGCCATGAATATATTTATAGATAAAACAGAGGACAGTCACGCCATGCTGGTTCGAAAGTGATTGAAGTCGATATGTCCGACCAGGAGCGATAGAATTACAGACACTAGTTTGGATATTATGGAAGGTTTCGAGATATATAAAAAGGGACATCAGATCAAATATGGCAGCAATGTTCAATGGACTGACGAATGGTAGATTTACAAATGTTCAAAAAATGTTCTGCAGAGAAGAATTATCTGGTGACGAAGAACCAACTTTTCTAGCAGCAGAACAAGTAATTGATTCAATATAATCCTTACTGCTCATGTCAGGGATAAACATGAAGACCAAAAATCAGAAAGTTACTAGATTATTAGCATCAGCCATAATGGCGGACACCCGATGTCGAGTAAAATTTATCTGCTTCGTTTTGAACAAGTACTACAAAGAGAAAGAATTAAAGCAATAAATGACAGAAAATAGTGAAGAGTCATATCCATTCATGACGTGAAGCGAAGGAACACACACACACACGCACACAAACACACATATACGTGTATATAAAAATATAAATATAAAAGTGAACGTGGAAGTCAACACTCAGAAGCGACAGGCTGATTCATGCCACCTGACGATTGGGTCTAGCATGACGCAGCCTGTCGCCTCTGAGTGTTGACTTCAGTGTTCACTTTTATAATTATATTTACATACGCTCTATCTCTGATATTGAGCACTTTATCCCATAAATATAGCACAACTTAAAATTGTATTTTTTCATATCAAAGATAAGAATCAAGATGAATTGCTGAATCTTCGTAATGAGATATTTTCTAAATGTAGACATAAGAAACGATTCAAAACATAAACACCGTTTTGTAACATGTTGCCACTTATGTCAGTTCCATCTTGGTTCAATAACATCGGGCATGACATTTTTATGGAATGACTATTATGTTTATTATGTTTCTCTCTCTCTTTCTCTCTATCTATCTATCTATCTATCTATCTATCTATCTATCTATATATATATATATATATATATATATATATATATATATCATTGTGTATGTTTATGTGATGCGCTATGTATTTTAATCTTTTTTTTTATTTTACTTTTTTAGATTTTACATTTTGATTTATATGTATATGTATATGTGCGTACCTGTGTGTGTATATGTGTATATATGTAGGTGTGTATATAGGTATATGTATGTGTATGAATGGATGTATATTTATGCGCATATATGTATATGTATTTATGTATGCGTATATGGATGTATGTAGGTAGATGTATATGTAGTTGTGTTTATATGTGTGTGTATGTTTTGGTATGTATGTACTCATATATGTCTGTAGATGGGTGTATATGTATGTATATATGTATGTATGTAAAGTTAGACGGATAAATATAGGGATACATTGTTTATTTGTTTAGATGTGTGTATTTAATTGTATGGAGATGTAAGGTTTTATGTATATATGTTTATGTGCACGTATGTGTATGCCCGTATGTATAATTGTGTGTAAATGTGTATATATATGTAGGAGTGGATGTGTATGAACGTATGTGTATATGTATGTATGTGTGTGTGTATTTATGTATGTATATTATACATGTATGTGTATGTGCGTGTATGTATGTGTATGTGTATGTATCTATATGCATTTGAGAATATATATATATATATATATATATATATATATATATATATGGATATATGTGTATGTGTGTACATGGATATATATATATGTGTGTATGTGGGTACACGCCTATATGTATGTATGTGCGTATATATTTTATTGTGTATGTGTGTATATGCATGTATTTTTGAACATAGAAATATAGGTCCTTGCTAGATTAGATAATCGTTATATTTATTTTTTATATGTTTATATTTGATTCGTAACCTGTAGTCGATATTAATTTTGTCAAATTTTCTTAATTACACAGCGGCCCCTTTTATAAATGCCCTTCGGTTTTTGTCCCCCCCGCCCCATCTCTCTCCCCCAGCCCTTTTTCTTTTCTTTTCCCCTCCCTCCCTCTTCCTCTGATCTTTAAGATTAGATCGTCTATTGTGTGTGTATGTCACCACAAAATGTATCCTTTCCGGTTACATCTTTAGTGTATTAGACATCCGACAACATTCATATTTCTCTCACTTAAACCGTCTTCAACTCACCTCTCTAAAACTTCTCTCTGTTAATGGAATAAATTATGACCATGGAATATTAGTGTTTAAGCCTTTCTATTATATATATATATATATATATATATATATATATATATATATATATATATATATATATATATATTTAGTTGTATGGATATTAGTTTGTCAAACCCAGGGTTAAAAACTCATATCCATACAACTGATTATATTAGCTCTATCACCGATATTGAGCACTTTCCACTAAGTACTGAGCATATAATATATATATATATATATATATATATATATATATATATATATATATATGTATGTATATTAATAAGTATACATATTAACTACGTCAGTTTTTAAAGTAGATGCTCCATTTTATTTTTATTTAAAACAGTATGCATTGCATTTATCCGCCTATGGATGCAAGAAATGTTAATAAAGAAAATACTACACACTTTAAAATAAAATAAAAATGGAGGGGGTCGATTTCAAGTTCCTGTATCCGCTATAATAACGTTTGAAATAATAAAAATATCGGATAAGTATATGACCCGTTAAAACAATATATATAATATTAAATTAAATATACACTTATATTGTATCTATTTCGAGTATTGTGGAATTACATAGAATCTTCAGGAGACTTCAATAATTTGGGGACGTAATATAATTTTTTTACACATACACACATACACATAGATAGGCACACACACAAACAAACAAAAAAGACAAACTGAGCTTGTTATGTCAGTTTGGCGTATAAGTTTAAGATTGGTTTAGACATTTGTGTTCATTTCGTACTAATGCACTTAGCAAAGGTAATTCATACCTTTGCTTCTCATCGTACATGTTAAGAGGTAGGATGGATCAAATTTTTTAGACTAGGGAGGCCAAAAAATCCAGGAGAAGAACAGTATTGAATTCACGACAGAATTACTAGTTCCACGGAGTTGAATCACCCTAATTTCCACCGTATTTGAAATGTAAGGATAATGTGTCAGTTGAACAGCTTTTGTTTTTACTACCACCTGCTAGTCTGAGGCACAGTCATACATGGCCTGCTTCCCTGAACAATATTAACTTTATCAAGTCAAGTATCAGTCGTTATCTATACTACGTATTCTTATGATCTTCTCATCTTAACATCACCTTCATTCAACATAACAATCTTAAGAGTAATTCTCTACTTTGAGTGGCTCTCGAGGCTTGCATCTGGTGAATTTTTGTTTAAAGAAAACTGACATCAAAACAATGGAAAAGACAGCAGGAAACCGTTTGTTTTGTTTTTTTCTGGAAATATTCTGTATTCTGTTACCCAATTCTAAAAGAAGTGTCTGAAGAATCATGAACGCCTATGTCCAGAGTGATTATAATCTTAAATATGGGGTTTCTAATTCTATTGGACAAACCCAAGAAAAAGGAAGTTAAATTTCGAGCATGTCTATCACACATACGCACCAGGCATTTTTTGTCCTTGTAAGTTTTGAAATATGATAACGTTTTTCTTATTAGTGTTTATCATTTGGGTGGACATTTCGTATTATTCTTTCTGTTCGTTTCGCTTTTCGCCGACGTGAATTATTTGAAAACGGATGTCATGAAATGTGTCGCTTTTAACGATTGGCAGAGGAAGAGTTAATTTTCAAGCGAAAAAAAAATGTATTTACATTTGTTACATCATTGCAAAAGGTAATTGAAAAATAAGGAAAAAAGTTACCTACATCAAAGCTGAAATTATCCATCGTATGTTTACTCAATCAGAAATAATTATTTGCAATAATATCCCGGATTACGTGCATGATCTAAACCTTTTATATTAGGAAATTGCACACATGTATTTAATTCTAATTCCAGGCATATATACAGGAATATATGCATATATGCATATCTGTTTAAAAAACATTATACATGCACACACACACACACACACATATATATATAAATATATATATATATATATATATATATATATATATATATTTACATTATATTTACATATAACACCATATATATATATTTATATATATGCATATATATATATATATATATATATATATATATATATATATATATATATATATATATATATATATGGGCGTGAGTGTGTGTGAGTGAGTGTATATGTGCATATTTGAAATTAATATTTGTATATAGTTGTGCGTATATTTCATCTTGGAAGTTTGTATAACCTTGTTTAAGATGGAAGTGTGTGTGTGTGTGTGTGTGTGTGTGTGTGTGTGTGTGTGTAGGTCATGTGATAATAGTCTTTGTTGCCGCATACACACGGTTTTATATACATACAGCTCACTCGCACACATACATCTACAAGGAACAAATAAAATTTTATCATATCAAAGCTGATATAAAATTTACCATACCAGATATGTTGAAATTGATAAAAAGTCTCGTTTTCGAAATGTACAAAGGACTTTTTTCATGCAACAGACACAAGACGCAGGCACATGCTGAGAAGAGACTATTTATCAAGAAAGTTATTATATAAATATTTCGATGTATTACTCACATTTTCTTCAGTATAGATAAACAAAAAACATGTTAACACCTAACCAGGAATTAATGATAATCTTACTGTTAATTAATTAATGATAATCTTACTGTTAATTAATTAATGATAATCTTACTACTGTAGTGAGTTTGAATTGCGACTTTATGAAACAGATCACTACGTAAATACTTAAATCAGTTGTTTTGAAATCGGAAAGGACGAAACGGGAAATGTCAAGCCTAACGGAATCGATTTTAGAGAGGGGAAAATTGGAGCGGAGATTCAGTCATACGTTTAAATCATAAGTATCATCGAGAAAATCTACTTGATAATTACAAATGGCAAGGAGTTGAAATGAACTGGGATCCCAAGTGAAGTGATGTTCCTGGACACTCTGTGTTGTATCATAGAAAATGTTACTGAATGAGGAATAACCAAAACGGAGGTTGGAAATGAAATGGTAATCTTTATAACATCAACAAAATACAATACTCGCCAGCGGCGTGAAGTAGGTAAACCACTGCTAGTGGAGGACTACTTAGACAATATATTACTTCCACTTACAATAGTGTCTAACGTATTTATGAGGATTAGGACATGCCCATTAGTGTTTATAATTACGGTATATAACACTCTGCGAAGCACTAATTAGCACGTATCTAATGTATGCATCTCTCTTTCTCTCCCTGTTACGATAAACATTAAATTGCGATTTTTGTGTTAATTCTATTCGAGCTAAAAAATAAAGGCTTGACCAGCCTTAACCGGACCCACGATAAAACGCTTGCCGAAATGGAGTTATTTCTAACGAGCTAAGATATCTTCCCGCAATATTTTGACAAGAACACCTCATATCTCTTTTGAATAATCAGATCATCATAACTCAACTACTGTTCCTACATTATCTACTTTGTCCTTAAGTCGAATATAACGCAGGTCTGGAACAATAAAAACGAGGTTATTTTATATAAATTATTATTTGTTATTCATAGAGTTTTCCTTGAATTAATTATTCGTCACTGGAATTATGAACACTGTACCTATGTTTAATAATAAATTGCTGTTTGTCTATTCCATTTAGTCAACTGTTTTATTCAAGTCGTTGATTACCTCCAGGAGAATGTGACGTTGTTTAATATGAAATAACATTGTAAAGTTGTTATCTATGTAATTGCCCTCGCCATTTGTCTGTCTTGTTTGATGGAACTGACAACTTTGTGTAATATGTCTAAAGCTTTTATTTGTCACAACATGCTTTTGGAGCTGTGAAAGCTGCAAATAATTAAAAGAAAGACATTAACAAGCGTGCAGATACAAAATAATACAATATATCATTTACAAAGATGTAAGGAATATCACAATATGTGAAAGGAACGTGTGGCACACAAAAATAGTAAAAAAAATGTGAAAAGTAGTCAAAATACAAAGGAGAGGAATATTTATACGTTAATAACTTATATATAAGACATGTGTATAGTACAAATGACTGACAGCTAACTTCTAACAATTAAGGCATGAAACACTTCTTAGGTTTACTACTAAATACATTAGGAGTAAAGAAATAAGAGTTTGAAAAAAAACTAAGAACGTTTTCATTTGAAGTGAAAGGAAAGTATTAAAAAGTAAATTTGCAATTTAATACAAAAAAACCATAGCGAGTTTAAAGTAAGAAGAAATATTATTTACCTCGTAGGTAAATAGGCGAATGGCAAATTAAGAAGAATAGGATAACAAAAAAAAAAAGAAAAAAAAACCAACAGAGGTATCTTTTCGTGTTTGACCCCAAGACATTAAATGGGTCTCCTGGACAGAGACTGAGTAAAAACGGCTGGGTTAAGATTTGAATTGCCACTATATTAGGGCGCATAGTAATAGAGGTAGATATATAACTTTAAAAAAAAAAAACTCAAAATAAATTCAATCTATCTGCGAAAATTTTTTTAATATTAAATTTGCGTAAAAAAAGAAAAAAAAATACTTCTACTGTCAAACGTAGCAAAATATAAATCGAATATTTTGCTTATAAGAAAAGAAAGGGAACTAATTTTGTTTTGGCGTTAGGATCCTCTTTTATTAGTGAGTTGACCAAATTCACGATTTCTGTTGGAACTATTTTAGGGAGTGAACAAGACTGACCGTCACTACCAAAATTTGGACTGGTGCTGAAAGGCGCCGATTTATTTATGGAAAAGAAATAAAAATAATTGGCGACGACCACAATCTGTAATCGATTGAAGAAACAAACAGAATATTAGTATAACGAAGGCGTCTATTACTATGAATTTGACCATTGATTATTGTACATAGTCTTGAATAAGAAAGCCAGTGAATGTTTGTAAAGACAGAATTTGATATGTTATATACATACATAAAGCAATGAAAGTAAAATAAATGTTTAATTCATCTGTCCCTAAACAGACGAGGGACAGATAAGTTTAATTTTATTTGTTGATATTAATGCTGTATCTCTTGATATATTGAGTTATACAACGTCTGCTTGACTTAAAAGCGTTATCATCCAGAAATAATATGATTAAAATGATTTTTTTGTTGTTTGCGAAACATAAAGTTTGTTTTCTTTAGACTCATACACGAAAACACACACACAGACACACCTAATAAACCTCCTCGCACTAATCTGATATTTCTTCATATTTTCAGAAATCTGAGGGACAGAGAAATGTTACCCTCACCCTCATGTATTTCTATTTATTTTTTTTTTAAATTGAACTCTATAACCTATGAAGAAAATATTAGGTTGGTGCAAAAATAATGCGTTTTCTCACATAGTAAGATATGTTAGAAAACGTCATTATTTTTGCACCAACCTAATAGAAAAATGCTTTTTAGCTAATGTTAATTAAAGTTTAGTAACTATTAATGATTAAATAATATTTTAATTATTTTTAAAAAATTCTAGATCAATGTGTTAATTTTCTTACTTATCTGTATTTTAATTTCAATTGTTATTAAATTTTAAAATTAATTTAATAAAATTTTATAATATTTTAATTCTATTTTATTTTTTCATAAAGCATTTTCAAATGTAACTAAAAGTCAATAAAATATTAGAAAATTGGTGATAATATGTTATTTTGTAAAAATTACTAGGTAATTAGGGACAAAAAAATGTGTTCATTTAGAATTCGTAAATTTATGTCAATTCTAGTGATACATACTGTCATCAGCTCGAAATTTATCAATACGTTAATAAGGATAAAAGAAAAAAAAGAACATCTTAAGAAATGCTTGCATATTATATTTTTTTTATGATATAAGTAAGTAATGTTTATTTCAGATCAGATTAAGTTAACTTTAAATTTCTTAATTTTGCTCAGATAACGTGTCACAAATATATATTTTATTTTTGGGAGATTTTTAAAAACGATAATTTTGTTTTGTTTACAAATTTGTTAAAATTTAAAAAAATAGCCGCATTTAAGAAAAAATTCTGAAATCTCCAAAAAGTTGAGATTTCAGTCAATATAATTTCTATGCAAAATACACCAGAGTATTTTGCTTATTGGTAATTAGTAAATTTAATCATTTAGCTTTCAATTAAAGCTAAAATAAGATCTTCGAGATTGCTTTTTCATTTTTAAAAATTCATTTTAAAACTTAACTATCGAAAATTTATACCGAATTAGTGAAGGTAACTATGTTGCCACAACCTCATATATATAAGTGTGTGTGTGTGCGTGCTTTTTGGTATTTTTCATTTACTACTTCGGCTAGATTTGTTATTCTTATTTGAGTAGACGCTGCCTTTATATATATTTATTTATATTCATTTACCGACTTGAATATACGAGAAAATGAAATTTTAAAAAATATGCGCCTGGATTCGATCATGTGTCCCCCTTGGCAGAAGAAACCGTTGTTAGATCCGACACGTTTATACTGACTCGGCCTCGCAGTGCGTTACCGAATGTAATTGTGTCGGAGAGGGCATCTTTCTCTTTTATAAGATTTCCTGGAATATCCAGGCCGGTAGACGAAAATAAATAAATGGAGCGTCTACTCAAATAAGGGTATCCACTAAAACTAACCTGTAATTAATGATAATTATATATATATATATATATATATATATATATATATATATATATATATATATATATATATATATATATATATATATATATATATATATATATTCTGTTTATACGCTATTTATAGAGATACAAATATTTAAGCAAATGCTTTGTTTATAATAAACAGTATTAACTACATTTATCAAACGCGCCCTCTGTAACTAAATGGTATATTACGTCAGTCAAATTGACAGGATACTGGTTCGATTCCTGTTGTGGGATACATATTTTCTATGAAATTTCTTGGATATTTATACCGGTAAATGGGTTAACAATTGTAAAAAAGAGCTCTTAAATATTTGTATCTATAAAAACAACATATAAACAATATATATATATATTCAAATAATTATCGGACTTAGTCCATTTCATAATATATGACGTCATTTGTTTACGTTAAGATACGCTTCGAGCAGATATGTTCATTCGAGAAAAACCATGGGAAATTTGTAATTTAAAAAGTAGTAATTCGACCTTGCTAACAAGATGCTTCCTCTGTAGCTAGATGTTACAGCACGTCAGGCTGTATGACGGCTCCGTGTAATATATAGGTTTGGTTCCTGTCGGGAGACACATATTTTCTATGAAATATCTCGGATATTAATGTTGCTAATACTATTAATTATAAACAG
Source organism: Acanthosepion lycidas (assembly GCA_963932145.1). Lineage (NCBI taxonomy): Eukaryota > Metazoa > Mollusca > Cephalopoda > Sepiida > Sepiidae > Acanthosepion > Acanthosepion lycidas. The sequence goes on along the minus strand of OZ010577.1, from coordinate 131,160,776 downwards.
TGCATTTACTTAAATAATTGTATCCATGAAAACAACGTATATATATATATATATATATATATATATATATATATATATATATATATATATATATGTATATATAAATTTAGTTTTTTCTATATATATATAAATTTAGTCTTAAGATGTGCTATATTTATGGATAAAGTGCTCAATATAAGAGATAGAGCGTCTGTAAATAAAAAAGTGAACATAGAATTCAACACTTAGAGGCGACAGTCTTTTTCATGCTAGATGCAATCATCAGGCCTGAAACAGACTGTCGCCTCTAAGTGTTGACTTCTATATATATATATATATATATATATACTGACAGTTCCCCTTGGTAAGATCGCTCTTTTGATACAGCTGTGAACTTTTTCTAGATTTTTTTTTCTCTCTTTAGGGGGGTTGGATTTTTTTTAATATGACTTTAATTATCATCGATCTAAAGTTTAATGGTGCCGTGCGATTGAGTTTCTATCCTTGAATGTTTTATTTTTTAGACAATTAAATTAATTTTCCTGTAACCGAACTAATCTACTTAAGTTATTATTAATACCACTGTTTCAGGAAAATTAAATGACGGCAGGTACAGCAAATCAAACACGTGTACCCATCAAAATTAATTTTTATGTTAATAATGAAATATATACATACATATATATATATATATATATATATATATATATATATATATATATATATATATATATAACACAAATATTATATATATATTCATATAACTGTATGTACGCACACAGACACTCACATTGATCTACATTCATATATATATATATATATATATATATATATATGTGTGTGTGTGTGTGTGTGTGTGTGTGTGTGTGTGTGTGTGTTTACGTGCTGAATCGTGTCTTTTTTCCCCAATTGCCGGCTTTTCTGCGTATTTATTTAGTTCGAAAACGCACCTAATTTATACGTCGTCCGTGCACAAAAGTATCACAATGTACGGATCTTGATTCACATGAGCATCCAATGCACCTCCAACGCCCCCACCCCGTATATACCCCCCCTCGGAGGTTTTGTGCCCCGCTTACATCTAACTTGCGATTTGTCGATCACAAAGGGCAGAGCAAAATGAATTAAAATATCGGTGTAAAATTTTAATCTCTCCATCTTATTAATTCCATACATGCCGCCTTTGATATTAGTAAATAAATCTGATATAATTCATAAGGTTCTTTCTTCGTTAAAAAAAGTCAAAATAAAAAAAAAATCTGATAATAATTTATTTAAAATATACAAAATCGCAAATAAATATTTTTGATTTATTCATTTTTGTCAATAATATATATATATATATATATATATATATATATATATATATATATATATATATATATATATATATTATATATATATATCTGTGTGTGTGTGTTCTTCTATACAGAATTAAAAAGATTTGTTTAGGATTTAATCATTTGCATTTCCAGTTTCTGGGGTGTTTTAAAGACAGTAAAATAGGAATTAGGATTTTCGGTTAGCGGAAGGATTAATCTAATTATAGCTAATTACAGAAAATGACAAATGAATACAGAAAAGAATAACACGAAGAACTAATAGGTTTTTTTCAAGATATATTATAATAGAACGATTATATTGAATCAATTGCTAGGTTTGCTGCTAGACAATGTTTGTCTTCAGAATCTATCTTACACATATATTATAATAGAACGATTATATTGAATCAATTGCTAGGTTTGCTGCTAGACAATGTTTGTCTTCAGAATCTATCTTACACATATATTATAATAGAACGATTATATTGAATCAATTGCTAGTTTTGCTGCTAGACAATGTTTGTCTTCAGAATCTATCTTACACATTTATAAGCCGATCATTCGCCCATGCAAAGAATATTGCTGCCACCTCTGATCTGGTGTTTCGGCTTATTAATTAGAGATTCTTGCTAAAATACAAAAAAAAATCTGCATTGTTATCGGTTCTGACCTGGCATTTCAGCTTCAGTCAGTTGCCCACCGCCATAAACTAGCTTCTCCGTGGCTTTTCTATGAATATTTTTTATGGTAATTGTTCTAATGAACTTTTCTTTTGGTACCTGGACATTATGAATTTAAACTCAGCGGTCAGGTCTCATCATTTTACAGTTGAAATTGCTAGATTTCACCGTAAGTTCTATGCTAACAATTTCTTTTCTCGCACTTGTCGCTTGTGGAACTCTTTTCTGGCTTCTCGCTTTCCAGTCAACTTTGGTCTTTAAAAATTTTAAAGGCAATTTCAATCGTTATCTCTTGTCTTCTTAAAAACCCGTTTTTTTATTGTTCTCTCCTCTTAATAAAGTTTTTCTTATATTCTTTCCCACTTAGTAGGATCTTGCGTCTCTGTCTCTTACACACACACACACACACACATTATATATATATATATATATATATATATATATATATATATATATATATATTTATATATTAATTCATCCAGCTCTTATCTCAAATAACAACTTAAAAGAGACTGTTTGAACCGCACAAAGACTGACCAAAATTCATGTTAAAAAATTAAAAAAACAAATGAAAACTACAGACAAAAGTTCATTTTCTCCATCAAGACATTCATTTCTGTAGTTCACTGCTACCAGCAAGCAGAAAATTATTTTTCTCCTGATGATGGCCATGTTGGCCGAAACTAGTCGAGAAATCTAAATGAAATAATAATAAAAGCGAAGGAATATTTATATACAACCCAGTGTGTCTGAAGATTTTTTTAATATTTTTTATTGTTCAATATATATATATATATATATATATATATATATATAATTTTTTGACTATTATAAACGTTAATTTTCTTCATTATCACAATTTTTTTTTATCTGTACGTAAATTCAGAGCTATAGCTTTTTTCGTTATTTCACACCCAAAGCTAACGCTGAACATTTTCAAATACGGAAAACTAAAAAGAAAATATTTACATTTTTTCTTAAAATATTTTCGGTGAGAATAAAGAAAATGTAAATAAAATTATTTTTCCGTGTGAAAAAAAACAAAACAAAACAAAAAAAAAAACATAACTGGCCTTTCCGCTAATCTCAATTACGAAATGGAAATCCTAATACTTTATTTTTTCTAACGAAATTTTCACTGATTTTAAAAAAATGCTTATTTCGATTTTTTTTATTGCTTTACCTGCTTTTCAGAAAAGTGTTTGTCTAATTTGGAACAAAACTAAAAATTCCTGTAACCCAAACGTGTATTTTTCTTCTAGCGAGTTCGTTTCGACGTCACTGCATTTTGGTGTGACCACTGTTATATTCCGTGTGAGTTCGTTTCAAGCATCCGCGTTGCCACTGTTATATTCTGTACTAAGGGAATAAATAAGTAACACCAGGTGGATACTAGAAGAAAGGTTTATTGTACACAACAAGTACAATATGAAATACGGTACAGTTATACACACAAGTCAATCTAGTAGTCAGTGCCACTAACTGGAAGGTCGGATTTGCTTGCGTCACCTCGCTCACACTTCCTCCAGAGTCTCTCGTAGACGGTTGACTTTATAGGTACTTGCTGCCTTATAGTGTAATCATTCATGGGGGTGACTGGTTATTCCATTACATCAAAAATATATACAAGACTGAGAATGTCTGAAATGTTTTGATTTTTTAAGATAACATTTCTATTCAAATTTGAGCATAAAGAAGACACTAACTAGAGTTTTGAATCGCCGAGGAAAAAGAAATGTAACGTCGTTTATAATAAAGGAGGATTAGGCACCTTAACGTGATGTAATGGTTAGAAAGCTTGTCTTGCTAAATCAATTATGACTGAGTAGTGAGTTCGATCCTCACAGGGTGGCCCATACTTTCGGCCTTGTGCCACATCTAAGCCGGTTTTAGAAAATCACTATAACAAAGGAGGCTAGCTTTAAGTCGAGGCTAAAAAAATCGTTTCTAATTGTAAAATTATTTAGGGAACGAATTTTCTTATTATATTTTTCATTTTTAGCAAATCCGAGAAAAGAAAGAAATGTTTTCGGAGAAGCAAATCTATAATGTGAATTTGAATCTATTTTTATTTACTTGCATTATTTAATTTATTCGAACTGTTATCCGCATCTTCATTGTCATATTCAGAACATTTCGGTCGTTGTACGCTCCGGTCTTCTTCAGATGATTGGAATTTCCAATCGAACCCTTTTTATTTCGTCCACCGGGATAGATTGTTCTAGAACCAAGAGCCACACCTCTCCTAGATATTTTAGTTATTTCCCTTTATATTAAATCTCCAAGTTTTGGTTCCCCACTGCTGTGGCCTGGAATTGAACTCACAACACTTTGGGTCTAGTCACTGGATCTAATCAACGTTTTATCCACTGGGCCATGTGTCCTTAAGAAGAACATTTTTTGTGTGTATATCTGTATTTCTATCCATATCTATCGTACTTGTGTTTTCATTATATTTGTATACGTATGAATTTGTGTAGTTCTCTTTAGGGATCTCTTTTATTGCTCATCTGTGCAGATAAGCCCCTTTCTTTGTGTCTATTCTTTCTTTCTCTCTCTCTCTCTCTCTCTGTCTCTCTCTCTCTCTCCCATTCTCTCTTTGCCGTATATTTCGCCCTTTTCATGTGAGAAGTTTTTGTGCACCAGTGTCGTTGTGTGTTTATGAACTCGTCTTTGCGTGTATCTTACATTAATTGAGTCCGTTTTTTCTTCAATTTTTGTATAAGAGTGTTTCTCTCTCTCCCTCTATATATATCTCTCTTTCTTTCTCTCTTCCTTGCGCTCTTTGTGCATGCGTCTGTGTGCAGTCACGAGGAGCGTGTGTCATAAAATATAATTGTACATTGCGTTTCCAAAATCCTAAAATCAACGATAGAATATATATATATATATATATATATATATATATATATAAGTGAATATTGATGTCAACATTTAGAGGCAACAGTCTGTTTTATGCTAGACTCAATATATATATATATATATATATATATATATATATATATATATATATATATATATATATATACCGACGTGCTTCAGACCGATTCGGACGCAGTGTGCGTCGTCGATCAAGTTGCGCAAATCTCTATTAGATTCTCAAAACATTCACCTCTACCCGGTTTCGTATTTACGTAAACAAAGCAATTTCTAGAGAAGTGATGGAATTTTATTTATTAATCCGATGGATTGTATTACTTAAATTATTCGAGAAATCTTATAAAGAAAAATAGGTTCTCTTTGACAGGACTATAAGGCACTATTCGACATTTTTGTTCTGCTGCGAACTCCGACGGATCTATAAACGGTTTCTCCTGTCAAGGAAAGCGCAGGTTCGTATTCGAATATTCAGGCCGTTAGACGAAAATAAATAAATTTACTGTCTAATAAATAAACGGAGCTTCTACTCAAATGTGAATATCTACTAAAAATAACTTTTAAGTAATCAAATCTGTTGGATTAAAAATATATATATATATATATAAATAATATATAAAATATATATTCGTGGAATCTTACTAATGAAGACTATGAGCTCTCCATGCTACTTGTAAAGCGACAAAGGACACATCTACTACTACTAAGCCTACCAAAGCAAAACCATGCATAAAAAAAAATGAAAAAGTAAGACCAAGGAAAACTCAAGAAAAAAAGATAATACAATAGAAAAAAATAGATACTTACCTACACAAAACTAAAGTCCTCAATGCCTCTAGAATTTGAACTCCAACAAAGCTGTAACACTGACAAGCAAACTAGTATTTAGGGACTCTAATCCAAACCCTAACAAGATCTTGTCCCTTGATGATCGTATAGCGATAGTTATTATTTGGATCGGAATATCTGATTGATGTTTTGCTTGTTATTATGTGTGTGTATGTGTGTGTGTGCACGCGCGCTTGCGGGTAGCATAACGGTTAGTAGCACTAAAGATAAGACCGGCAAGCCGAGTTCGAATTCCTGCCACGGATTATTACGTTTACTTCCTACTAACGTCCTAAGCAGCAAGCATCAATCTAGGTCTTCTTCCCACTAACCATGTGCAAAAGCAGTAAGACGAATTGGGATCATTACTAACGGTGAGTAAAGCAATCAAGGAGAAGAACATGAGTGACTGTGAGATGCTATCAGAAAACTACCACGTTTCATTTGTCAAGAACAATTGTGGTATTTGATAGAAAGACAAATGGATGTCACAAAAACGGGGATGAGACTAAACCAATTTTTTTTTAAGGGGGGAAGGCCGACATTCAGTTTTAAAGATCAACGATACTGTATTTATTTATTTTCTTTTTTTATCTGATCTTCTCATAAAATGAACATTTCTTTTTTTTAATAGGTCCCCAACTGTAAACATTTTCAATGTTGATTTTAAATACATTTTTCTCTAGTATGTATTTTCTGGAATGGGACCAATAGGCTTTTTTTTCTGGATATAAGATTTATGTAAGCACCCACACCGAAAAGGCTGGCGCAGCATAATCATCCTTTTCTCCAATTAATCTTATATCAAGATCGAGTTAAGCTTAGTAATTATTTCTTCTGCATAGCAAGCTCTAATCTCTCTCTCTCTCTCTCTCTCTCTCTCTCTCTCTATATATATATATATATATATATATATATATATATATGTATGTATGTGTGTGTGTGTATTTAAATTTTTCTATCTTATTCATATATATGTATTTATATATGAATGTGAATACACACACGCGCACATATATATATATATATATATATATATATATATATATATATATATCAATCTTATTCATATATATATATTTATGTATGTTTTACGGATGTTAGGGTATTTCAGCGTACGCTGACGATCCGCGTAGGTGAAACCTAGGTAGGTTTGCCTGGTTCTTTAGGTTCATAGTTAGATTTGCTCTATTTAGTGTATTGAGCAATTTGCTTAGTCATCTTTACTTTACTCGTGTCACAGTTTGTTTTTTTTTCTTTGGACTCTGAGCTTGGATTCTAGTCGATTGTTTTCTTCTGAATTACACGTTCTTAGTTCTTTCTTTTTTTATTCCTTATTTTTCCGTGGGTATTGGTTTGTTCATTTACAAGCCAATACACCTAAGATTTTTCCGGACGAGTATACTTACTTATATTCATAAGATTATTATTATTATTATTATTTTTATTTTCTTTGCTTTCTGGCGTTTACACATTTCTTTCCGGGTCCCACCCAGGGACTTAAGGTTAGAAATGGCATCATGACACTTTTCACTGACAAAAAAAAAAATAAAAAAAAATAAAAATAAAATAAAAATTACATAGATAAAGCCCTTCGTAAAGTGTGGGCTGTACTTGTCAGAACAATTTTTTGTATCTCCTTGAGGCATGGGCTTCCAGGAATCCCTGCAATTAGTCTACTGCAATCTTTTCCAACCAGTCCTAGAGCTCCAACTACAACAGGGATTGTTGATGTTCCCATATGCCACATTTTCGAGAATTCTATTTCAAGGTCCTTGTATTTTGACAGCTTTTTGAATATCTTCAAAGATACATTGCAGTCAGCAGGGACTGCCATATCAATAAGGAGGCACCGTTTTTGTTTGTGGTCTTTAATAACAATATCTGGGCGGTTGGCCTTGATTGTTCTGTCAGTGTGAATTGTGTAGTCCCATAGAATTGTAACAGGTCCTATCTCCGTAACCGGGTCTGGGTGGTGTTGGTACCAGTTTCTTTCAGTTTCCTTCCCGTAGAAGTTGCAGATTTTCCAGTGCAGATATTGGCCCACTCTGTCATGTCGGGTTTTATATTCAGTGGGTGCCAACATCGTGCAACCTGATACAAGATGATCAATCGTTTCTGGATATTTATCACAGAATCTGCATTTTGGGCTGACACAATATTTTAGTATATGTGCTTGATAATTCCTAGTTAGCAAGTATTATTATTATTATTATTATTTTTATATATATATATATATATATATATATATATATATATATATATATATATATATATATATATATATGGATTACAACAAAAATGAAACTCTCTTACCCCATTCAGATGGCCATTCGTTTAAGGGAATATTCTACCTGGGAGCTTGTCAATGCAAAAACGTTATATAATGTTTGATCGCTCTTATCCGAGTATGCCTGTTTAATAGGGCGACTTATAAATCTCTGTTGCAGACGTCCACTCAGGTTCATTTGTGTTTATTCAACATTTGTGTTTTATAGTGCATCTATGCTGAGCATATCTTAGTTGCAGTTTCTTGGAGTTACCTGGGGCATTATCAACAGTCTGAACAAATCCAGCGCGCTCAAATCCCCGATCACGATGAATTTTGCACTTCATGCTAGCTCAAGCATTTCAAAGGCAACGCTTGGGTCAACCTGTGCTAGGGTTCCACGTACTTTCCTAAGGTATTGAACGCAGGGATCATCTCTACAGGCTGATAATTATCATAAAGTCACCTACCTGACAAATCGGCATTACTGAGACTCGAACCCGGGTCGCATGGTTGCAAAGGTGACGTGGGAACACATTTTCTTATATTCTCACGTGTTCTCAGTTTGGCGATTATTTTTGTGAAGTATTAATTCCCTTGGGAAGTCAAATCTCAAACAAAACAGTTGACCGTTTTGTGAAGTGTATTTACTATCGATTTCCACTTTTTTCGCAGTAAACTTTCATTTTTCTTACTTTTAAACATAAAGCAATCTAATTAGATAACGTTATTCGAGTAACGTTACCGCATATATATATATATATATATATATATATATATATATATATATATATATATATATATATATATATATATATATATATATATATATATATATATTATTATTATTATTATTATTATATATGCAGCTGCTTGTATAAATAAAAGTAAGTAAATTTATGCGCAATTTTTGTAAGTTTTGTGCATCCATCTTTCTCAATTCAAAGTGTCATTTGGCATCAAAAGAATTGGAGAAACTTTATTGATGAAATGACATAATCTAAGAATACGAGTAAAGATAAGGATCTTAGTCCAAATTAAGAAATAAAAAATGAATTCTGTCTGGAATCATTACGTTATTGGAATTGGATTTCAAGACTGAATGAATGTTACGTGGGGGGGAAAAAAGTTAGTCGAATAATGTCATTATAACCGCTACTTTTTTTATTTTATTTTTATCTTTTTTAAACCTGATTCTTTTTCACTTCCAAGTGAAATATCTATCAAATCAGTTTTTGATAAGAATTGAATATACATTAATTATACCTAGAGATTAGATTATGAGGTTTGTGAAAAAAAAAGGTTAAGCTTACGAAATTATAACAATTTATCCGATATTTTATAACAATATTATTTAATAAACTGTGGAAAACATTTTCAGAATAAAGATATAGTAAAACCTCGAAATGGGCACGTAAGATTTTAAAACCTGCTGCTTAATTGTTAATATGAATTGCAATTATTCTAACCCTGCTAAAATTTGAACATTAATTCCACAGCAATAATGCATTCTCACACCTGCAACATGCTAGTTTTATTCCTGCTTTCTTTTTATATTAAAACTCGTGCATTTATAATGATAGTAACTGTTGCAAATCCATAGGCATAAGAAAACAACGGTAGGGGTTTCATTAATTTACATAAAATAGTTGCTAATACTATCTTCAATGCTTTTTAAAGTTTTCATAACTTTAAGATGTTTCTACAAAGTCTATAATAAATTTCTCCTCATGTTAAAACTTTAAAACAGCGAATGAGCATTTTTTTATTTGTTGATTGGTAAGATTAATATCGTATTGATAACATCAGTCCTTAGCGTTTTATCATCATTCCTAAACTCTGTTTCCAGTATACCTCCTTCTGTCTTTCTTTCAATATATCTTGTGAGTTTTAATGATTTCTTTCCCCTTATGTATCCCAAAGATTTCAGCTGTCTTTTAAGAATAAGTCTCCTTTTTGTTTCGATTTTCCTTAAAACTCCATTGTTGCTCACATGCTCCGCCCATGGTATTCTCCTGTAGAACCCCATTTCCGTATCTGTCTATATTTCTGAGATGAGGTATTATGTACACTATTTACATTATTCGGACTATTATCCTCATCTTTGTCGCCACTTTTATTACAACGTTTCGGCCGTTGTACGCTCCGGCCTTCTTCAGTATATGTCTATATTTCTTGATGTACACTATATTATTCGGACTATTGTCCTCATCTTTGTCGCCATAATTATTACAATATTTCGGCCGTTGTACGATTCGGCTTTCTCCAGGTGGTTGGAATATCGAACTGAACCCTTTATTTCGCTCACTGGGGTAGAGCGTTCTAGTTACACGTGCCATGTCTAATGGATGTCAGTTATCTCCTGTTAATTCCCCTCTCAAAGGACACATGGCACAGTGGATAAAGGCGTTTGTTAGATCCAGTGACAGGACCTAAAGAGTGTGAGTTCAATTCCTGGTTAAGGCAGTGGAGAACTTGGAGAGGGGATTTAACAGGAGATAATGATAACTGACATCCATTAAAAACATGGCACGTGGAACTAGAACAGTCAACCCAAGTGAGCGAAATAAAGAGTTCAGTTCGTCATTCCAACCACCGGAAGAGGGCCGCAGCTTACAACGGCCGAAACATTGTAATAAATATGGCAACAAAAATGAGGACAATATCCGAATAATGTAAATAGTGAACCTCATTTCTGTTGCTTTAAATCCGAGAAAATTTTATAGGAGAATTGATCTTACATAGCACTATTTTCTTACTTTTTAACAAATTTTTCTTATGTTTTTTTTTTTTTCCTGTTCTTTTTTCTGTGTTTTAATACGTTGCAGAGCTTTATGAAGGCATCTTTCTCTTTTCAAATCCGCTCTTATTTAAATATTTAAATTTTTGTGCCTGCTTATATAAGTCCTCGCCCCATTTTAATCAGGTATATCTAGAAAACACTTGTTGGATGGAGCGTCTCATTGTATTAAAATTTCATTCAAATTACTTATTTAACTCAATTCAAAATTATTTTCTTTTCGTACATTTACCAATTTCTTAAATTCTAATATTTGAAAAAAAAACTGGGTCTTATATCATCGCAAAGAGAATATTGTAATAAATTGAGCAGGCCGGCAAAATGATAACACCAGGTTTGAATTTTCATTACTTAACATTACATATTATTCAACAGCTGGCTTTCTCAGTTACTCTCCGCAAGTTTGTTGTATGCGAACCCCACTCCTAAATCCCTCAGCCGAAACGTCATCCTTAATTTCTGTCTTCAGTGAATGTTGTGACTGTTCATATCATCTCCCGGGACAGTTTATATAAATACATGTATTATAAATCTTTCCCACGGTTGCAAAAGCGGGTTCAGGTGGAAAGTCACGTACCTCTCTATTCGGCGGCTGGGAGTGACCTCAGGTCAACAGCTTTGTGCCTACGGCTTCTTTGACGGTCTGGTGTGATTTATCTGTAATGTCCATTCCTGCATCACACAGCATTACGGATATTGACTCTTAAGTATTAAATGCGTTTATCTCGAACCGATATGAATGTTTGTAAACGCTTATGCTTCTTAACTTAGTCTGCCAAGAAGTGTCGTCGGCTTGAATAATAGACCAGCAAGCTCACTAACACGCAACAAATTATAATGGAATATTTACATTAAGATCTGACAGGAAATATTATCATTATTATATGAGGATTTATTCGAAATAGTGTTGTTTCAGCTTTCGGATAAGCGGGTTTGATAACGACTATTAGCACAAAAAGTGGTCACGGAAATCCTAGTTCAAATCCCGGATTAATCATTTGCCTTCACTTTCGCACAAATGTCCTTGCAAAAGGCGGAAATCCATTACTTGTCTACCCACCTATGGATTAAATAGCATGGTAGAGTTGACTTTCTAGTCGTAGTTGTTAACCAGTCTAAGAGAAGGAGAGGATTGAATTCCAACCTGAGGGGAAGGGAATGAGAAATCACTCTATTTCCCTTCCCAGAATGAATCAACATATACAGATAATGAAAAATCTGTCAGCATCGCCTTCATCCTGATGGATTATATCATTTTAAAGATGAGATACTGTCTTGTTACACCTGCAGATGTAGTATTCGGTAACGTCCTGTAACTCTTTATTCAATTCACAGAGTTAAACGAACCAGGAGGATAATTTCATTATCTGATTTTCATACAGGAAATGTGTCAAGTAGACATACATTCGTTTTAAATGTATACAGTTCACGAAGTAGTCGTGATTTTAAGGCTTTGTTTTAGGCTCTAAAATCCATATACATATGTACATATACATATGTAACGAACAGAACCGGTATCAGAAAGACGAATTGGGATACCTTGGCGTAGTGTAATGGTTAGCAAGCTTGTCTCGTTAGATCAGTTACGACTGAAAAGTGAGTTCGATCCTCACTTGGTCCCTATACTTTCGGCCTTATCCCATGTCTAAGCTACGCTTAGAAAATAATCATAAAGACGAATTTTGGGCCCCGGAATGAGTACTGTCTATGCCCGTGCATTGAATAAAGGGTCTGTTTGAATGTCCGAGAACCTCACCTGATTCAACAAGTTCCTGAAGAATTCTGGAGGGCATAACGGTCGAAACGTTGTGACTAAGAAAATAATTTAGAGTAGGCCAGTGTAAAATATATAACTAATTATTGACTGATTTGTTATCAGCCCAAGATTTTGTTAGTATTTTATTATCTGATTTTGTGACAGACGAAGCTACACCTATTCTGTTACTATATACGATGTGAGACAGGTAATTGAGAACAAACTATAAGGACAAACAAAGATACTCAGCGTGGGGTGGTGGGGGATAAATAGATTCCCAAAACACCCGGACACGCCATCACTGCAGAAAAAAATAAAATAAAACCGCCTGATCAGTCTATTCTTATTCATGTTGTTCATCACATCGTTTTTTTAAAAAATCGGTTTCACTCCAATCAAGGCAGTGAAGCCACTAAGATGTAAGCGATTACTGGGTGTAAAAGAATTATGAACAGAAACACAAATAATGATCAGGAAGAGAAAAGAGTAATTAAGAGAACAGTAGATAACGATTGACATTGCATTTATTTATTCATTTTTACAAGGGTAATGGCAATATTAGCCGTTTCCACATAAGGAAACATTCGGAATTAATTGAATGAGCTGCCAGTATTGTTAGTACTGTTATCGATTTAGATTTATAAATATAAAATCTTTCTCTGAAAGCAATTTTTCAGGAAAATAATTTTATGGAGTCCAGTATCTGTTTTCGCTCTTTCCAGTATTGATGGGAGTTCCTTTCCTAACCTTTAATTTGAAGTAATGTGGAATGACCAAGTCGTGATCACGTCATTACTTTCTGTTCGAGTTACATGTGATTACCATTTTAGCTATTGCTGCTGTTGAAAGACCTTAAGTAATGTAGTTGACGGCATTCAACATGTGCTTACGAAAACACCAACGACATTGTACTTCAGAGGATTCAAATCGGATGTATTAAAGTTATTAGGATATATTTAAAAATTATATCATCAATATATTGTGATTGTTTCATCCTTTAATATCTTTATTAAAATATTGTTAATAACTTGTTTTATGCTTGCAAATTGAATTGTGGCAAAATATGATAGGGACAGACACCATAGAAAGGGGAAGTTAGGGGATTTTATTTCGATCTTAAGTATTTTTTTTGTTTTTTTTTACTGTTTTATTTGGCAATCGGATAACATTTTTTGAAGTTGAGTCTTTTAAGAGGCACTCACAGAACGTATTTATATATAAATCGTAAATATACACAATATACACATAAAATAATACAAATATACACATGAAATCATGTGAGCACACACACATACGTGTAGACACAAACTCACACATACTCACACAAACTCACACATACTCACACAAACTCACACAAACTCACATATACTCGCATATACACTTCGATGTAGTGTAATTGTTAGCAAGCTTGTCTCGTTAGATCATTTACAACTGTGTAGTAAGTTCGATCCTCATTGGGTGCCCCATTCAGCCTTGTGCCACATTTAAGTTACGCTTAGAAGATCGCCATATACTCGCATAAACATATATACTCTCACTCTCTCTATCACACACACACACACACACACAAATAACGAAAAATGAAAAAAACGGCAGTTAATTGATGAAACTTCATGAATATCGAATTGAACAATTATAAAAAATTTCTTCTACGAAATTCTATAGTCAATGTGCAGAATTTAATATCCATCAGCTTAGTGACAGATTTTATTCATTTTAATGCTATATATATACGTGCGTGTGTGTGTGTGTGCATGGCGTGTGTTTGTGTGTGTGTGTGTGTGTGTGTGGATATTTATTGTGTATGTACTTATTTCGTTACTAAAATAATCGTGAACTTCTCACTCGACAAAATGGTCAATATTTGCGGTAATGCACGACAAAAGTGAGGCTTCTTAGGTTGAGGTTTTTCAAACTAGGCAAACCGTCCTAACTTGGCGCAGAAAAAAAAAAATCCCTCAAAATTCTAAAATTGTCAAGACACTCATAGTAAATACTTATCAAGTTAGCTATATGTCATATCTGATTTATCATAAATAAAGATTTTCTAGTATCGTCAACCAAATTGTGTATATATACATTGCTTGTGTGCGAAAGCGTGTGCCGCTGTTTTTTGTCTGCGTGTACATTCTCCCGTGTATTATGTATATTTGTGTGTGTATTCATATCCTTTGTGTTTATACATATCAATTGTTTGCTGTAATTTCTGTTTATCAATGAAAATTGTACTCTCTTTCTTTCACTGGGAACAAAGAAAGAAATCTTCCTGGATATTGAGAGGAATATTCTGGTTTCATAACAAGCCGAAGCCTGGAGATCGAGAACCCGACTTAACATTTTAAATACTGGCTTATGAAGAAAAATGGGAAGGCATTGAGTTTCAAACTGAAACAAAAGATCTCTTTCAGTACTCAGAGATATATATATTTTTTTGTCCTCTGAATCTCTTTCAGCGGTTAGTTTGTTATTTCTCTGTACAGATGCTATCTACCAACGCCATCATCGGCACACACGGAATTGATTACTACAAGGCCCTTTTTTGGTTTTAATTTCCACAGTCTAAACTGCTTAATTAAATTTGTTTTAATTAAAGATAGCGGTAAAATATAAATAGAAGTAAATAAAATAAATTAAAAACCGGAGAAAATAACGAAAGGTCAGTCATCTATGATCCGTAATGAGCTCTTTTGCATCCGAATTAGCTGTTTTTTTTTTTTTTTTTTACTTTATTTTTTATTTTTATAACCTTTGAAAGTGTTAGCGAAGACGTCTTTTGTAATATTCTTCGCAATGACAAAGTTCTGCTCGTCGCGTTGGGAACAGAAAGAAAACATTCGGCAAGAGCAGAAAAGAAAGATATGAAGCGAAAACTTTAAATTGAAAAGAAACTTTAATCGAATTCACTTTGCAGTGTTTGAAGTTTCAGTTAAGAAAGAAATCGCTAAAAGGAGAAATCAGTTTCGATCTACAATTGGTGCGAAACGCTAAGATACAAATAAATAAATAAAAAAAGTTATACGCGGTAAATTTATCGGATTTTCTTGATCAGCGACAACTGAGGAAATAAAATTTACTTTTACTTTCGCTAATGAAAAGATGATGAATAATAGAAAAATGTCTTTTTTACTCTTTTTATTGCGACTAAATAAGGCTAAGAACACTAAAACTACAACATTTAATCTATTATATGGAAGGTGAATGCAGCTAAGGAGTGCATGAATGGATAGGGGAGGTAATTAATTGGGAAGAAAATTTGGGATATGGCCATACAAACGAACTTTATATATAGAAATTGGAAACTATCCGAGAGAAACAGAAAATAATGAAACAACGAAATGTCAACAGATCGTTCAGTTTCGACGAGAAAACAAGATTTTGTCATCGAAAACAGAAAAAAAAAATTATTGATAGTATTTTATGCTTTGGAAAATTGGTGAACAACTTCTGAACGTCAAAGTTCACCTTTTGTGTACATTGAATAGGATCGTCTTTAATTGTTTCGACAAAGTGGAGTGATTATTGTCAGGGTCTTAACTATATTCCCTAGGCGTTTATTCAAATAAATACAGAGCTGATCCTGAGAAACTGACAATAAGTCTCTTCTTTGGTGAAATTCTACCCATGTGGTTGTCCGAAGAAGACAATTACTTCTATTCGTTGTTGTCCGAGTGCTTTTTATAATAACTTCTTTTTAGTTGTTAATATCGAATGGACTTTGTTTTATATTTAAAAGGCCAACCTTCCATAAAAGATTCGCTGAGTATTTCCATTTATTTCTTCAAAAATTGTTGATTTTTCTTTGGCTCTTAGTAAAAAGATTTTCGTTTTTATTTTACAACTTATCAACCGTTCGCAGTTTACTGAACGCCAAAAGTAATTTTAGATTGTAAGAATTTTTTAGAGTGGTGGCGACAATAATGATTTACTAATTAACTCATAGCTGGGAGAATAGGTAGATTTATACCTTTCCGAAGTGTATTTTCGCGTAAGTTAATATAACAAACCCAACTGGAATTAGAGCTCGGCTCTCCGATTTAACAATTCCGAGACATTATCCATTACATCACCCGCATATTCGAGCTTACAGCACTTGGTATTCCCAAGCGGTCATCCATCTAGGTGTTGATCAGGTTCGACATTGCTTAACTTCTGTGTTTCAACAAGATTTGGTCGTACGCCGATAAGAAATCCAAAGGAAATATATATATATATATATATATATATATATATATATATATATATATATAAAATGGTTAGAATAACGGCAAGAAATATTCGACGGTGATTATCAGAATGATATTAACTTTAGACCATAGCCTCGGAATTTCGTTATTTTCATCTGAGAATGTAAATAAAAAAATAAAAAAAAATAAAAAAAAATTATGTTCAATGTAACAATTGTAAAAACCACAGGGTGTAAAATATACAGGAGAAATTTCGAATATCAACGAAGACGTTACGATAAAATCTTAGAAAATGTTTAAGACTAGTTTATAAAAACGGGATAAAATGCTTCTCGTTACACAATATTTTATAAAGTGTGTTTACTTTCTGAATCAGTGTTCTTTTTGTTCTCATCGAAGCATTTTTAGAGTCTATTCTCTTTGACCGTTAAAGTAAACAGCTTAAAATCATTTGCGAGCACCCCATCGTAGAGCAGTGATTAACAAAAAGTTATGGTAGACTATTACATTAATAAAAAGGTCGATTTTTACACAGTAACGTGCAAAGCTGCTACGATTTTGTTTCGGGTGGGAGTAGGATGCGCCAGTCACAATCCTCACCCCGGGGGCTACCCGACCTCTGCACGCCACTGTTGTTACGATTTTGAGTTTGAGTCAGACGAAACGAAGTTTATTAAATATTTCATATGAATATAATGCATGGCGCCAAACTCGTTCAGGAATATCAAAACTGTCTGCTCTGTACAACCTTCTTTCCCAGATCAGTGATTAAAAATGGTATTGGGTAAATGAAGCTTATAGCGTGTTCCATATCTCTTCATATGCCGTAGACGTGACGCTGCACAATAACATTCAATGATTTCTACCAAATTACAGGAACTACACTACTCAAAGAATTTTAACCACAGCACAAAAACTAAAATGATAAGCACATTAAAGGCGATAAGAAAACAATGATATAATTATAATGTTGACTTTCCGCACGACTTCAAACAAAAGATTAGGAAAGAAAGATATATCACTATTGGAAAAAGCGATAACTAACTGGACCTGAGAAGACAACTTTCCTGAATAATTCTTTTAATAGAAAGACTTTATAAATTGCAACCGAAAGAAACACTGCCTGCTTGGTTAATGATTAACAAATGTTTCTTTATAATTCATACCATTCATTTACTAAATTCATTTGTCATTACTATATACAACATTCATAGTGAATAAAATCTAACACTTTTACGTAAATGATAATTTACTGAAGCTTCTTAATGTTTTATTTGATGACATTATTTGCTTTCAAGGCTAAAAATGTGGACGCAAACCAATTACATTAGTTATAGCTTTCAGGCTAGGTATTAACTAATATTAGTTTCATCTGGCACAAAGCTAAAATATAGAGCGTCGACTAAGGGTAGACAAAATCATAGTAGTTATATTTTTACTTGTCAAAATACTTACTCCAGAGATGGATATGCAATGTGGTTGGTCCTGTTCTGGTATCTTGTCTTCAGTCGCTCTCTCACAGACATACCGTCGCCTCTCTCTGTGTTTTCTACAAATACTCTCACGATAACTGCTCCGACGAGCTATTTTCGCTAGTTCCTAAACTGCATGAATTTAATCGTGCTACTAGATTGGCATCTCGGTCCCACCCTTTCACTGTCGAAACGGTTAAATGTAGCCATCTCTTCTACTCCAATATATTCACGTCTCGCACTTCGCGTCTGTGGAACTCCCTTGCTCTTACTTGCTTCCCTGGATAGCTATAATCTCTAACTATTCAAATGCAATGTCAATCGACATCTCCAGGTGTCTCCATCTATTTCCCGTCCTTCTCTTCATCCTTTCGTCTTTTTACTCTTGCTCCCACTTTCTGTAATCCCTTGAATACTAGTGGCACTCCCGTATTGCTAGGGCGAAAAGTTAGAAAAAAAACAAAAAAACACTTTAATGAATCATTATTTGACAAATGTTTGAAAATTGAGAACATTTTATCAACATCTAAATGTTAGATTGCACTAACAAACTAACGAAATAACGAGATGTCTTTCCACGTCTGGGTAATGGACAGCGACTCGGATTGAGAAATTCGAATGGCAGTCGTATTCATTACATCCACTTACGTGCAAATACCCTTTGTGAATGGTTCACTTCATCTATTTGCCCACCAGCTATGGGTAAATAGCAGGACAGACTGGTTCCTATAGGCTTGAGTTGAAACTGGTCTAGGAGAAGGACAACTCTGAATTCAAAACTCCCAAATAGAGATTAAATAGCTTAACCAACGCGCAGCTGTCCCAGCTTTGCGAGTACTGCTAAACTCCTGAATATATAATAGCTCGGAATTGTTCATCGGGGAGCCGAGTTCCAATTCCAGTTAGTTTTGTTGTATTCACTTTTAAGAAATCACAAAACAATTTATTACAATATAAAAATATTTTGTAGTTTTAAATAACCTGCAAAAGGTTGACAAGCCGTAAAAAAACGAATAAATCAAATCAAATAAATATGACATTCTACAAAAAAATTAAATTGCTTCCTAAATATTTAATCAGTATTATTTTAAGTCAATGAAACAATAATGGACAACTCAGAAACTGACTGAACTAACAAAGATGTTCGTGAAATAAATTCATTTTTTATCAGGCTATCGATAGCGGCCATCTTAGTGTGAAAGAAGGTTAGTGTAAAGGAGTAAAAAAATTAAGGAAAAACGCGACTCAATTAATTTCTAAAAATCAGTAATAAATCGTAGACATTGAAGAACTGGATAGCAAAACGAAATTTCTAAACACCATGGCACAGTCGGAGGTCGCGATTCGATCGGTTCATGCTTAGAAGTGAACCTGAAACATTTCACTTAGAAGCAGCTTGTTCCTCTTGCATGTCATGCTGTCTCGAATGACAGCCCGAAATTAGATAAAACTTCATCATGCTTCGGTGAGAACACGTCTCATAATTAACGACAAAGCGGGAATATTTGGAAACTTCTGGACTGATTCAGCCACAAGTATACAGTGAAGAAGTTCGAAAAAAGGCGAACAGATCCTTCACACACACACACACATACATACATACACACACACACACACACACACACACACATATATATATATATATATATATATAAATATATATATATATATATATATATATATATATATATATATATATATATATATATATATATGAGAGGTGCTTAAACAAGTGCCCTAGGGGAAAAAGGTGGATCTTCATTACAATGACTCCATGACAGAGAAACATTGGATGATTTAATTTAACTTTCTTCGTCGTCCATTTTGACTTTTCCTTCCATTCATTTTCGTGTGATTAATCTCTTGCTTTATTTTTTTTTCTTTTTATTCTTCTTCGATTAACTTTTCCTCGAGTATTTCTCACTTTTGCATCCTTCATTTCTCTTTCTTTTCTATCATTTCCTCTTCGCATCTTTTTACAGTTAACATCTTTCACTTTTAGGAAGATTGATTACTTTTTCGTTTCTCCAAGTCCGACAGCAAGAAATTCTTCGTCTTTGACAAATTTTCTAGAGTTTGGATCACAATCTTTGACAGAAGAAGGTAACATTTTATAGAGAAAAGTTAAATAAAGAACAAAAAACGTGAAAAAAACAAAAAACGAATGAAAATGTATGATTATGCTGTTGCATGTCTTCCTGCTTCTCTTGTCAAATCGATAACCGCCAGCCGCATGCAAACATGATTTCACATGAACCTCACCAGCGGCAAGTTGCTGCCGGGTGCAATCCCATCGTGAAAGGATATCGTCTTGTATCGCCCCAACTTGACCAATACTCAGTGGAGGAACAAGCGATTGCTGCCATAGTGTTATGCGCCTATATGTCTCACCGGGAGTTTTAGGCCAAGTTGATATTCCCGATTTACACGTTCATTTAATGGCTACTGTGAGTAAAAACTAGTTATTGGATCAACAAGTCTCTATTCCACATTGTAACACGTTCACTCAGGGCAGAAAAAAATCTCAAGGTTTTATAGGACAAGTTGTAATAAAAAAAAAAGGCAGAAATAAAAGTCGAATAATCTGGATCCAGAGAACAAGTCTCGCAGGCAGCTGAATATGAATAAGCATACACAGCGATTTATAACTGTTGAACATCATCTGTAGAGCTGTTAAACCTGGGTTTTTTGTTTTTTTTTTAACAGGGGTATTGGATGCAGCCACTAACGAATTAATGACTTATCTGTTTAACCATCCCCGGACTTGCGATTAAGTCAGAGATATCTAATCCGTCAGCCAAAATTTGGGGATTGTTTTCTATTTCTTCAAAATGAATCAAAATAAATAAATAGAAAAAATATATAGAGAAATATACGGTAAAAGAATGCAAACCAAACTAATGTACTGAATCTATTTCTTTTACGTGTCGTTTCCCTTCAAAACGTAATCGATCATAGCCCTCTACATTTTCCTTTTCCTTGTACCTCTTAATAAGTTATGTCTTTTTATTATATCTTCCAAACTCTGTTCTACAAGCCTCTTACTCAAGCTCATCAAATAAGTTACGCTCTGCTGTACCTGTTTACCTTAAAGGACTGATTTTCGAATTAGTTCATTACGTTTACTGTTCAATACACTACTGTACTGTATAATGCCGGGTGCAGTAATGGATACCGGCTCGGGTTGAGGAATCGGAGAGCCGAGTTCGAATTCCAGTCGAATCCATTACATTCACTTATGTGCTAATACACTTGAGAAAAGTATGAATCCTCTTCTTTTTCCCCGGCTATGGGTAAATAGCAGGACAGACCGGGTTCTATAGATGGATGGCAATTTTACTACAGCAGAAATGGCAACCTACTGCAGAAAAAAATCGAAAGATACATATATCGCCTAAGCGTGTATCACGCATGACACATAACTGATTGAGTGTATAAACATTTTGGAAATTTTTCAAATGATACAAAAGTGACAATAAAGCTAGTTGAAGCTGGTTGACACAAACCGATAATACGCGTAGTATGTTTGATATAGTAGTCATGTATTATGTCTCATTTAGCGACTACCTCGTTTAGTGACCAGGTCGTTGGAAGGGAACCGATGGTTAAGCGGGGAGTAGGTTTATTTGAATATTCTGATAATTTATAGTTTTTAATTTTTCGAATTTCTTCGACATATTGATAAAAAATGAAAAATTGTAAATTATCACAAAGATTAAAAATTAAAAAAAATCAAATAATCCTTTTATTTATTTAAATGATGTCCAATGTCTCTTGATATTTTTTGTCCGACTCTTTCTTCTTGGTGACTTCATATCGTTAATTAGTTGTCCAACTGACAAAAGATTTCTTTGTGTTTCAGCAGCTGTCCAGATATTTACATCTATTTGCTCAATTCCAATAAGTAGGGTTTCACGTCGTTTTCAACTGTTTCTCTTGCCTTTCATATGAGTGTTAAATTCTCCAAACATTTTTCCTCGTTATTTTTCCCATTTTTTACGCTGTTTCTTTCTTATTGATAACAGCAATCATTTTGCCTATCATATAGTCAAAACATAGCAGTCCTTTTCGATATGCAACTTACATCTTGGACTATTGCTATTCCTCACAAAATATGTATACTATCGTCTTAATCGCCATTTCTTCCTGCTTTTATCTACTAATTTCTGTAATCGTTTTTTTTTAAGTTGTTTTTTTTTCTGACACTTCTATCAATAGATTTTTGCATTTGAAAATGAGCTCTGATCTTTTGCACAAAGAATTTATTTGTTTTCTGAAAAAACGATTATTGCTATTTTATTCTCGACCGAAATCTTTCCCTATTTTAAAGCGTTGTTTTAAACTGATGCTTACAATCTCTTTCCTGTGTGAACGCAATCTCCGGGCCATGAAGTGTGTGTTCAAGCATGAAACAAACTGTCGTCATTTCTGTGCCCACACTTTTTTTATACTTACATACGATTCATCGCGGATCGCGAGCATTTTTACCCAATAAATAAAGCTAAAAGTTATCATATGTATACGCTTTTTTTTAATCATTTCATCCCTATCAAGGATGAAATGCCATGAGTCCTCGGGGTGGGGGTACAGAAAAGGAAGGCGAGAGAAAAATTTCCTCTAAACATAATAGAAGAACCTGAGAAGAGGATAACAGCTGAACGAGGTTCAAGAAGATAGAAGATGGCGATTGACATTTCATTTAAATTTTTGAAGATTGTAGTTAACAGGGAAGCAAGAAAAAGGAAAAGGAGTTCCACAGGTGGGAAGTGCGAGAAAAGAAACTGTTGTAGGAGTGGTGGTTAAATTGAACTAATTCAACAGTAAAATGGTGGGACATAGATGTCAGTCTAGTAGCACGCTTAAACACACCTGGTACGGGAACAAAGAAAAAAAAAGCTCGTCAGAGCAGTAGCCATGAAAATAATTGGATAAAAGACAGAAGGAAGCCACGTAACGTTGTTGAGAAAGTGACTGAAGTCGAGATGCCAAGTCAGGATCGATTACATTGCAGATCCTTTTGTGGATTTTGCCAAGAAACTCGAAATGATTTGCAGGAGCACCTGACCAGATATGGCAACGGTATTCAAGACACAGATGGATGGTAGATTTGTAAATGTACAAGATGGACTGACGAGAAAAAAAAAACTTCTGTCACGACACCGTGACCCAACATTCCTTACAGTAAATGCGGCTATCGTTTCGATCTAGTAGAACGCCTATTTAGATTTGCTGGTCTTGTGAGAACGTCGTAGACTGATTCTATTAAGAACACGAAGCAAAGAAAGCGCATTCTGTTGCTCTCCATGAATTTTCCATCAGCCATGCTTATGGTGGGCAGGAAGGTTTCTCTATGGTGATTAAATGAGAGTAGTTTCTTTTTGGAGGCATTAAATTTTTCGAGTCATATTCCGACCCAGTTAATCACTGATTGGTGGTCTTTTTCAAGCGTAGCGTTAGGTCGACTGTGTCAACTCTTACTGATTTGTTATTGAGACAGGAGTAAATGGTAGTGTCATCAGCATAAACGCCTACTTGGTAACTGATGACATCAGAAAGATCATTGGTGTAGATCAGAAACAGCGGAAGACCTAGAATAGAGCCTTGGAGGACACCCGCGTTCGCATGAAAGGATCTGGAAGAGAGCCCGTTCAAAACGACCTTCATTTCACGATTTGATAGGAACGATTGGATTAAATCAAGCACAGTAGAAGATCAACGTGCCAACTCTGTCAAACAATTTCTAGATATCTAAAGCCACAGCTCGAGCTTCACCGTTATTATCAAGAACCTGGTATGTATTTCTGAGATGAGGAATGAGGAACCATGGCAAAGTGAATATAGGCGTTAGTTAGTCCTTGAGGACACATGGTAGAGTGGATAAAGGAGTTAGTTAGATCCAGTGACAGGACCCAAAAAGTGTGAGATCAATACCTAGTTAAGGCGGTGGAGAACTTGGAGAGGGAAATGAACAGGAGATAGCTGATAACTGACATCCATTAGGCATGGTACTTGGAACAGTCTACCCAACCGAGCGAAGTAAAGGGTTCAGTTCGACATTCCAAACACCTGAAAAAGGCCGGAGCATACAACGGCCGAAACGCTGTGATAAATATGGTAACAAAGATGAAGAGAATAGTCCGAATAATGTAAATAGAGCTTGATATACATATTCACATCAGTAGTAGATATGAAAAAACGGGAGCCATATTATATGTTAGAGAGTAGGTTGTGAAAGGTAAGATGGTTAACCATATCAGCATTGATTAAAGCCGCGAATACTTTACTGAAAAGCGATAATAGACTAATAGAGAGATAAGGGTCATAAGTTTCTCCAGAGTTCTTACAAAATGGAACTACAGAGGAGCACTTCCAAGGAAGCAGCGAGGGCAGTAGTCGTAAAATTTGGAGAGAACTGGAGCCAGCTCGTGAGTACACTTCTTTGGATCCCGTCACTTTCGCTTGTCTTATGGAAATCTAATTTAGAAATAATGTCGGAGACATGTGACGGGATTATGCAATATCATTCAGTAGAGCTTCTGTTCTAGAAGGGAGATCAGGTGTGCCTACTCCAGTTGTGTCAGTGCTGAGTTGGAAGAGAATTTCCGAGCAAAGCATTCAACCTTATCTAATGTAGAAGTCAGAACTTCGAATTGATTGAATAGAGAAAGGTTGGAAGATTTGTTGTTTGTAGAGCCTCCAACAATATCTAGAACTGAACTTGCGAGATTCTATACGTTGTTTCATTGTATCAGCAAACAATAAATTCGCTTCTCTGAGGATACGCTTGCATTCGTTACGAACAGAGACATCTGTTGTAATCAGACTCGTCAGTCTGGTACAGCCGGAAGTATATACTGGCGATTGCGCCTAGCATGAAAAAACCTGTCACCTCTGAGTTTTGACTTCACTTTTATATTTACATACGCACTATCTCTGATATTGAGAACTTTATCCCATAAGCATAGTACACCTTAAAACTATATTTCTTCATATATATATATATATATATATATATATATATATATATATATATAAATGTGTGTGTGTGCGTATGTGTGTATGCGCAAACATATATATATATATATATATATATATATATATATATATATATATATATATATATATATATTAATAAAAAGAAAGAACAGTAAGATATATAATCCGGTGTTCTTATAGATATTTTTATTTTTACAAAATAGTGCTCAATGTAAATTTACAGAGCATTTTTTGAAACATGGTTGGAACTGTGTAGCGAAAAACCATATTTTAAGTCTATTAATATATATATATATATATATATATATATATATATATATATATATATATATATATTATCAAGAGATAACCTGTTTCAATTCAATGATAATAAATATCTACTTTGTTGTAAGACGACAGATAACAAGGTTTAGTGAATTGAAAATTTCAATCAGAAATTTTTGCCATTATATCAGACAGAATATCATGTCTGGTTATCTGATTATGAGACAAATACTCCAAGAATATGCACCAATCCGAACAATGTCTCCGAAATAAAAGGAATAATCAAATACTGCTAGAGAAAATCTCACCAAGTCTCATGCAGTAAAGATCCAGGCTTCGTGGAATGGCGAATATTTCATTAAATATGAATAAGAAACCAAAATAACATGAATGAGAACCAGAAAAAAGTTACAAAGGGAAGTAACTCAAAATCAACACCGAAACTGGTGAAAAATATGAGGAATATGTGTTTAAACGCTGTGAAATGTAAATTTGAAAATTCAAACTGAAACCAAACGCTAAATAATAAGTGATAAAAGTGAAAAGAAAATTTGAATATAGAAAGTGTAAAAAAAGAAACAAGATATGAGCTTCACCCTCAGTCTTAGAAAAAGATCAACTGAAATATTTCCGTTAAAAAACAGAAGATAGGGGAAAAATGTTTAAAATAATAGAGGAATACTTCGCAAATCTCTTCTGAAATAAAAAAAAAATCACTAACCGTCACTCAGGCAGAAACTAATGATGTTCCCTAGATTACATTCGGTAAAATAAATTTTGTACTTAAAATATTAAAACGCTGAAAATCACCAAGTGAAAATAGGAGAGCAACGGATCTTTTGAAAATTACAAGAGAAGAATAGAACATGGGAGGTACCCAGGGCATTAGAGGTACGCAGGGCATTAGAGGTACCCAGGGTATTGGAGGTACCCAGGGTATGGGATGAACCCAGGGTGTTGGAGGTACCCAGGGCATTGGAGGTACCGAGGGGATGGGAGGTACCCAGGGCATTGGAGATACCCAGGGCATGGGAGGTACCCAGGGTATGCAGAAGAGAAAAATACCCGAAAATTTGAATCTAGAAATAGATACCCTACTTTACGAAAAATAGATAAGAAAAATCCGGGTAATTTTCGTCCTATCCAATTAAACTCGGATATATACAATGTATTTAAAAATGTATTTATAAACAGACAAAAACTATAGCCACGAGAATAGGAATGGCTACTCACGATGAGATCTTCTCCGAATAACAGATCACTGATCGAGAAAAAAAAAAATGAAAATAACAAACTATTTTTTAGTTTTGTTGACAATGAAAAAGAATTTAACTCGACAGGAGACACTGTAATCTATCTAACTACAAGAGAAGAATATTAAGGAAAATTATATATAAGTAATTGAGACAATAAAAAGATATGTAATACTTCGACTACACATATAAATTAAAGATTTAAAATGAGTGAGGCTAGCGGATATTCTTTTCATCAGGCCTTGAAAGTATTTTCTTGAAATACATTTATAAAATGAAACAGTAGAGGTCATCGATGATGTTACCCTGGCTTCATTATGAATTTCGGGTATCGTAACATCAGATGCGTTCTGCCAGGTACCCCGACCTGTTGATAGGCCGTCTCTCCGCATAATTTGCTCCACGATGTACTTTTTAAAAAAATTATTATTGTAAAAAATACAATAATTGTAACGAAAGGCCAAAGGGGAAATGGGGAAAGGGTGGTTTTCGCTAACTATTCTAGTTCTAGTTAATGACAAGCAGGCCCACTCATCCAATATAATTCATCCAGTTACCACAAGGACTCATCCCTCGCCACTCAATCCCGCATATACCACAATACCACACATTCACAGGGGAACTACAAAACAATCCATGGTATAAAAATCTCATGAAAGTTCATGTCTATAAAAAATAAATTATTATATTAGGATGTAGATCTTTCTTTTATAATGGCATCGAGATTTGCATTAGCCACTCAGATTTTGTTTTATTTGCTGTCTACAGGTATAAGTCAACCGCGTTATTTTCACGCGCTTTCCAGTTTTACCTTTCCTGCACATGCGCCAACCTTATGGAAAGTCTGTTTTACATTTAATTTAAAAACAAAAAACTCTACGCGACATTAATCGCCATATTATGTTATATTCTCTTTAATCTTCGTCCATGCATTCACTTTCTAACTTGTCATCCGGTTTTAATGTAAAAAAACAAAAACAAACTCTGTGGGATCAGGTTGAGATCATAGACAAGTAACACCAAAAGTTGTGTCTAGGTCGTCAATAATCTGGCGCATAAGAGCGGTATCTTTCAGATTACTATTGAACGTCTTGCCTAAGTTCTTGATTGGTTTATTTGAGGGCGTTAGGATATTTGTTCGCGCAACAGTGAATCTATATTCGTCGGTGACTTGGCCTTTTTTAATCATCAGAGACCTTGATTTGCTGGTTTGAATTTCATCCTTACCCAGTTCATGTTCCTTTCAAGATCCCTTAAGAGCCATCTGCAACCTGTTATAGAGTTCATTGTAACCGTAAGTTTAACCATGTAAGCTCTTATTGGTGGCTGCCGGACCCCTGACTCTGACTGGGGTCCACGGCATTACTTCTCTGCAGCCTTGACACTCATATTCATAGCTAAGGCGAAGAGTACTGCCGATATTATACAGCCGGTTATGATAACACTTTCGTCTGTGCCATGCAGAAGTTGCTCTCACCTGAAAGTTGATGCAATATCCATGATTAAGTTACCAAAGATACCAGGAACCTGTTGCTGTTCTAAAGCTTCACCCACGAGTGTGTTAGTTATTTAGTTATTTTTATATATTTATTACTTAATTTTATTCATTTATTTATTATTTTTTTATTTATTTTATTTAGTTATTTATTATTATATATTTATTTTTATTTATCTATTTACTTATTTTTATCAACTTATTCATTAATTTATTATTATTTATTTATTTACTTTACTTATTTATTTTTATTTCATTTATTTAATAATTTTTTTATTTATTTACATATTTTTTATTTATTTATTTATTTATTTTTTATTTTATTTATTTATTTTTATTTATTGTTTTATTATTATTTTAAATTTATTTATTGATTGATTTTATTATTTATTTGCATTTCTTTTTATTTGTTTATTTCTTTTTATTTTATTTCTTTTTATTCTATGCAGAACTGATTTCATTTATTTTTTTAATGTACGTAGCACTTCGATTGATATATTTTCTTATTTTATTTTGTCCGACTTGAAATTTCTCCTTTAATATATACCCAGTGTCTTTCAGATACCCTTCCAACGTTGTCTCTATCAAAAACAGTGTTAATATCAACACGATATTTGAGAATAATAATATGTAAGGATAAAAACAGATGATTCCTGTATAATTCCACACAACTTTTGCGCTGTTATTTTTAAGACCAAAGAAGATTTCAGCAGAAAATGTAGTGTGAAAATCAACATACATGCAAATCAACAAATGGGAAATTATGTAAACTAGTTGCCTCAAATAATTCTCAAATAAAGCTTCAGAAAAGTATATTTTATTTTTGGATGATTTTTGAAGAGAATTACTTTGCGATGAAAGACTACTAAAAGTGGCGCTAATCAGCTATTTTAGTAAAAAAAATAAATAAATAAAATCAAAAAAAGGCGCTCTTTCCAGTCAATTTCAATAATCTTTTGAAATACAAAGTATTTTACTTATTGGAGATATTAAATTTAATTTATTACCTTGAAATTAAAATTAAAATAAAAGCCCCAAGAAAGATTTTTCATTTTTAAAAATTAATTTTAAATATTAGGTATCATTTTCTTTATGATTTGTTTGGAGTTACTTAATGTAAACAATTCACATTTTCAGACAATATAAGAATATCGAAGAATACTTGCCGAAATATAGTATTAAAAGTTAACGGCCTGAATATGATAGAGATTAATCGAAAGACGTCATTTTCGAATATCTAAAAACAATTTATAACCACAGAAATGGTACTATGAAGAAAGTGTGATAAAAAAAAAACAACGGAAAATATGAGCGAATTTCAAAAGTGCATTGGTATAAAGAAAGATGCTTTTCAAAAGTTAAATATTGTACGAAGAAACAAAAAAATATTTCCTTAGAAACAAAGATAAACATGCTCTCGCTTTTATATTTTATTGCTTGTAAAATCAGCTAAAATTATCTATTTTGTTTAAAAGATTAACGAAATATTCTGATGCTAGCAAAATGGGTTGAACATACTGAAAATGGGTTCCACCAAAATTTACTATCCACATTTAAACAAGTTTATTGATTTCTTCTGCAAATTAATGAAGGTCAGTTTGAGTCAAAAAACCCACTGGTGATAAAAAAAAGAAATAGATTTATTTGAAGATTTATAGATTTATCTGAAGTCATATAAACGGAGAAAATCGCGATGATCAACATTAGTCTTTCCATCTGATTGGAATCTACGGGAGGAATGGTATTTTTGTTGTTATTTTTTGTCTGTATTTAAAACGAATACTTTATTACGAAGAACCAGAATCTGGAAAAAACAAAACAAAAGAAACTTGTTATATTAAAATAAACAATAGCCATTCTTGAATGGGTGGAACAGAAAATATTTTTTTTTTCTGAGCAGTGATTTATTTGCATACTAACGTCTGTCCTTAACTTGCAAATATGACATAACAAACAATTGCGAAATACGTGTCACCATATCAAAATCTTGCTGAAAAATGGAGTAGGATGATATAAAACTAATAAAATACTTTGATCAGTGATTAATTATGCTAGGAATTTATATAAATAAAATAAAATGGCGAAAAAATATTCTAAAATCTTTAATTTAATTTCAAAACTTAAAACCATCCTCTATTTTCCTTCTCTTCTGTTTCCTTCCTAATTCTTTCTCACATTTTATATCTGAAGTCTATTTTCATTACTTTATTTTCCAGGATCCTACCATTATTATTTTTTTTTTAAATTTCTTCATTCTTTTTACTTTTTCACTCTTGTCGTAGTTTCGGCGCTTAGTACAATTTCCAGGCAAGCGTTTCATTTAATAATATGTCGCGTTCAATAACATGTCAAATGAACCAGTTTCTTCCATTAATTTTCCTTCTGGAGCGGTGTTTGATACCTTTTCCAGTTTTAATTCTAAAGACTAGAGTTCGATTAACTACGGTCCACAAACCAAAATCCGGTCCGAGATAATATTTGATTAGGCTAACAAATCACAAGGAATATGCTGTTGTTAAGATTTCATAATTTTTATATTATTTTTTTTAATAATATTATATTTGTTTTTAAATATTTTACTTATATTTCACTGAAAAACTTCCAACTGATCTACAATTAAAAATAAATGACCTGCAATTTATTGCTGAAAGAAAAATACAGAAGCAAAGTTAAAATGCCTACAAGAGGAAGAATATTTTGTTTTTAAATCTTTTGATTGATAATTCATTTCAGCATTTGGCACTAAATACTTATGTTGGAAAATATTTTCAAAGAGAAATTATGATAAATATACATATATTTTGGTTTTAATTAATCAATATTTACAGTCAATTTTGATATATGGAAGCACAAATTTGCAACCATAATTTAACTTTATTTTAAGTCAGGAAAATAATCACACAATTCTCATTACAGCTTTATTTTTGGTACCACTCTTAAAAGACTAATATAGCTTATGTACGGTAGAAGAATAATAGAAAATATCAGTCAATATGATTTAAAATGAATGAATAAAAATATTGTTATGTTAGTTTCTTCGAGGGTCGATATCGTATACACAACCATTTTATACTCATAGTTTTACTTTAAGTTTTGCTTGATTCTTAATGCCTACAAGGTGAAAAAGAAAATAAAACACTGAAATGCCAATATGATTCCTTTCGGTACCTAAGTCTACCGACGCCTGCTCAAGAGACATTTTTCATCTTAGTCCGAATTTTTGGCATTCATTATCCGTCATTTTTCATCTTAGTCCGATTCTTCTGGATTCATTATCAGTCACAAACATGTTATTCGTTGAAAGTAAGCCGATGATGAAATGTGTGATTCGTTTCACTGAAACTCGAGACAATTAATCTTATGAAAGCAGTAAGACCCTGTTGTGTAACAACACACGTATTATCATTTCTTCTCAGAGTGGAGAAGTGGAAAAGCCGTATGAGGCAATACTCAAAAGTTATCGGCTCTACAAGAAACAATTTCCCCCGATTTGTCCTATCTACGAGGCTTACAATACCCCGCATATGGTAAAACCTTTCCAAAAAAGATCACTTTTCAACTATATATTTGCAGACTCGGATATAAACTTGACGAGTATCTACCTTTTTTTTATTCAAGTATAAACCAGAACCAAGGCTACCATTTTGATGTTAGTGTTAACAGGACTTATATGCACTTATTTGATTTTTGCGTATAACGGAATAAGGGTTACTTTTTTTTTAGTTTTGTGTAAACTAAACCAAACTTTTTAACTCCAATTTGCCTACATCAATCTTTTTGAATTTAGTGTAAACTGGAACTCAGTAAACATTTTTTTAGCTACAGTACGAAGCAAAAAAGTGGGCGCACCCATAGAAAGTCGATTTTTGTATTTTTACCAAGACATGTGAGTAACAGAATTCGTGTACAGTTGTACATATGTACATTATGCAAGTCAAAAATTATTTAGTATTTTATTGGTTAACCTTTTGCTTCAATAACGACCTTAATTCTTTGTGACATACTACAGACTAAATTCTTTAGTAAGTCAGCGTTCTACGCCAGATTTCTCCAGCATTCCTTTAATTCGCGAAAAAACTCATCATTTCTGATTACTTTCCTATTACGGGCACGAGTGTCTATTATCGCCCAAAGATTTTCAATTGGGTCAAGGTCAGGACTATGACTAGGCCACTGGAAGAGTTGCAATTTAACCTCGTCACGCTTCCTCTCTAGATAATCTTTATTCTTTAGGGCACAAAGATTAGGATCGTTATCCTTACTAAATCATTTTTGACTTGTATCATGTACATATGTTCACCTGTATTAATATCCTGTATTAATAAACGAATTCTTTTACTCACTTGTCTTGATAAAAATACAAAAATCCACTTTCTATGGGTGCATCCATTTTTTTGCCTCGTATTGTATGTCTACCTGTATATTAATTACCTGAAGTGTTTGTCATTTAAGACTGATAAGTAATCGGAGCTCTGGGCCTCGTGTGAAAAGGAATGGACAATTTCACCAAAAGTTGCCAGATCGACCTACTAGGAATATCCCATATACTAAAAAAGTGCTATCAATTAAATAACAATTCTCATATATTAGGTTGGTGCAAAAATAATGAATGTCGTTTTTTGACGTTGAAAAATACGTCAAAAACGACATTATTACGTCATTATTTTTGCACCAACCTAATAGGACCTAAGGACCATAGTTTGAACCCGGCTCTACAGGATAGAAAGCACGAAGCATCGCACGCATAATAATAATAATGATGACAATAATAATGATGACAATAATAATAATAATAATAATAATAATAATAATAATAAATGAGAAAGATTTTAAAAATTAAATTGTTTTTGTTGAGGAAACATTTGCCTGTTTAATATCTGGATGCTATACCTTAAGTCCAAATGATAGATATGACAGGGTAGATAAATACATACATCGAGTGCTATCCCAAACTTATAACTTTCCCAATGTAGAAATATTTGTATGAACACAAACAACCACCAGTGAAAAGGCTGTATTAGTTTGCGACTTCACCAAACATGCAAACCACTTATAATTAACAATAAATACAAAAAGCATTTTTAATGTTTAATTAAATTAAAAGAATTTGATAAAATATAAAGAACTGGAAAATAGAAATAACAAAAAATGTGGGATTTAATCACAACTATTATTTCAAAAAATGAAATTTCTACTTCTACTTTTCTAGTATTTCTTCTAGTTGTTCCAATTCTTCTAATATTTCTAGTACTTCTTCTAGTACTTCTAGTTCTTCTACTTCTAGTATGTCTAGTACTTCTTCTAGTTCTTCTAATTCTCCTAGTATTTCTAGTACTTCTTCTAGTACTTCTAGTTCTAATTCTTCTAGTATTTCTAGTACTTCTATTTCTTCTAATTCTTCTAGTATTTTTCTACTACTTTTTCTAGTTCGAATTCTTCTAGTGTTTCTAGTACTTCTTCTAGTTCTTCTAATTCTTCTAGTATTTCTAGTACTTCTAGATCTTCTAATTCTTCTAGTATTTCTAGTAAGTCTTCTACTTCTTCTATTTCTTATAGTATTTCTAGTACTTCTAGTTCTTCAAATTGTTCTAATATGTCTAGGACTTCTAGTTCTTCTAATTCTCCTAGTATTTCTAGTACTTCTTCTAGTACTTCTAGTTCTTCTACTTCTAGTATGTCTAGTACTTCTTCTAGTTCTTCTAATTCTCCTAGTATTTCTAGTACTTCTTCTAGTACTTCTAGTTCTAATTCTTCTAGTATTTCTAGTACTTCTATTTCTTCTAATTCTTCTAGTATTTTTCTACTACTTTTTCTAGTTCGAATTCTTCTAGTGTTTCTAGTACTTCTTCTAGTTCTTCTAATTCTTCTAGTATTTCTAGTACTTCTAGATCTTCTAATTCTTCTAGTATTTCTAGTAAGTCTTCTACTTCTTCTATTTCTTCTAGTATTTCTAGTACTTCTAGTTCTTCAAATTGTTCTAATATGTCTAGGACTTCTAGTTCTTCTAATTCTCCTAGTATTTCTAGTACTTCTTCTAGTACTTCTAGTTCTTCTACTTCTAGTATGTCTAGTACTTCTTCTAGTTCTTCTAATTCTCCTAGTATTTCTAGTACTTCTTCTAGTACTTCTAGTTCTAATTCTTCTAGTATTTCTAGTACTTCTATTTCTTCTAATTCTTCTAGTATTTTTCTACTACTTTTTCTAGTTCGAATTCTTCTAGTGTTTCTAGTACTTCTTCTAGTTCTTCTAATTCTTCTAGTATTTCTAGTACTTCTAGTTCTTCTAATTTCCTAGTATTTGTAGTACTTCTTCTAGTACTTCTAGTTCTTCTACTTCTAGCATTTCTAGTACTTCTTCTAATTCTTCTAGTATTTCTAGTACTTCTTCTAGTAATTCTTCTAGTTCTTCTAGTAGTACTTCTTGTTCTTTTAGTTCTTCCTCTAGTTTTTCTACTTCTTATAGTTCTTGTTCTTCTTGTAGTACTTCTAGTTCTTCTAGCCCTGCTAGTACTTCTTTTAGTGGTACTTCTTTTTCTTCTAGGAAGATGAGGAGGGCCATGATCATCTATATGCTGAAGGGACATAGCACATAAAAGAAAAAATACCGCCATTTGTAATACGTACAATAGCCAACCTAAAATATATTGAAAAAAGTTGTAACAATTTTTTTACTGTCAAAAGAATAATCTTAAAATAATTAAATCTTTTCACTTCGATCCATCTTCAATGAAGCGGTTGCCAACTATTTTCTATGATGACGTCATTAAATACTTGTTTTATTTATTTATTCTATGATGATGTCATTAGATATTGTCTCAGTTTCCGTGAAGAAGTCGCGTGTGTCGCGCAGAGTTGTCCACCAAAATCAAATTCACGCATCTGTCCTCGTCAAACTTTCTTCAGGTGTCAGCGCTTTACAGACTTCTCCGGCACCACCAGAGGCGAGATAGGAAATAAGGAGACAGGATGACAATTCAGATGTGAACTATGACTACTTCCCATTAGGTTTTTACATAAAATCTATGACACAAATACACATTCTATATATATATATATATATATATATATATATATATATATATATATATATATATATATATATATATATATATATATATTTATTTATATGTATGTGTGTGTGTGTGTGTGCAAATATATAGAAAAATTGAAAAGAACACGTTAGGTAACTAACTAAGTTCTTTAGTATTTTTTTATTTAAAAAAACAGTGCTCAATACATAAGTAGAGCCTAAATTATATATATATATATATATATATATATATATATATATATTCAAAACTATATTGTTAAATATAACAGCAAACGAAACAACGAATGTCTCTTATTGTTTATCATGAGCCGCTCTAAACTTCGTATAAGTGCTTTAATTTAGGGAGAAAATAAGGACAAGAATTGTACAATATTTGTATGCTTTTTATTATGCTGTTTCTTGATCTAATGTTTCGGCTCACATCTTCAGAGTGGTTATATGGTCATTTAAACAAAGATAGTCACCATCAAAGATGATATTCTGTTATATTGAATTTCTAAGCCTAGCTTAGATGTGGCACAAGGCCGAAGCTATGGAGAAACCAATGAGGTTCGAACTCACTACTCAGTCGTAGTTGGTCTAGCAAGACAAGCTTGCTAGCCATTACGCCACGCCGAGGTGTCTATATATGATATTCTGTTATATTGACATTCTGTTACAGTAAGTACCAGTATTACAGTGAGTACCAGTAGAGTATCATGTTTAATAATAAAGGCAATGTTACAATTTTGAATTTTGGTTGTGATGTGAGCACTTTTTTCCTAAATATTCCATACCAAAATCCAAGTGCGTCAAATAAGCCGGCAAATTCGATAATTAACCCAAGGACTGATATGCTGAGACAAGTCACTGCAATAGGATTATCTTCCCTCTGACAATTACACAGGACTACTTATCATGAATGGATCAACCCATTAAGGAAGGTAACTGTTTCTTCCCACAACAATTCACCTTAAAAAAATAGGCGATGACCTATTTTCAAATTTTTGTTCGTTAGTTTTTGCAGATACCATGTTGATATGAGGCGAGGTGGACATGTCTAGTAAAATCATTACTACTGAGTAGTATGTTTGCTATTAACTGAAGGATTCAGTGTAGTAATTTTGTGTCAGACACAAGTTAATCTTAATAAATAAGTTAATCTTAATAAATATCCGTAGATGTACTGACTAAAATGCCATACTCATAACAATAGAATAAAGGTGGATAATCTATGGCACACAATAATCAGTCACCTTTATACAAGTGAGAAATTGTAGTCTCAGTCTTCATTCCCGCATCCTGTTAATCTCGATCTCCAGGTCCTTGTATTTGGGCAATTTCTTGATAATTTTCATGTCGCTCTCAGATGGTACTGCAATGTCATAAACCATGCACTTCCTGAATTTCTTGTCTTTTATGGTAATATCAGGTCTGTTGGCTTTTATTTCCCTGTCAGTTTGAATTGGCATGGCCAAGAGTATACTTACATCGTTATTTTGGCTAACTGGGCCCGGTTGGTGGTCATACGATCTCTCAGTGGTTTCGATTTTGTGCTTCTTGCATATATTCTAGAGGACAAACGTCGCTACCTTGTTATGCGTTTGGGTATATTCATTTTTTGCTAGTTCCTGACATCCTGTGATAATATGGTCGACAATTTCATCATATTTTCCGCAGATCCTGCATTTCAGGTTAGTTCCATACTTGATTATTTGACAGTGATAAGATTTGGTTGGGAGGCTTTGGTCTTGAGCTGCAATAATTAGGCCTTCTGCCTCAGCTTTCAAATCGTTACTCCTCACGAATGTGTTTTCTCTTGGTCCACATCTGTTTCTTTCGATTTGCTACGGTATTTTTCAGGCAACGGCCTGTCCACCCAGTTTTCTTGTAATTTCATTTGGCCAAGTTGTTTTGCTTTCTGTTTCACACGTTTGGCGGAGATGCTAAACAATTCGTTTTTTTTTTAGGGTTTCAGGTCTGTTAAGCTATTTCTTGAAGAGTGCAACTTCTTTGTGTATGGAGTGAATTTGGTGTTTTATTATTTATAGTAGAGCGATGTAGTTTTCGCAGTTGGATTTTCAAGTTGGATTAGACCTCGACTTGCTAAATTTATTGGTAATTATAGCCTATCAACATGTGATTCCAGGTGGTGCATTCTCATTTTGGTAAGCATTTTTCTGGTCTTGGTGTCCAATCTTTTACTGTCATTCAATTCCCATTTAATATTGTTGAAACTGTATGTTACTATGGGTATAGCTAGTTGGTAGCCTTCATTTTATTGGCCGCATTTAGTTCGCTTTCTAGTATCATTCTCTTATAATATTCTCTTCGGAGCTTCTACTTTAAAATTGAATGTTGTATTCTGTCTCCATTAATTCCTATGTATTTGTATGTACCATTTTGGTCTAGTTCCTTAATCTTGTTGATATCAAGCTCTAAATCTGTAGTTTTCGTTATTTTACCGATATCGAAGGTGGCTTTGGCACATTTATCGATTCCGAACTCCATCCTAATGTCTTCACTGAAGGTTTTGACAATGGTGAGTAGCTTTTTCTGCTGGTTGTCATCCTTGGCAAACATTTTAGATCCTCAATGTAGAATAGATGATTCAGTTTCCCATTTTGTGACTTGTATCTGTAGCTACTGCAGTTCAATAGGCAGCTGAGTAGTGCTAATGCAAGGCAGAAGAGTAGTGGTTACAATGAATCTACTTGGAAGATCCTGCTTTTGATGTTTATTGGTTTCGATTTTATTGACCCGTTTGTATGGCTTAGGTTTAGTGTAGTTTTCCAGTTTTTCATGCTCTCCGTTATGAATTTGGCCGTTGTCGGGTATACTCTGTATATATTTTAGGCTTTTCTCTACCCATGGGTGTGGTACACTGTTGAACGCCATTCTCTAGTTGATCCATGCTATCGATAAGTTTCTTTTCCTTGTTTCCATCTCTTCCAATATTGTTTTATTGATAATTAGTTGGCCCTTGCACCCATAACTTCCTCTTTTACATTCCTTCTGTTCTGCTCGGAGTAAATTGTCTTTCTTAAGGAAGTTGTATATCCATTCGTTTAAAACAGAAATGAGGATCTGTTACATTTTTCGTATGCAAGTGATGGGTCTCTAGTTCTTCGGGTTCTGCGACTCTTCTGTTTTTGGGAGTAGGTATGCTACTCCTTACGTGAGCCATTTGGGGCATTTTTCTGGGTTTATGATTATATCATTGTATGCTAGTATGAGGTCTTGGTAGTTGCTAGATAGTTTTTATCCAAAAATTGGCTATCCCTAGTGCTTTCCAGTTTTTGGTTTGGCAGATGTCAGTGGTTGTTTCAGTAATATTGATATCCGTCCATTTTTAGCACTCTATATATATATATGTGTGGTCCTGTTATTGCTTGATACATGTAGCTCTTTCACTGTGCATTTTGCAGTTTTCCCACATCTTAACCACAACTCCTCGACTTCCTGTATATTAGGTGGGTCATTTATCTATTTTATTTTTCTATTTCATTTACCTACCCTGTCATATCTATCATTTGGAGTAGGGAAAAGCATCCAGATATTAAATAGTCAAAAGTTTACTCGGGGTTTGTACTAAAACGATTTAATTTTAAAAATCTTTCTCATTCATTATTAAAAGGAATAAAAATCCCGAAGCTCACGCAGAGTTTACATAGATAAAGCTCATCATAATGTGTGAGCTGTACTTGTGAGTATCTTTTGTGTATCTTTATATCATGGGCAACCAGGAATCACTTCATTTAGTCTATCGGAACCTTTTTCAATCATACTGATGCCACCAACTACAACTGGAACTGTTGATCTCCATTTTAAGATTTCCATGTCAAAATCATTGCATTTTTATAGTTTTTTGATGATCTTCAAAGATGCATTACTAAGGAACTGCCATGTCAATAAGAATGTAAATTTTGTATTTGCGGTCTCTAATCACGATGCCTAGGCGATTATCTATTATTATTATTATTATTATTATTATTATTATTATTATTATTATTTCCTTTGATTCTGTTGTAACTGGGTTCCAAACGAGAGAACTAAGGTAAAAAATGACACTGAGTTTTCTTGTTAAAAATAAATAAACAATCTAAGATCACACACATTTTACAAAAAGAAATCCTTTCGTAAGGTGTGAACGGTATTTGTGAGTACACTGTTTGGCATTTTTTTAAAGCATAGGCTGCCAGTGAGTACTACTACTACTATTACTACCACTACTACTACTACTACACCTACTACTAAACCTACTACTACTACACATGTGAGTCTTTAAATATATTTTTCTTATTATTCTTGTTGAAACCTGTCTTTTCACCAACGCGTTTTGTATATACATATATATATATATATATATATATATATATATATATATATATATATATATATATATATATATATATATTCGAATATACCGGCATTATAACAGAGTCACTGGCTTTTTCAGGGATATAATTTGAACGGAGTAAAAAGTAGGTACCTCCATAGAAATGTAATACCTAACGATTAACATAATTTTTTAAAAATGAAAAATCTTTCTTGAAGCTTTTATTTTATTTTTTAATTTTAAGCTAATAGATTCAATTTAATATTTCCAATAAACAAAATACGTCGCTACATTTCAAAACTAATTTAAATTGACTGAAATGAGATTTCGTTTTGAAATTTCTAGAAATAGCTGATTTTAGTCTAATTTCGCCATCTGTTCTCACAATGTTATATTCTTTATTATAAATCTTTCAAAATAAAATATGCTTTTCTGAGACTTGGAGGAATATTAGCTGATGTAAAGTTAAGATAACCTAATTTAAAACAAATGTTACCTATTGTTTGTTTAAAATATTGCATTTTTCAACACACGTTGTTAGATGTTTATTTAAAGTGTTGACATGTTGACAACTTAAGTGACAGGTGGAAGTTCATCTGAATTCTTTCTACGCTGGACATATTGGTAAGAATTTCTTGAGGACTATAACGTGAGCACCTATTTCAATAACATTAACTAGCCAGTAATTGGTTTTAAATTTACTATAGTCATCTTTCTTATCTTCTGATATCGTGTATAGTGTCCCGTAATTACAAAAATCGGCACGTTTATACACAAAAAATTCAAAATTATTTTTAAATTTTGGGGTCGATGAATTCTAGTTAGCATTTGCATTTGTAATTAGTAGATATATTTTCTACATAAAAGAAATATCATCTAACCAATAAAAATGAATACAGAAATTTGAAAGACTTGGATTTTTATAAAGTATACTAATTTAATTTTTAAGAAAAAAAAAAAAATTCTTGTAAAAATTCACTATTTACCGATTTTTGTTTTCTGAAGAAAATAGTGTCTATGATATATTTTATTCAAATAATGTCTTAGTTTTATTGATTTTTTTTTTATTTATTATTTTACGGCTCAGAGCGGATTCTCGGCTTTACAAAAATAAATTGATTTAAATTCTCCAAGGAATTCTGCTTATAACTAATAAAATCATTAACCGATACAAAATTAATTTCTCGAAATTTCATAAAATTTAATAAGTGTAACCAGTTTTTACCAAGATTTTCTAAAAAAGAAACATTTCTAAAATAATTTAATTCACTTTTGAGTAAGTCCTGATTAGAATCAGTTATTTGATTTTTGCAAGAATTTCCAAATCAATGTTTTTTATATTAAAAAAAAAACGCAAAGCTTTCCTTCGCTGACACAAGAAAAAAAGATTTTTAAACAAAATTTGAACTTTCTAAAAACTATAAAAGGATTATAATTTAATAATCAAAACATCATTTGGTTTTTCCTCTTAATAATTACTAATTATAGAATTTTGACGTTAAAACTTTGTTTTATTTTATTAAGTTTGGGGAATATTTCATGATGATATGCTCATTTTTAGTGCATATATGGTGGTAACATATACTGTTATTTTTATTGCAGTTGAATGGAGTGATAATTTCCAAACCAATTTTTGCGTTATATGACCTCATTCGGAATAAAGCGCCACAAAATGAAGATGGATAAAAGAATTTGGAATTATGAGGGAAGTCATACTTTTCTCTTAATGTGACTTTAATTGGAAAGAAAAAATGGATCGTTTATTGACTCTGACAAAAACTATTGATACTGATGAAAATCAAAACAAAGGTTTTGAAAAATTTTTTATTGAAACAATGTAAAGTCAAAAATTAAAATACATTTAAAATATCTCTGAGATGAGGTATCATAACTATATATATAAATTATATAAATTGTTCGGATTGTTTTACAAGAAAGATGAGGACAATAAAATGTATATTTCCATAAAACATCATCTAAACAGAGCCAACGTTTAAAATATATTACAATGTCTGTAAACATCATACAATATATTCTGAACTTATTCTTAAAGTATGATCTAAACTGAGCCAACAATCAAATGCTGAACAAACAACTGCGCAAATAGCAGCAATCGTTAGCCATATCATGACGTGATTCTGAAATTTTTTTAACAGTTTTGAGAAAAAGGTGGACCAATTTATTCGACTCCATCCATTGGATAATCTAGAATTGGTTGACAAACCCTCGAGGAGAACGGCTACAGACTACTAAATAAATTATTGTAAATATTTAAAAAAATAAAATTTGATATTATAAGCTGAAACTCACATCGTGTATTTATCATATAGAATAAAGTTAAGAACTCAATACACAGCAACCGTTTAATTCATTCTTTAGCTTTGTATATTCTAAAAACTTATCTCAGAATTACACATCAGAGAAATTTAGTATGATTGTATTCGCTGAAAGTTTTTTTTTTTTTCAAATCTATTCGTGTGAAGAGGGACATTTCAACGTGGAGTAATTGTTAGCAAGCCTGTCTCGTTAAATCAATTACGACTGAATAGTGAGTTGGGTACCACATACTTTCTCCTTTGTGCCCCATCTAAGCTACGCTTAGAAAACCACCAATCTAAGCGTGTAAAGGTGAAATCTACATGTAGTGTAAACTAGAAGTAAATAATAAATTGGTCTGGACACCCATTTACCTTTCCCACTGATGCTGATAATCTTGCCATCATCGGGAGGCAACTATTGATTTTACAAAGAAAGAAATTAACTTGTATAATAAAATCTATGTATTACATTTTTGTTGAGTACTAACAAATTACTTAATATGGTACCTTGATAGTAACCAACAACTTTTTTTAAACAGGCTTGATTTTTATATCTTATTTTTATCGTTTTTGCATTTTCTAAAGAAGTGTTTCCGTCACCAATAAATTTAAAATATCCTGTTTCTCTTTGGGATTAAATCTTTCTTATGTCCCAGGGCATTTATCTTTATTTATCTGAAATTAAAATATAAATATCAATAACTGCCTATATCTCTGAGATGAGGTATTATGTTTACTTACATTATTTACATTATTCGAACTGTTATCCACATCTTCATTGCCATATTCACAACGTTTCGTTTCGGTCTCTATATCTCTGAGATAAGGTATTATGATTACTTGTATTATTTACATTATTCGGACTGTTATCCTCATCTTCATTGACATATTCACAACGTCTCGGTCTCTATATCTCTGAGATGAGGTATTATGATTAATTGCATTATTTACATTATTCAGACATTTATGCTCATCTTCAATGCCATATTCACACGGTTTCGAAACGTTGGGAATATGATACTGAAGATGAGGATATCAGTCCGAATCATGTAAGTAAATAGAAATAAGTACATTATTATATCTATTTATAATTTAATATACAACAATCAATTTATATATTAAAATAACCATACGACCAAATGATTTATTATAAATATTTATTTTTAGAAATAGATATGACAGTCCGAAACGCACCTCGTGAATAAGAATTCAATCCACAACACAAACACATGATTAATGCCTTTTACACCGCCACATACTCTATTTATTTACTTTAACATTACACTGCATAGGGTTTTCATCCTGACAAGAGTAATGACCTATTTGTTGGAATGATTGGTCAGATCTACTACTGTAAAGATTAAACCTTTATATGGTGTAAATACAAAGTTAATATTTCAATAAACTGGTTTTCGTACCGTGTATTGAAGACTTACTTATATATAAAGTACTTCCGAGAAATTTGGTCATCATTGCTCACTTAATAGTAATTTTGTTGAGAAAAAAAAATCTAACACTATCAAAGAAAGTATTTAAAATATTTGTAATAAAAGCAGTGATGTGTTAGGTTAGTGCAAAAATAATGACGTAATAATGTCGTGTTTTGACGTTAAAAATACGTCAAAAAACGACATTATTACGTCATTATTTTTGCACCAACCTAATACAAAGAATATGAGATTAAACTTACATATATTTATTATATGAATACGATTTTAAGATGTCTGATCAAAAAGTATTGGGACTGGTGCTACATAAAGGAAACTACAACACATATCAATTCGGCATTTAATCTCCTTCAAAGTAGTCCACTTTTAACGCCACATACTTTATCCAGTATAGTTTCCATTGATGGAAACATTCATAGAACTCCTTTTTAGGGATAGAGAGCACTGCC
Organism: Acanthosepion lycidas; assembly: GCA_963932145.1. Lineage (NCBI taxonomy): Eukaryota > Metazoa > Mollusca > Cephalopoda > Sepiida > Sepiidae > Acanthosepion > Acanthosepion lycidas. Next base: position 131,117,018 of record OZ010577.1, on the reverse strand, counting down.
TTGTCGCATTCTCTTGGATTTCCTCGACGTCTTGAATCGTGTTCCTTTCGAATGGATTTGATTTTTTGAAGGGGTGTTGTGGAGTTATTTCGCAGTAGGGGTTTTTATTTATACTAAATCGGTCCTAAATAGGTTTGACGTACAAAACTTTAGGAACTTGATATAATAGACACTACGCAGTAATCTTGTTGTGGTCGCTGACAACTTTCGTATTCGACTAACTGTCGACTACTGTCGTCCGACATCGACGCTATTTAGTAACTGCCCGATGCAGTCACATGTGGCACAAGGCCGAATTTAATGTGGGGTTCTCGGCCAAAAAATCCCCGTAGACCCGGCATAAACGTGATCGGGTTTGTCTGCCTCCCCGGACGAAACTCTGACCTTCGGCATAGCCTCGTCCGGGTTCCTCTCTGCCCGAAGGCAGAGAGTTCGACTGTCGTCCGACGTCGACTAGTATTTGGTCACCCCACCACGAGGGTATCATGTGGCACAAGGCCGGTTTAATGTGGGATCTCCGAGCCCGTGGGCTCGGTCAAAAATATACCCTTTGAATCAGTAAAAACGGGCTCAGGGTTGGTTTACCTCACCAAACGAGACTCTGCCCTTCGGCATAGCCTCGTTCGGGTTCCTCCCCGCCCGAAGGCAGAGAGTTCAACCGTTCAGCCGGTCGTCCGACATCGACTATTATTTAGTCACCCCCCACCCCAAACGAGGGTATCATGTGGCACAAGGCTGGTTTAACGTGGGATCTCCGAAAATATACCCTTTGAACCAGTATAAACGGGTTCAGGGTCGGTTTACCTCCCCGAACGAGACTCCGCCCTTCGGCGTAGCCTCGTTCGGGTTCCTCCCCACACGAAGGCAGAGAGTTTAACCGTTCAGCCTTCCGTCCGACATCGACTGACTCTCGTTTCTCTTACTACTCCTACTTATATTAGGTGGGAATTATAGAATAAATGTGTTTCACCATAACAAAAGTGGAGGTCAATTTGGAAGACATGGTGTTTTTCGAACCTGGGTAATGGGCTGCTTGGCCACACACTGCTGCACAAGCCATGGTCACTGATGGAATCTCTGTGGTGTGATGCGACGATCACACCCTACACACTTTCCTTCCATGTACTGTTATAATGCAACAAAAGTGAGCGAAAACGTTATAACTTAGTGTGTATGTGCGATAGAGCCCAAAATCAGTCTATGCCAAACAACTTAACTCTGCGCATTTTATCTCCGTTAACTTAGCAACAGTCTTGATACTTTTTTTATCAGAACTCATATACTGAAAGATTTGCTAAAGTTGCTTGGTCAATACCGAATTATTTAAATATTATTTATCAAGTGTAGCAGAGAGCTTATGAAAGATGGCCAGTTCTGTCTAGAATTGAATACTTGAAATGTTTATATCTTAATATTGCGATACTATAAGTCTGCTCTTAATTCTGATAGAGAACATTTCCTCTCCTATTAAAAATTCATAAACTGACATTAATTCCTTTGGTAAATCTGATCACATCCGTGTCCTATCTAGAAACAAGAAATAAAAGATTTAGTAGTTAGATTTAAAACAGCTCATTGTATCACGACTTTTGATGGTGATAATCAGGTAGCGAAATCTGTTTTCATCTGAACATCTAATTAAACGACTGTGTGCACTCAATTATAAAATTAATTGAGCACATAATGTTCAACCACAAAGAGATACATTTTTTTCTTAATTTTCATCCGCCATCTTGTCACGTTTCCTCTGAATACTGAGGCTGTTTAAGCATAAGTATGTACTGGGAATAAAGAAAATGTTTTCGAGACTTAAATTCGAACAATAATGTCAGTTCGATTTTTCTGTGAACATATCCATATATATATATATATATATATATATATATATATATATATATATATATATATATATACTATTGAACCCGGGAGAATCGCTTATTTTTTTGTTGAGAGTTTGTATTTTCCGATTGACCCTAGATTTTTCTTATTAATGAGTTGCAGTTCTATAGTGATATATGAAGAACAGGCAAGAAAGATTTTACGTATCTTAGTATTAAGCCACAAGAATGACATGATTAACATCAATATAACTTCGGCGAAATCAGTAATAAATGTTTTTAATTTGGCTTCGAAGTGGAGACTACAACATATTGAAATTAAAATTGATCAGTTACGATGTTTCCATGCGTTAAATCTTATCTTGGAGGAAGTAAAGAGTCGGTTGGTTCTTTGTTTTTCTTTAGCGTTATGTCAACCTTTATGGGTTATTTAAAGCCGAAATTAATATTTTATACGCAGTTTAATTTTATTTTTGGAGACAATAATGGTTTCGTGATACACGTTTTATTAATTAACTCATAGCTGAAGGAGAAGAGTTGGTATTTGCGAATAAGTGCATATAACGAACCTGACTGGAATTGGAACTCCATTATCCATTACCCCACACGTAAAATCCAAGCATGCATCAACTGGTATTCCAAAACGGTCACCCGTCTAGGTAGTGACCAGGCTCGATGTTGCTTAACTTTTTCAGCGTGATGTGTCCGTAAGCTTGGAAATGTTCGTCAGAAGCCATAGCAGTTGGGTCTCGAGTTTCGCTTACAACTGAAGTGAGTTTTGTAGAAAATCAGGGCAGATGTTCTCACTACGGAAGAAAAAGCGTGGCTAAAACCGCCAGAGGATTCTGTAACAATGTTGTCTTGATAACAGATGAAGTGCCAGAGATGCATCATACGGATACGGATAGGAACTTGTTTCTGACGAGGAACTTAAACCACATGTTATTAGAAAGGCTTCTTTTAGGCAACGAGAAAGCGCGAACGATCTTAGTCGATCAACCCCACACCGAGTGTAAATTATGTGGGAGAAATACACATCGTAATTGGATAAGAATGGCAGGTGATATCGCCAACTATGAAAACATAATGTATCTGTCAATAGTCAATTGTAGACCTGAGCAAGTAGTCATGCGGCTGGAGATTAAAACGGATGTAATGGTGCTATTACAGAATCTTGGTGACTCCAGATTACATAAGAGAATTATAGGAACATCCATCCTGACTTCCAGAATTAGTCCGGGAAGTTCCAGAGAATTCAGAAATTCCGTTAGATAACTGACCTCCTGTTCCGTATCTGGAATGGTATCCATTGACCTGTAGATATGAAGTTTCCGGGAGGGACTGCAGTTGGATATTGATTTTGTCAACTGCTTTGTTTTTTGTAGCCATTATTTCTCTGTCACATAACCAATCGTAGTTTTTGTAATTATGTTAGTGGTTTGAGAAAACCTTGGTGTTAAGCACATCAGAAGTACTTACAACATTACAGACCGGGCTAATGTTCATCTTTCCATCGGCATCTAAAGTTACGTTGCCATTATAGAGTCTCAAAATGATGCAGGAGAGCGGAGATGACAGCTGATCTCCAAATAATTGTGCTCTCATGTTGGTGCTCAGAGTAAACGTTTGAATATGTCACCACAACGAAGATTTGAAACATGCTCAGACTTCATAAGCTCTGGTCGCTTTTAGTATGATCGGCAGTGTTTATCTAAGTTCTCCAGATAGCAAGGGTTTTATACTCCAATAAGTGACTGAAAGTCCCTAAAGTCTCTGATGGTTCGTTACAGTACTTCTAGAACTGTCCTGTGTACCATGGTATATTCATCCCATACAATGAACCTGCAACTTTTTAACATTTCGGTTAATTCAGAGGTTTTACTGATACCGCAAACTGGATTATCGGATGAATTCAAACTTAAAAGTTAAATGAACAATTCGACTACCAGGCAGAACATTTGCAGCAATACTAGATGAGGCCATTACCAAAGATATGTCCTTGTGTTGTAGAAATTTGGTCAAAAGCATCTTTGTAACAAATGTCTTTTCTGTCCCTCCATGAGAATCTAGGAAAAACATTCTATCTGTCATCGACAGTGTAAACATTTCCTTTGGATCAAAAGCAAACTTTTTTCATCATAATATGCACACACGGTATTGATGTATTAGGATGTTTCTCTCAACACCTCTTTGGGTAAGGCATCAGTCACAGTCCAATGAGTTTCTGGCAACCCAAATGTCGGTAACACATTCCCGCCAATAGAAACGTCATAGTTTTCTATAACGATTATCGCCTTGTAAATTTCATCACTGAAATCTATTTCCATAGCTGGAAATTGGAGTTTGGCTTCAGATAAGCTATCCCTATACTTACGTCACAGAGAGGCAGGATCACTTAGTTTAAATATTTGTAATTGGACTGCAAAGAGTGACCTAAAATTTTCGGGAGTCGGGTGGGGTGACACAATAGCTTCAGTTATTGTTGCAGCCCATTGGGCATCATCTTCAAGAAAAAGCTCGACTCAAGCATTGCTTCTCAGTAGGTCGTACAAACAAGTCCGTTTATATGCTTAAGATACTGGAAAGATATTGGGCCTCGAACTACGTGAAGAACGAGACGAAAATAAAAGCATTCATGTTGGCTCGGATTTACCATGTACATTCTACCGGGACGCTCATCAAATTTAATACCAAGGTGCTCTGCTACATCTTAACCTATCAATCTTCGCACCCATTGCTTTTTGCTTTTCCAGACATAATAATATGCCACTACAGAATACAAAATTGTGCGGGCAAAAGGATCATTTTGGCGCAGCTTGAAGAAAGCTGTGAGTGTAGTATCATTGAGTGAGTCTGCTACCTGGATAGCATTTGCTTCAGTGAATGAGACGTTGACCGTTTTCCAAATATACTGCAAGTGGCACCATAGCCAGGTGTTTTTCATGTAGTTGGAAGCCAAACATCGCCAAAATGCGCGATTGGTACTAATGTATCTTCCCATTTGATACTTGTTTATGTCATCTCGGATATTTTCCTGCTACAAGCGAAATATGGCCGCACCGGATCCCTTGTTGACGTAATTGCAAACATACTTGATTGAATTCACTGTGTTGCTGAACTCAATATCGTAAACATTAAATATCTTTGACAACATGAGACAATAGGGTACAATCTTGATTACTGGATTGTCCACAACCTCATGTTCTCCAAACTTTGCTGAAAACCTACCATCAGCTGGGATTCTACACCTGTAAGAAGGGTATTCGTCATTACAAGTTTGTGTTTCCATAAGAGATCTATTGGGAAACTTCTTTGATCATACATTGTTCTTTAGACATGGCACGTTGAGGTTAACACACCTCGCACATGGACCATGTACCATCTTCCTTTTAACAATTTCATATAGCTACTTGTCTCTTTCCATATTTGGTAACTTTGCCGAGATTATCCTGTCAATATCATTAGAGTGATTTTTTGTTGCCAGCCAAAGCAGAATGTAAGCATGTGGTAGCCAGCGTTTCTGCCACTCGATTGTGTACATGCCACGCTTTACGTATCCAAATGTTTTCCCACTTTTAATCAGATCCATGAGTTTCTCTAACTTCTATCTTTGGCCTTTTCGTACAGAAAAAGTTCATCTTTAATTTCGTTCAACTTTGGGTTACATCTAAAAGATACGAAGATATCTGGCCTACCATAGTGATGTACACAGGTCATGGCATCCTGCATCCTTTCCAGCATATATTGAGGTCCTACAGTTGCTGGTAGATGCAGAGCTACCCAAGATTGCCAGGTGCTAAATCACTGTTTACAGCACCTCTCAGATGAATATAATTCTCCGATCGCAGTTGTTGGTTTCTAATCAAACACAGCCTCTCAGACCCCATTTTAGCAGCCATATCAAATGCATATTGATGAGAGATCTCGAGAGCGTTGAAGATGATTGAATGATTTTCCATGCGTCATAAAATGGTGTGCATAGAATTCCTTACACGATATTTCTTTGTTTAACATATCCCCCGGATTGCGTGGATTACGATGTTTGATACCAAAATGTATACCATCTTCCCCATTATCAAATAGCAGAGAATACTGAAGAGCATCGTAAGATCTATGTGTTTCATTAATTCATTGAAGCGTGTTGCCCAGTCTCTTTAAAACAATGTCTCTTTTGTTATGGTCACCATGTAGAACCATCGTTCTTTCATTGTTGGAGGGTTCATTAAACCGTCCCGGATGCTATCCAGTAGGTCACTTGTTTGCATCAATGATCACATTAATATTGTGTGTAGGCGTATTTTCCAGAGCACACTTTTTGACATTGCTATTAGGTTGGTGCAAAAAATAATGACGTAATAATGTCGTTTTTTGACGTTAGGTCAAAAAACGACATTATTACGTCATTATTTTTGCACCAACCTAATATTTCTACAATATATGATCTCTTGCGGTCTCAATGTAAGCTCGAGCCTAATGGCACCTGAAATAGAATTACGTCTGGCCGCTTGTTTCTGGAAGTTATCAACAAAATATAACAATAATAATAAATTGTGACTCTTCATTTGTTAGTGGCCGTGGCGATCCAATCCTAGCGTACACCTGGCCCTACACTTTAAAAGTAGGCACAAAACAACCTTCCTTAATAATGTTAGCCCCGAATGAAGTCATTTGTAAAGTAGAATTGTACTTCCCAATGTTTTCCAAAAAGTGTTTTGACTCTTAAGTGGTGCCTGAAAGAAAAAGATTCAAAGGCTGTAGCGGATCTTCCAATAATGGAATCCTGACTTTTCCACTTGAACAACACATTCCAAGAGTTTCTCCTTCAAACTCTTTCGCTCCACATTTACCACAGACTTTAGACATCGAGCCTATTGCCAGTTTCATATCAGAAGCGTAGTCATGTTCCAGCTGATAGTTAAAGGCAGAACGATGCATCAACCCTCAGGTAAGGGCAGCTCTTCTCCATTCCCTAGTTCTGCCAACCTGCTGCCTTTCTTGCATTTGTTCAGGAGTTTCAGCTGATCTGTGAGCAGCCCTCCGGATTCTATTGACGTGTGGTTTGTCATTTCTATGCTCAGAAGTCTCAACTGCCTTACTCGCAGCAGATCTAGCTCTAGTAGCTTCTCGTCTTTCGTCCAGGAAAATGCCCTACTAGCAGCAGACCTTGCTCTATCATCTTGCAGCCTTTCAACTCTTTGCACATACGTCTCAACTCCCCTACTAGAAACCCTCTTAGCCTGAAGTATTTCCTGTCTTTGCTCAAGTCTCATTTAGCTCTGGCTATCGGAAAACTTTCCTGTGTTTGTTCAAGAGTTTTAGATGATCTGTGAGCAGTAGGCCTAGCTCTTTCCTTTTGAAGCCTTTCTGCATCTGATCTACTGCACCTGTCCCGGTTCTTTCGGCTTGTAGTTTTCTTCTCTTTGCTCTGATATTTCAACTGCCCGATTTAAATAATTTCCTGTTTCTCTCTGTGTTCCGTTATCCTCCATACCTCTCCTTGCAGAACCCCTTGCATTTACTTTTTCTTGCTTTGCTAAAAGTTATGTTTGATGAATATTCTATAGTGGCGTGGTACCTCGAGGTTAAAATGAACAGTTCGATTATCCACACCAAGAAGATTAATGATGGATGTTAAACACGAGGAATACTCAGATTTCTTTGATAGTTAAAATAAATGTCTTTGAAATGTCAAATGCTTCGTTGACACTGGCGAAAATCTGAACCCTGAAAGCGTGAACAGAAATAAAACTTTTCATGTGAATTCGGACGCTCTACCCTTGTTGATCTAATTTTTCTTCTTATTTTATATAAAAAAAAGGATTTCGCAGAGGATCGCTACTTTCTTTTCTTTCCTTTTCTAGGTTTCACGGTTAATTCTTGTAAAAATAACGTTTTCATTGGTCCAAAGAAAATTTCACACAGGCTCGCGAATTTTTTTTCTCAACTCACCTGAATTTGAAAGGAGTGTCTTAAGGAGTGTCTGAAAGGAGATCTTATTTCATACACACATTTAGCTTTAGAAACAAAATTCTTGCAAAAATTCATTTCTCATCGGAATGTTTTTTTTTTGTCTTCGGACAATATTATCCTTAACCTTAATATTATTCATAAAAGTAATAAAAGCATTTCTTATCCAGTAATGTCTTAGTTTTATTGGGTTTTTTATTTTACAATTCAGAGCTGATTTTCGGGATGTGTCCGTTCGATTTTAGGTTGTTTGTTCTTCTTCTTCTTCTTCTTCTTCTTCTTCTTCTTCTTCTTCTTCTTCTTCTTCTTCTTCTTCTTCTTTATGTTTTCTTCTTTTTTTATTATGCGTATTTATTATTTTTTAATTAATTTATTAATAAATCATTTAATAATATATATATATATATATATATATATATATATATATATATAATTATTTATTTAAAAATTATAACATAAATATGTTATAAAATCACTGCAACAATAAATATTTTTGTAGTGATTTTATGTATACAGCACTCTTTTAAGAATAGTAATTGTTGGTAATTGGAATTTATTCCGTACAAACCAATCATATACTTGTATATATATATATATATATATATATATATATATATATACTTGTATATATATATATATATATATATATATTAGCTTATCTAAATTTTAAAAATTTAAATTAAAAGCTAAGCGTCCCTATATTTTCAAAATTTCTCAATATAAAAAATTTATGAACAGAGTTAATATTCCAAATAAGCAAAATACTTTGGCATATTTCCAACCGAACTTAAATTGATTAGAATCGGGTTTTTTTTTTACTTATCAGTATATGCTATAAATTAGTCCATATTAATACATATCAACAGAACATAAGATTATTTTAAAAATTTTCAAAAATAAAATATGCATTTTTGAAATATTTATTTGAGGAATATTTGCTGATTTAAAGTTTAATTTATCTGAATTTAAACAAATATTACTGTCTTTTAGCTTAAAATATCGTATAAAAACATTTTTAAAAAAACAAAGTTGTTTTCTAATGTGTTCGGGGATTTATTAGCAGCCTCAATTTTGGGAAAATTAAAAATTAAAATTTATTGGCGGGGTGCAGAATTGACAGAAATTACTTGACGAATACAACATGGACGCCTATTTTATATAGTTTTTTAAACTATCCAGTATTCTTTAAAAATAAGAACATTTCTTAAGCAATCAAATATTTTATTGAATATTAAGTACGCTGGCTCCATAGTCGTATTTACGAGAACACATGTTATTATTGCCAAAATTAAGTAAGAGGAAGAGAAATGACAGAAAATACTAGTGGAATACAATGTGAAAGCCTTTTTATATCGATTTTTTAACATGCCAGTTTCATTAAAGGCTACGGAAATATTTTAAGCAATTAAATACTTTGTTGAATTTGTTTTTGATAGTGTCATTTATGGACGTCCGTATTTACAAAAATCTACACGTTTATTTGCGCACAAATAAACTCAAAATTATTTTTAAAATAATGGGGTCTTTTAAGTGTAGTGAGTTCTTTGACTTCTGATTAATAAATATAGTTTTAGTTTAATAACAAAATTGCTTGGTCACAACTAGTTAATACTGAATTTTGAAATATTTAGAAGTTTATAAATTACTATTCATTATTCAGCAGAAGATCTTTTTTTTTTAAATATTTTCAGTTATATATTTCATTCATAAAAACAATTAAAACCTTTTCTAATTAAACAAAAGGCTTAGTATTTTTATTTTATTTTACGATGCAAGGCAGATTCTGTAACTGATAATTTAAATTCTCCGAGTATTATTCTTTATCACAAATGTAAGCAATCTCCGATACAAAAACGAAATTCTTGAAACTTCATAAAAATTAAATGAAGTAAGTGGTTAGAGATTACAGAAATATTTTTACAAAGATTTACGAAGAAGGCATTTAAAAAAAATAATGGCATGAATAAGTCCTGTGAGTTTCATTGAAATCACACAAGTATCTGAATTTTGAAATAATTTCCAAATCACGTGTTTTTTTATTTCATAAAAAGGCACATGTTTCCCGTACAAATGTCTCTCTTTGACGCCAAAAAATAGAAAAGATTTTTTAACAAAGTTTTCCAAGATTTAATAAAGAATATAATAATAATCTTTGCATCAAAAATGTCTTTCCTCTTAAGAATTGTATGTAGCGATATGTATGCCTGTGTCTTTGTTCATTGCCAAGGGAGCGTTTGTGTCAACCTTTGTGTATGTGTGTGCGAGCGTATCACAGAGTGAAAATGAAAGTGAAAGTGGATAGTCTATTATTGTGTCGCAGAATGCCGTTTCCGTATTGGGGTCACGCTTGGCAGGGATTTTTTCACACGCTCCCTTACTTGATGGATGACGTCAGAGCGTTTCCAAGATGGCGGCTGAAGGATAGCCGCGTGATAAATAGCGTGAAATCGACATGATATATCGCAAAACAAATAAGGGACCCTTAGTGTGAAAGAAAAGAAATAGCAAACCGAAGAGGCAAAGGCAACTTTCTTAACAGTCTTAAGTAAATAAGTAAAAGTAGAAACGAAAAAAAAAAACAATAAAAATTGTCTCAAATGTCTTGGGTCAATTAACAGCTTTAGAACCCTCTGTGCCTCAAGACGAAAATGAAAAAATAAAAAAAAAAAACTAAGAAGGGCAAGATGGTGATATTTACAAATAATCCTGGTGACTAAGTTATAAGCCAAGGCAAAGAATGTTTTAGCGCGATAATTGTTTTGATTTTTGCTTTTGGTTTTACATTTTTCATGTAGATATTTTTTTAATAATTTTTCATAGGATTTTTTAGCAGGATTTTATATTCGTGTAACGTACATGCGGTTCAAATCTATCTTGTTCAGCCATTTTTATCAATCAAGGAAAAAATATTTTATATTTCGGGTACACATGGACACACACAGGAAATGCAACTATATATATATATATATATATATATATATATATATATATGTATGTATGTATGCACATGCATCAACATCTATACTTACAGGAATGTATCAGTCTCCACTTGTCATCTCCTTCGCCTCACTCGTGTAAGCTTGCTTCAATGCTTGAAATAACAGGCAGACATAGATCGATAGATACTCTCATAAGTATTTATATATATATATATATATATATATATATATATATATATATATATATATAACCATACATTGTCATCAGAAATGCAACATTATTGATGTACGCACATATATATTTTTAAATTTAAGTATCCGTGTATATATGTATGCATACATATGAATACATATATATGCATACATATATATATATGTATATGTGTCTGATTTGTAATTTTTAAACATTTGATTATTTTTTATTTGACGTTATTACTTCTTTCTATAAACGTTATTTTAGTGGGTACACATGTAGACATGCCTGCTTACATATATATATATATATATGTGTGTTTGTGTGTGTTGTTTGCACATTAGTATGTGTAAAATTCGAGAAAGCTGACGTGAAATCAATGAAATTTGGAATTCGTATTGAGAGAAAAGCACAATAATTAATTAGTACTTAGCATTAATTAAACAGTATTAATAATGACACTCGCACACACACTCGCTCTCGCACACACACACACACACATATATATGTATATATATATATATATATATATATATATATACATATACACACACACACACACATATATATATATATATATATATTCTTATATATTATGAACTTGCAACATATGGATGTGAACACCAGGTAAATAAAAAGATGATCGGAAGACTGAGATATAAACGAATAACAGTGGTGTAAACGAACAACAAGCACAGGATGAAACAGAAAATGTCACGTAGGTTTGGTCGACCGAATTTATTTATTCCATTAATAGGTCAAACTCTCGAGATGTTAAGCGATCCAGATTCTATCCCGCCACCTCTTAGCCTAGTCAGAAAAAAAAGGAATTCAATAATTGTGGCCTATGTCTCAATACATTGATACATACATACATATATATATATATATATATATATATATATATATATATATATATATATATATATATATTTGGTTGGATAGATGTGAGCTTGTGACCCTGGGTTTCACGCTTTAGCGATCGTCAGATCGCTAAAGCCTGAAACTCAGAGTCACAAGCTCACATCTATCCAACCAAATATGTTAGCTCTATCTCTGATATTGAGCGCTTTCTAATAAGTACCGCGCATATAATATATAAATAATTATACATATATATATATATTTATTTATATTCATATACACACACTTTTCACACACACACACACACACTTTTCACACACACACACACACACACACACACACACACACATATATATATATATATATATATATATATATATATATATATATAAAGACATTTTTATGTTTAACATTCTTTTTATAGATACAAATTTAAGTAAATGCTCTGTTGATAATAAACATTCAGACCGGTAAATGTTGTTTAATACTGTTTATTATAAACAGAGCATTTGCTTAAATATTTGTATCTATAAAAAGAATGTTAAACATTAAATATCTTAAAATAACTGTTGGACTTTGTCCATTTCATAATATATATATATATATATATATATATATATATATATATATATATATATATATATGATCTGAAGATTTCTTTCAAGCATGAAACAAACTTTTGTCACTTGGTGCTAATCACAGTGACCACTCTTATACACACACGCACAGACAGACGTATATATATATATATATATATATATATATATATATATATATATATATATGGCTACTTGGAAAAGTTTTATTTTGACATTAATATTTACAAAATTGTGTTCTTATTCCGTCGCATTCTCATTCAAATTCATACATACATAGACACACACACACAAAAAGAGATGTGTGTAATTTTGTAATTTTTAAGTATTTACTAGTTTTTTTCAGTTTGACTTTATTACTTGAACATTATTTTTAGAGAGTATACATACTTTGGTTGGTATCAATTTTTTTTTTATTAAACAGTGAAATAAATGGCAGCCAGTTTAGTATTCAAATGTCTAATAAAAGTAAATGTGCCTTCCGGTAGAAATCAAGAAATCACGACCAATTTCCCACCAAGAAGACATTACCATTCAGCTAATCAAACTCGAATATCCACGAGTAATAACAAGAAAATAACAAAAAATAATGCTGAACTCGAAAGAAAATCAATATTATTTATTTTGGTTTGGTTTGGTTTACGGTATATCAATCTGAATGGATTATTTAATGCCGACAAGATCATTTATTGCAGGTATTGTTTTTTATCTTTTTTTTTTTTTTGAAAAATGTATTACTAGTTCAGTTCTTCATTCCTAACTTTTTCGAACAAGCCAACCACTTCATTAAACGTGCTTCGTTAAAGCCCATTTTATTCAAATGTTTATTTTTGTTCTCTGCAAAGGTTGGCTTAGTGCTGTGCTTAAAAATCATATTCATTTTAAAACTGTTTGGTTTCTTCATCAACTCGACAGATAATAATAATAATAATAATAATAATAATAATAATAATAATAATAATAATCAGGCCTGAGAAAAATAATAATAATAATAATAATAACAATAATAATCAGACCTGAAAGTAATAATAATAATAACACATTGATGCAGTTGTAGGCCGGATGTATTCGAGATTATAGTCATTGCAAACTCAATGATCGTCGATCCTGTTTCTGCTAGGCCAAGGTTTCATACTGTTTTGAATTCAGTGTTGTCCTTTTTCTTGAGTGGTTACCAAACAGTTTGTCCTGCTATTTAACCCATAGTGAGGAGAAGATATGGACTCATACTTTTCCCAAAGATATTTGCTTGAAAATAACGAATTCGGCTCTCTGTTTTCCCGTTCAGAGGCGCTAACATTTAAGCCCCCGGCACACGCGTTCCGTTTGATAGAATTTGCATTTTTATAGAAACATGTACCTTAAAATATTAGAACGTTGTCATATAAATAACACTAAATAGCTGAAATTCAACATGGCCCCACAAATTCCACACCTATCCGTTTGGTATATCGACGATACCAGGTCATTAATCGATGAAAATCACGGTTTAAAAACAAATCATTATATTTGAATACTATCTTTGGAATGAGACTGAGCGAATGGTCTGATGTCTTTTTCAAATTTGCTTAATCCCGAAGTCTTCTGCATTTTGACAATTCTTCACTGCCTCAGCAACTACAAATGTCATAGTTTGAACAAAATTTGCAATGACTATCTCCTCTTCAACTATCATACAATAGTTGGTACTGGGTTACATTCAACAGGAAGAAATCCCCGGCCTGACCTTTTGGGACGGATTGATTCATGCCTTTTCCCGAAGGCATTTATGCAAAATGAGCACAAACTGCCACAGCTAAAATTGAAACCAGGTTTACCAATTCTATTTTCTGGGTCTTTTACACCTATTCACATCTGAATTTAACATTAACATTGAAGTGCAAAAAATACAATTAGAAACAACAGTATAATTGCACCTCTTGATAAATGTGTGTGACAAGGTAAAGAGTTAGCGTAGCTGTGAAAACTTAGGAATAGAGACTGTAGTTAATACTATTTGACAAAGAGATGATTGCTGAAAAGTTAACTTTCATGTTTTCTGTTGCTCATTTCACTTGATTTTCCTTACAGATGTTTTTTTTTTAATGAAGCCTTATGATTAGTCTCAAATGTTTTACTAATTAATTTAGAACACATCTTATGATTTAGACACTTTTTTGTTACCACAAAAATAAAAATGCCATAATTTGATGAAGATTGAATTTTTATAACTTCTTTCTTGATACAGGGCAGATATTGGTTTGATAAAATCATTAATTTGCATTTATTATAATTGCATTGCAGTTATCCAGGTTCTCAAAGAATTCCTTCACATTTGGTGTTATCTTCTGATTATTATTATTCCAGTTTCTAAAGTTGGTTTTATATTTTGAATATTCTGACCTTATTAAACATTTATCTTGATTCATTAAATAAAACAGGAAGACACATTTTAAAGTTTTAAATTTTCAATATGGCTATTAATTTGAAACTTCAAAATTCAGAACGTTTTCATATCATTGACCGCAGTTCATTTACATCTGTGCATAATGAATTGACTTTCATCTTTACTTCATAATAAATTCTGCTATCATTCAACCAAAAATCCTCTGGATGTCAATATATATATATATATTTGTTTTAGGCAGAAGTGAATAATAATGTGACGCACAGCGTATATGAGAGCACCTATCTGAGAGATAAGCTTAAAATGACTGGTGTTTGTTTACATTTGTGCAAAAGGAACTGGCTTTCATCTTTACATCACAATAAATGTTGCTATCATTCAACCAAAAATCCTATATACGTCAATAAGTATTTTGTAGGCTTACAATACTGAACAAAAGTCATAAGTGGCGACCCAGAGACATAAGATAAAAAATTGGTCTGTATAAGCAGAACCCGTAACAACTACCCTGGATACAAGGCAGCAACCCCAATAAACTGGGATAGGGGGTACAAGAGGAGGGCAACAAGACCCAGAAAAAAGTCTGCCTGCCTTTTGTGAAGGGATTATCGGAGAAAATACAAAGCATCTGCAGGCCATATAACATCAGGACAACTTTCAAAAGCTGGACGACACTTCGGAGAGATCTCTCCCAAGTAAGACCCCTTCCTAAGAGGAGAACATGACTAAAGACTGTGTGTACATCATCCTGTGAAGGGGAGACAACCCGCCCCCTTAAGGCAATGCTTCAAGAACACCAAAAAGGTGTAACACGAGGGGAAGTGAAAAATCAGGCGTAGCTGACCACATATGAGGAGAAAAGTGAGATCACTGCCCTCTGGGATCAGGTTGAAATCATAGACAAAGAACATCATTGGAAATTTCGCAAAGTTAAAGAATCAGCACATATGCTAGACCACAAAAATCATCTGAGCCGTCCAACCATAGAAATGAATATGGGAACCAGTAATAAGGAGTGTCAGAGAAAAGCGATAATTACAATGAAAATTGCAATATGAGCTCTGGTAAAAAAATGTAGAATGATAACAGCAAAAATTTCAATATGAGCACGAGTAAAAATGGTTGCTGAGACATTAGGTTTATAAGTCCTAGAAATTATGCAGAGATGTCCTCAAGTGGATAAAGGCGTTAGTTAGATCCAGTGACAGGACCCAAAGAGTGTGAGTTCATTACCTGTTTAATGTGGAAAACTTGGAGAGTGGAATTAACAGGAGATAACCGACATCCATTAGACATGGCACGTGGAACTAGAACAGTCTACCCCAGTGAGCGAAATAAAGGGTTCAGTTCGACATTCTAACCACCTGAGGACAATGGTTCGAACAATGTAGATAGTGTACAAAATAGCTCATCTCAGAAATATAGATATATACTGAAAGGAAACGTTGTAATAAATATGGCGACAAAGATGAGAACAATAGTGTACATAATACCTCATCTCAGAAATATAGAGAGGTCGCATAAATACATTAGTAAATACTTTATGTTGGTCTTCAGTTTGAGATTCATTGTGGAATTCACATGACTCACTTCTATCAGTTGACTAATTATTCTACACGCCACTGGCGGATCTTATGTGTGTTGTTCTTGTTCTAAGTATTATCGATCATCACAAACCATCGTGTGATTATTTAATTCAGTAACATTCCCTAGGTTAAACAAAATGAGAGAACATGTCTGGGAGAAAAGCTTACCAATGACTGGTGTTTGTTTACATGTGTGTATAATGAACAGGCCTTCGTTTTTATTTCACAATAAATGTTGCTATCATTCAACTAAAAATTCTTTGGATGACCTTAAGTATTTTATAACCAGAAGTGAATAATAATGTAAAACAGTGCATATAAGAGAACCTGTCTGGAATACAAGTTTACTAATGACTGCTATTTACATCTGTGCAAAATGAATTGCCTTTCATCTTTACTTCACAATAAATACTGATATCATTCAAGCAAAAATCCTCTGGATGTCAATAAGTATTTTATAGGCAAAAGTGAAAACTAATGTCTACACACTGTCTATATGAGAAACAAGCTCACTAATAACTGCTGTTTGTTTTCATCTGTGCAGCTTTTATTTTTATTGCACAGATTAATGTTGCCATCATTAAGAAAAAATATCTGCTTGATGCCAATAAGTTTTTTTATTTTACATAATTTTAAATCATTTGATGATATGTAACACTATATACAAGTCAGAATTAATATTGCTAGATAGACAGTTAATTATAATTATTTTATGAAAAATATAGGATATACGAAGAGACCTGTTAGAAAAATATATATGGCGAACATGACTTATAGATTATATACAATTATCATATCCGCTTAAATGTATGAATTTATATTTATATTTGATAAATAAATGAATTTATATTTAATAAAAAACTTTTTAATAGATGGATAAGTACGTAGAAATATTAAGCAGCACTATTTCCAACGCAAGTTGGGCTCAAGTTGTAAACAAATATTTATTTACAGCTTTTCTATGTTTTGACATAGATTAATTACTGAAGAAAGCATAAATGTGATTTAAAAAAAATGATTTTAAAGTTGATCAGGAGATTCACTTTAGGGAAATCAAGCGGCGAAACTCTATCAACGATGAGTTTGTTGAAATGGTCTTCATTGATCTTCTGAAAGAAACGCTATTTTCTCAGTATTATTCATGGCAAGTAATTAGAACCGTTTGAGACAAAAATTATCATAGCGGAACAATAAATATAAAGAAAATCCTTTACTCTTTTTAGACAAAGTGGAATGTCTTCAAAGAATTATTACTGAAAAGACAGAAATTTGTTGCGTGCAACTCAGACCAGACAACAGATTCATTGACAGAGTGCAGTTTCTTTCAAGCAAGCGATTGTGAATTGAAAATTACACTTCGGCCAGATCGTTACTTCACGAGTGACGAACACAATTGTCTAGCAGTAAACCAGATGTTATTCTTAAACTTTACTCCTATAAGCGAGCGAAGGCGAGTTGAGGTGTGAGTGGGCAGTTGTCAACGGCCGTCCGTGTTTCTGCGAGGCCCGGGTCGCTCCTTCTGGTCTGCATTTGCGCGGATGGTCATCTTTACAGACAACAGGCTGCTTTGCCCTGTCACCACGTAATCACCCCACACAAAAAAATCTTATTTGTCAATTCCTCTAATTCTACGCCTCTTGTACTTTGAAGCCGTCTCCAATTACTGATATCCGTCGGACGAAAATAAGTGTTCCGTATTGTGCTGTCTTATATTTAACACATATTCCCGAAATTAATCAATCAACCTGGCTGAGAAATCGAAGAGATGTGGAATAATCTTTTAATCTTGCAGGCAGTAAAAGTTAGTGAATATGTCAAGATAAATGCAGTGAATTATTTGTAAGTTTTTGGAAGAGACATTGTTGGTGTTACAAACAAAATGCTTTAAGCAAATGTATATATATATATATATATATATATATATATATATATATATATATATATATATATATATATATATAATTATTTATTTAAAAATTATAACATAAAAATGTTATAAAATCACTACAAAAATAAAATAATTTCATAACATATTTACGTTATAATTTTTAAATAAATAATTATATTCGCTCTACACTGTATTGAGCACTCTTTTAAGAATGGTAATTGTCGGTTATTGGAATTTATTCCGTATACACCGATCATATACTTGTATGTATATATATATATATATATATATATATTATTCAAAATTCAAAAATACGCTCTTAAGTAAGCGCCGGAGGGGATCGTCAGTGATGTTATTTGACTTGGTTCATCAGGGAGTTTCGGTTCTTTCGACATCATACACCCCATCACCAATTCGACCCAATAAGGGGAGATCAGTCTCTGATTTCCCCTCAGAATCAAACGCTAGCAGATACTCTGGCCTTTTTAATGAATTAGACGAAGAATGACCACGTTTTCCGCACACTCGATTGAATGTTTCTAACAACCAATCCGCTTCTCGGACTATCTTTTAAATGGTCTACGGTGGGGTCTGACTTCTTTCCTTTCTTTTTCGGTGGATAGCAGTTTCAATGGATAACCGAGCAGGTAACCTAACGTTCTTAAATTTAACCCTTTTTTCCTAAGTATGTTTTAAAGTCTTACTCTAAATATTTGAAGTTTTGATTTTATTTGTACTTTGGTAGGTGAACTTAAACTCAACCCTACTATCAAATTTTTATCCTTTATCCTGATTCTTAACAATTATCACAGGTCCGTTAACTTTCAAATAGATGTATTCGCAAAATGAAAATAATTGTCCATAAACATGCCGTGTGTTTTGGCTGTACACAATAAATAAATAAATAAATAAATAAAACACCATAATAATTCTTAAAATTGATTTAAAACTCTACAAATTTGGAGTCGGTTAAAATAAAATAAACTACGAAATACTCTTGAAATAAATTAAACTTCGAAAGGAGGATATATATATATATATATATATATTAATACAAAACAATATATATATATATATATATATATATATATATATATATATATATATATATATATATATATATATATATATTAATACAAATATATATATATATATATATATATTAATACAAAACAATGCTTTCATATTCTCCAGGGACGACTATAAGAACCTTTCTGAAAACGAAGTGGACAACTTCCTCCCTATAATTATTTAATATAAGTCTTGTAGTATCTGTCTATATATTTGAGATAACGTATTATGTACATTATTTGCATCATTCTGACTATTATCCTCATCTTTGTCTCTATATTTATTACAACGTTTCGACCCTTCAGTATCTGTCTATATTTCTGAAACGAGTTATTATGTACATTATTTATATCATTCGAACTATTGCCCTCATCTTTGTCGCCATATTTCTTACAACGTTTCGGCCCTTCAGTATCTGTCTATATTTCTGAGTTGAGGCATTATGTACATTATTTACATTAGACTATTTTCCTCGTCTTTGTTGCCATATTTATTACAACGTTTCAGCCTTTGTACGCTCCGGCCTTCTTCAGTTGTTTGGAATGTCGAACTGAACCGTTTATTTCGCTCACTGGGGTAGACTGTTCTAGTTCCAATCTTGTAGTCTATCATTAAAAGTTTGTCTCGTTGTTATTCCCAATTATAATATTCCTTTAAAATTTTGGTATGGAAATAATAAACGTTAGTGATATGAAGGAAATAACGGAAAACTAACCAAGTCAAAGGACAGGACAAACGATAATTATTTCGTAAGATGAGGCAATAGCAAGTATGACTGAAAAATTTGTCTTTCGTCATTTACACAAAGAGAACAGGAATATATGGTGTGGCATTCAGTGAAGATCGAATTAACGAATCGTTGAATAATTCTTACACAAGTTTCTACGCCAAGCCTGCGAAATACACATACATCCGCGATCTCGCGTACACGCGTTCAAGTAATCGCGCAAATATATGAATGTGGCGAAAAATGTCTAACATTTGTTCCCTGTTAAAATATTTATTTTCGAAAATTTCGCTGTATATTAAAAAAAAACTAATTATTCTAAGGTTTTGCGAAAACAAACGCAAGCATTCGAACAGAAATGTTTGTAGTCGTATTGTATGATTTGTAAAGGGAAAGTCAGATATATCGTCACAGATACGGACACACACCTGATATGTAAACATTCAAGTGAACACATGAGACTCTCTGGCAAAGATATATGTCTTTACCAATAAATGTCTCTCCACAGACAAACAAATCATTCTGTATTCATATTTACACAAATAGGGTCGATTTCATGACGTCGCCGTTGTACGGTGGTTAGCATGTTAATCTCATTAACCAAAGCAAAGAGAACCTACTTGATACATAAAATGTACTAAGCTGAGTAAATGCGTAAATATTGACTATATAAGGGTACTTATTGAGATCATATCGAGACTTTTAAATGGGCTGTATGCATGGTGCCAAACTCGTTCAAAATTATCTAAACTATCAGTTGTACACAGACTCTTTCTAAGATCAATCGTTAAAAATGTTTTTGAGCGAGCGAAGTCTATGCGTTTTGCTGACGACCACAATTTTTCAAACGTTTTGGATTATCACAACAGAATCACAAAGAACTGTACTAAACCGCAGGACTACATCAACAGATGGATATAACTCGAAGAGAAAATAATGACATTCCACACTACGTCATAGAAAAGGTTAGGTAGGAAACCACATCAATACTGGAATGAACGATAACGCCTACTGGACATGAGGAAAATATTTTCCTCAAAAATTTTTTAAGAGAAAGATTTTACCAATTCCAACCGACAGCAGTATAAACTCCGCGGTCAATGAATTTTTTGCTTATAGAGAAATGGCTAATAAAATTATCGTTTTGTTTGTTCAAGCTGAATAACATATTTACAATATCTACCATGTTAGATGGCAAATTTGTTTTAAAGAAAATTTAAAAGTATTCTTTTTTTATCATTATATACTCATTATATACTATGATATCATGGCTTTGTGCCAGTTACCGAGATATAAACGTTATCTAGCAACGTTGACCAATATTGTTGTGTAGTAATTTTAATTCTCACTGGGTGAAATACATATTTGAGATATTACTGATCTGAGTTAGGATCACACCTAGCAAAACCTGAGTATATGGGGAGGTGGCGGAGGTAGGTGTGTGTCTGCTGGAATCCTCGATTTTAAATATTGACTTTCAAAGGAGGCGGGCTTTTTATCCGTTTCATCTATCGACATATTTTTTATAAAATTCAGCTTTGTATATATCTGTACTTCCTCCTGAATTGATATTGATAAAATGTCTACTTGTGTCAGCACAGATATACTAATATATAGACGTAACAATAACAAGATAAGGGCAGTGATGTTTTTACATTCATATATATTGAACAGAGATGTACAAAACCTCGACTCCGCCTACAGAAATTTACAGCGTAAATGCGTAAATATACTTCAACAAGTACACGTAGAATTGAACAAGAAGCAGGATATGCAACAATAATTAAAATATAATGACGGATTATAGTACTGAGCTAAAGAATAAGTATTTATTATAAGTAGGTTCCTTTCATATTGTCTGATAAGCTTAATCACATTATCATTGAAAGACGAAAGGAAATCACCATATTGATACATGTTTAAATCCAATCTAAGCATTCAGCTTACATGAGCCATTATAAAAAAATGACAATTATTAGGTTGGTGCGAAAATAATCTCGTTTTCTCATGTAGTAACATGTGAGAAAACGACATTATTTTTGCACCAACCTAATACTTTACAATATATCAGTCAATACACGGACGAAATAATAATGATAGTCTGTTTTTGTTGTATGAAAAATTTCAAACCAAAGACTAACTCGTGTATACGAGACGCGAAAGCGAAAATCGCATTGCAGCTCGTGAAGGCCACACATGACCACGCGATAGTGAAAACGAGAAGTATTATGTATGGGAAGCCATGGTATAAACCAGTGGCTTCTGTTATCAATTATAGGCATTTAAGAATGTTTGTGGAGATTTCGTAGTTTATTTTGTTCAGGTTACACAATATATATATATATATATATATATATATATATATATATATATACAGATAGTAATCCGTTGGTATAATCCAGGTGAGTCCTATTAACACAATATAGAAATTAAAATATGTTAAAAGTGACTCACAAAAGACACGTTTATTTTCATTAAACAGAGAAAATTTGCTTTACAATTATAATTAAGATACCTAGAGGAGAACAGGAAGACAGACCAGGTTTTATAGCCTTGGATGGCAACTCGTCTACCGCAGAAAAAAATGAAAACCTACTACGGGAAAAAATCTGCCTCGTCAGTCATATATCGAAAGATACATTATTGCCTAAGCGTGTATCACGCATGGCATATAACTGATTGAATTCGTTAATGAACATTTTTACTAAAGAATTTTAATTTTAAATTCCAACCTGTTTATGGTATCAGTTTGTAGTGGGATGCTGGTTAATTGGGGAAAGAATTAAAATATATATACTATATATATATACTATATTATCCCTCACCGGTAGCACGACTAAATAATAATATATGTTTAACGCAATGCTGGCACGGCCTATACACGGAGAGTACAAGATTTTATTTTTAAATATATATATATATATATATATATATATATATATATATATATATATATATATATATATATATCGAAGCTCCCCATCTGCCCACGATCGATCTGTCAGGAAGCTGACTTTTTAATATTATCGGTATGTGGAGGTGATCCCAGCGGGCATCACCTTTGGAAAGTGTCTGAAAACCATACCACGGGTTGAAACGAGCCTCGTGAACAGTTTGTGTGTATGTGTGTATGTGAGTATATGTGTGTGTGTATGTGTGTGTGTGTGTGAGGGAAAGAGAGAGAGACTAAGCTATATATATTCGATATATTAGTCTAAATGTGGATAACTGAATTACCGTTTCGTCCTTCAAAGTGACTTCTTCAGATTAGATAGCTAGATAGATAGATAGATAGATAGATAGATAGATAGATAGATAGATAGATAACGAACATTTTGAGTTCATCTTCACGAGTAAATTACAAAGGCAAAGTATAGTGTAAGCGCAATAAAATGTTTGAAAAGATCGAAAGTGCTTCGGTTAGATAAACTACGACATCATGCTGGATGAATTTCATCTTAACATCAAGAAACTGATTAGAGAATTGGAAAGGATCCATATGAAAATGATAATATGTAGAGTAATGGATAGCGGCTCGGATTGAGGTCTCGGAGAGCTGAGTTTGAATCCCATTTGAATCCATTACATTCACTTACTTCGGGAGAGATATGAATTCTCTTCTTCTTCTCCCCACAGATATGGTTAAATGTCGGGATAGACAACTTGGCTGACAACTTGTCTTCCGCAGAAAGACATGGCAACTTACTGCGGGAAAAATCAGCTTCGTCAGTCATGTACCGAAAGATACATGATCGCCTAAGCAGGTATCACACATGGTACATAATTGACTGATAATATATCTATATTATTCAATGAACCATGATTGAATGAAGATAAGCGACCTATATATGTATATATATATATATATATATATATATATATATAGGCCGCATATCTTCATTCAAACATGTTTATATATATATATATATATATATATATATATATAAGCAGCATATATATTTATATATATAAGCAGCATACATATATATATATATATATATAAGCAGCATGCATTCATACATACATATACATATCTATATCTATCTATCTATCTATATATATATATAGATAGATAGATAGATTGATAGATAGATAGATAGATATATATATATAGATATAGATATAAATATGTGGGGTGAGTGTTTGTGTGCGTCGTAATATTCGCCACTAAAGGCTCATCAGTAATAATAAACAAAACGTTAATACCCGCATATATACGTCGATATGGAGGAAAAATCTGGTTATCTGCTTTTTTATTTTTTATTTTCTCTGTTCTTTACATTCGAAAGGAACGTATAGCGTACAGAAAAAATAGTTTATCCTTTCAAAAGTTGAGCAAATTTAGAGAAGACATTGATAAATGAGACACACTGGGGTTTGGCACGTTCAGAGTTATTTGCCTTTTCGCGCCATTCATTTGCTTTCAGCTCTCTTCGAACGTTTTGAACAATTTTTTTTTTTTTTAAAAAAGCGTTTCTATAGATTTTGTTTTGATTTCTTTCAGACATGTATCATGTTCTTTCATTTATTTCTGGATGGGTCATGAGCAGAAAGATGGGCCTGCCACAGTAGAGAGACAATTGGCAAAAGCTCCTGCCCATCTGTTGTCAACATTTACACACCGATGAGCTGACTTATTAATAACATTGAACATTATCATCTATCTATCTATCTATCTATCGCATCTGTTCTTATCTATCTATCCCATCTGTTCTTACCTATCATTCGAATTCTATCATTCGATTTCTTTCTATCTATCTATCTATCTATCTATCTATCTATCTATATATATATATATATATATATATATATATATATATATATATTTATATATGTGTGTGTGTGTGCATCTATCTATATATATATGTGTTTGTGTCTGTGTGCGTATATATATATATATATATATATATATATATATATATATATATGCATAGATATGTATAAGTATGTATGCACATATATATGCTAATATATATGCGCATATGCACATATGTATATATATATATATACATACGTATATACACACACACGCACACATATATATATATATCTTTAGATTTCTGTTCCCGCAGATCCTTATTAGATCCTTATGTAGTATAAGGCAAGCAATTTTATATATACATTGTTATCACAAATTCTTTTGCTATGTGATAATTATCATGTATTGTGTTCATTATTATTATTATTATCATTATTATTATTATTATTATTATTATTATTATTATTATTATTATTATTATTATTGTTGTTCGCAATAAGAATTCTGATGTACAACAAACAAAACAAATCGTTCATAATATGAGCAATGATTTAAAAGTAACTTTCTTTGTAGAACCTGCCACATTCTTTGTATAAATAAGTCACATGTTTCTTGCATCTTGCTTTTTGTCTGAAAAAATTGAAGGAGTGATCTGTCTTATTTTAGTTAGTGGATAGAAATGAGCTTATGGCTGTGCATAGATAATGTATTACTGGGCAAATTGATAGCATCGTGTTCATCTTCGTTTGGCCTGTTAGCGCGCAAATCGACGGGAACTACAGAGGCAGGAAATCTCAGTGGTGGCTTCCAGGAATCGAAGTAAATCATCAAACGGCAACAATTTATAAACCAATCAACACCATCACCACCCCGCCACGATCCAACCCACGCACCGCCTTCATTGCTGCGTATTAAAGCAATGTTCAGGTTTTCTCTAGTGTCATTATATCAACTCAGGGTGCCCTTGAGGAACATAAGACAGATATAATGCTCCAGGGCTGATGACACACTAAGAGGTTGCAGAAAAAACAAGCAAGATTATCATATTAGAAAAAAGATACATATACCGCCAAAGCGCGCCATGAATTGGATTACGCATGCGCATAAGACATGTATTTTATACCAAGAAACGGCTGAATAAAAATAAAAGGAATTCTCTGCTTAACATATAAGTTAATAACAGAAAGGGAAATGAACGATTTAATAAACATATAAGAAACATACAAGAAAGGCCAAAGCTTTCTCCTTACTGTAAACGATGCGTAAGAGAAGAAACACATTCTATTTGTTTGTTTTTTCTTTTTCATCTCACTCACCATAAGAAACTCATTATCTTATTTCCCTCCCCACCCACTCATTATTTTTTTTTTCTGTGTGTAAATATGAGAGGTTGACTTTTTTTCAGCAAAATATAAACAGAAAACTGAACGAGTTAATCTTGCTTCTGACTTGGTTCATTCTTGCAATTGTCATCTTAATGGTCTGGGCGAGAGGACGTTACCAGTACGCTGCTTTGCTTTATTTTATCACTTCATTTATCTGAGATTGTTTTTCAAATAAGTCGTAGTGTCCTTACTGAAAGTGAGCCTCCCAATACGAACGGGAAATAATGTTTAAACGAAAGACAACGGAATGCGCGCTAAGAGAGACAAAATACATTAAAACGACAAAATGAAAGCAGACTTATAGTATTATAGGTGAGCAATATGATGATTTGGTGTGAATCGAAGACAAAAAAAAAAAAGAAAAGACATTGAACAAAATCAACGGGAGGATACCGGAGGGGAAAAGCTATAATTCACGCGTTCACTTTGATACTATAAAGATATTATGAAAAACTTTATCATTAACAACAATAAAAACGTACCCCACTGCCAAATGCAATAAGTCTATAAATAAAATATATGGCGCCTACCGAAACGCATTGGCTAGTAATCGTGTCTTAAAAGCCTATTCGCTACTGCAATGAATTCGATTCTAAATGAGCACTCGACTTGCTGAGGCCTTTTGTCTGATAAAGATTTATAAATAAATAATTACGTTGACTACTGTAATACACTTTTACCAAAACCAAATCAGAACGGAGATGGTTTACTGCTGCCACATATGGCCAGGAGCTGCCTAATTTTCACTTCCAAGTCTCAATAGTGTCCAAAAACGTCTCCTCGTCTTGTGGGTGATGAACTAATTTTCCACCCTACAACCGCAGACGAAATGTCGCAAGCCCTGCGCAGATCTATCTATATTTCCTTGGAAAGTCTTCAGTCTAAGAACATTCGTTGGTTCTACCATTTCTAACCTTCACGGCTAAGACCCGTCATGCCCCGCCCATAGTAGCGAACCACCCTCATTCCCTTCGTCTTCCAATGGTGAGATGCAAGTTCCACTCAAGCAGCTTCTTTCAACGAACCCATGCTTTGTGGAACCGACTCCTAACAGGACCCTTCTCCAATAATTACACTCTTAAAATGTTCAAATCTAACATCAACCGTTATCTTCCCTATATGTCCCCATAAACTGTGCCTCTTACTTTGTAACCGTCTACCTCAAGTGGCTCTTGAGCCTTGTACAAGGTGAACATCACTGTGAAATTAAAAAAAAATCAGCTAGAATATTTGTTTGATAGACCAATATGTTAGAATTGTAAGTTCGATCCTCAATCTTTATTCTACTAACTTGTGATTACGTTAATTTTCTAAATAACTGCATGAAATAAAAACGAGCGATTACAGTGTTATGATTGTAAGTCAATTTGTATTACTAATGTAGAGTAATGGATAGCGGCTCGGATTGAGGAATCGGAGAACCTAGTTCGAATTCCAGTCGAATTCACTTACATGGGAAAGGTATGAATCTTCTTCTCCCCACCCCAAGCTATGGGTAAATATCAGGATAGGGTTCGATAGTTTTCGATGGCAAGTGAAAAATCTGTGGGGAAAAATCTGCTTCGTGAGTCTTGTATCAAAAGATACATGATCGCCTAAGTGTGTATCACGCATGGCACATAAGTGACTAAAACGTTCATTTAGTTTATTTCCCGTTGTTACGATGACTTTATACTTGTTTAGATTAAACTTACCGTATATACACTTTAATCATTTCAACCTAAGCAAGATGGGAATGCTACTAGTACCCAGGCGATTACAGAGAGAGAGAGAGAAAATGAGAGAAAAGATTGAGTATAGGGAGGATTGAAGAAAGGATAACAAATGTATGGGATTCAAGAAGATAGAAGAAAGCAAGTAAACGGAAGTGATTTCCACGAGTGGGAAGTGCGAGAAAGAAACTGATGGATTAGAAGTGGCATTTAGCTATTTCGACAGTAAAAGAGTGGGACCTTGATGGCAATCTAGTAGCACGCTTAAATTCATGTAGTCAGGGCACCAGGTGAACAAACTCGTCAGAGCAGTTGCCATGAAAATACTTTTAGAAAAAAAACAGAGTGAAGTCACGTCTCTTTGTTGAGAAAGTGACTGAAGTCGAGATGCCAAGTCAGGATCGACTACATTGCAGATCCTTCTTTGGATTTTGTCAAGAATCTTGATAAATACCAGACAAGATATGGCAGCAGTATTCAATGCACGGACGAATGGTAGATTCGTAAATATGCAAGATGAACTCTGGCGAGATTTTCTAGTACGATGCAGCGACCCAATTTTTCTTGCAGTAGACGCAGCTATTGATTCAATGCTCTACTTCAAGTCAGTTCAAAACGTGAGGCCGAGAAGTATAAACCAAGAAAATATGTGACAAAGAAAAAAAAAATCAACCATAAAAGGCTTACATTCGAGGTATCTATATATTAAAGTTATTTTTGTTGCACATGCTTTCATTTTCCTATTGTACATTTGTAGTTGATTATATAAAGATTTTATAACCTATATCGCAAAATGGATGACGTTAAATTGCTTGCAAGGTTTTTAGTATCTTTATCAAGAAAATTGGAAGCGAGCAAACTTGGATAGGTCATTAATAAGTTGGATTTTATGGCATATCAACCTCTGTTGGATTTTAAAGTCCAAATCTTTATATTTCTATTTGAGATTTTATAAGTACATTTTATTCGATTGGTGTGCTAAAAGGAAGGAAAGAAAAAATCGAGAAATATATCGAAAGTTTATGAAAGAGATGACATGGTAAAAACATCATTGTGTAACGTTGTTGTGAAACAAAAATTATGTTCTTAGTGACACTTAAAATTATTTTATAAATCAAATTATTAAAAGTTCATAAAGATATTCTCCACTCGTGGTAATTTACAATGCCGCGCCAATAATATGTTGATTAGTTACCTTGGCTTATACATAGGTTTGGATTTATACCCATTTCTTACACATTTATTTAGTCATTTCGCATCAAGCAAGGCAATAAAGCCACTGAGATACAAAGGATTAATATTTAGAAAGCATATGAGAAAAAGAAAAACGTTATTAAAGAGAACAATAAAAGGACAGGAATTAAAGCAGAAGATAACGATTGACACTGCATTTTCATTTTCAAACATCAAATTTGACTGTAAATTAAACCAGAAGAGAGTTTTACAAGCGAGTAGTATTTGTGGAACTCCAAATTAACATAGTCTAAAAAAAATAAGAGGGGTCGGCTTATATTTTGACCGGCTTATACACGATAGTAACTAGCTTCACTAAACCGATACGAGATTCCTCATGTAATGTGTTTGATTCACCATTGCTATCTCCTTGTGCCAAACTAGGCATGGGGAACATTTTCCGATTAGTCGGCCGTAAGAGAAATGGCTCATCATAAAACGGGCCGCACTAATAAAAAAAAACAACACCTGGAGCTATCTATCAACAAGATAATACTCCCATTCATAAAGTCAAAAAAGTAATGCAATTTTTTAATCACCATAGAAGTCATTGAGTGGCCTCCACAGAGTCGTGATCTTAATCCGACTGAAAATTTATGGAATTGTATTTCTGAAAGAGTTCACGCTAAAAAACGACAAATGTATCTCAATTATACGATTGTATTAAGCAAATATGGCGGAACATTCCAAATTATTTTTGTGCTCACTTATCAAAGTCAATGCCTAGACAATGTGAAGCTGTAATTAATAATTAAGGTTACGGCTCTAGATATTGATAAATTTTGTTTTTGCTGATTTTTACTATAACTTTTTGCTTTAAATATAATAATAGCCATGCGGTCTTCAACTTATTTTGCCAGAAAATTTGGATAAGTTAAATTAATCAAGCATTAAAATTTTTCAAATTGTAGAAAAATATACAATTTTTACATCATTCGAAAGAGAAAATAATTCTGCATAAAGCGTACACAATAAAACTAATTTCTATTGTTTTATTAGAAACATATTCTGAAATGAATAAAACTTTAAACATCGGTCATAAACTTATTTTCGCCAGTGTATATTCTGATTTTCATATTTTTAAAGAAAATTTTTCTGTCTTCACTCTTAATGAAAAACAATATTCTTTTTTATTTAATAGCTTATTTTAATCTATAGTAATATAATAAAGTCATATCAAGCTGAAAAATTTGATAGATTAATTAACACCTTAAAATGTACATGTATTTCAATAAAATGTTTAATTTTTTTCACATTAAAAAATAGAAATCAACACGATGTTTAGACATTTCGTGTTTCTTCACCTAATTTCAGTTTCAAAACTTATTTTCTAATTTTCACGGAAAGGCGTTAACTAGACAACCATTAATATATTCTTTTATTCTTAATTCAGTTTCTAAGAACTTCTTTGGTAGTTCTTCTTTCTGGAAGTTCATACATCTCTGTCGGGTGATCCAGTCAGTATATTCAGGGAAATATTTTTATTATGTAGAAGAGACTCCCTAAAGCCGGACACAATCCTGCCGTAATGAGACCTAAAAATCGGAATTTCACATTTGACAAAATATTGAGTTTACATAGTTCATTAAACATTCTTTCATGTTTCAAAATTAGAAAATTGTAATTTGCTAATACACCTAGTGGGGAGGACCTACCATTTATAAAAATGTTACATTCATAATACTGATTTTACAAGCTCGAACAAGTCCACAAAATCGTAAAGAGTTCAAATTTGCTAGCCCTTAGCTTTAAAAAATTGTCCAATGTCGCAACCCTGACCCGAACGCTGGATAATACGTACTCTTTTAGTCAGTAGGCAAAGCTAAATTATTTTCCTAAATTTGCATAATTTAGCCCAACCATGGACAAACTGCGGCCAGAGAGCCATATGCGGCCCATTTCGTCTTCTGAATGGCTCGCTTAATTTACTGCTGAGAAGAACGTTTATTAAAATTTTGCATTTTGTCTCATTCTCACTTTTTCACTCACATTCTCTTCCACCCAAAGATTTTGAGAGAAGTTGGTGCCAAAAGGAGATAACTATTAAATGCCTGAGTAACCGACCTTATTGCGTTGTAGGCAGAGTTCAACGAAATCACTCGCATAATAATGATTAAGTCCGTTTTTCATGAATTTTTTAACTTTCGTTGATAGTAACTTTTTCAACATTTTAAACCATTGGCGAGTTTTATTAAGGAAGATTATACGTGTAAAATGTTTAGCTTATTTATGTTCAAATTTTTCTCTGAAAAATAAATATATATTTTTTTATTTTATAAAGATATTTTTAAAAGTATTTTCAAATAAATAAATTATAAACTAATTACACACAACAACATGTGTTAATCACAGTGTAATCGTTAATAATATTCTACGAATTCTTCAATTTTTAAATTGTTGAAAAAAATATTTTCTCCAAGTAACAGATATCATTCTTCCTCCCACCTATTTCTAAGGCAGTTTGCTACAAGTATGATATTCTTTAGTGAAAATTTTCGTTTTACTTTCAACAAAAAATGGCTAAACATCGTGTTCATTTCTATTCTTTAATATCGTGAAAAAATTAAATATTTTACTGAAATATATGTACATTTTAAGGTGTTAATCTATCAAATTTTTCTGCTTGATTTGACTTTATTATATTACTGTAGTTTAATAACCTATGAAAATGAAAAAAGAATATTGTTTTTCATTAAGAGTGAAGACAGAAAATTTTCTTTAAAAATATGAAAATCAGAATATACACTGGCGAAAATAAGTTTATGACCGATGATTAAAGTTTTATTCATTTCAGAAAATGTTTCTAATAAAACAATAGAAATTAGTTTTATTGTGTACGCTTTATGTAGAATTTATTTCTCTTTCGAATGATGTAAAAATTGTATATTTTTCTACAACTTGAAAAATTTTAATGCTTGATTAATTTAAATTATCCAAATTTTCTGGCAAAATAATTTGAAGACTCCATGGCTATTATTATATTTAAAGCAAAAAGTTATAGTAAAAATCAGCAAAAAAAATATTTATCAATATTTAGTGCCGCAACCTTTATTATTAATTATAGCTTAACATCGTCTAGGCAATGAGCTTGATAAGTGAGCACAAAAATTATTTGGAATGTTCTGCCATATTTGCTTAATACAATCGTATAATTGGGATACATTTGTCGTTTTTTAGCGTGAACTCTTTAGAAAAACAATTCCATAAATTTTCAACCGGATTAATATCCCGACTCTGTGGAGGCCACTCAATGACATCCATTTTATGGCGATTAAAAAATTGCATTACTTTTTTGGCCTATTTTGGGGCTATTATCTTGTTGATAAATAGCTCCAGGTGCCATTTGGTCAGTCAAATATGGCAGAACATGTTCCTTAACAAGCTACATATAGCCTACACTGTTGAGTTTTCCATCAACTTTAAGAATTGGATCAATACCAAAGCTACTGAACGAACCCAAAACCATTACAACCCAGGGTCCTAGTTGCGCCATCATTTTGACACATTTAGGATAGAATTCCTCGGTTTGGTGGCGTCTGACAAAGGTTTTTCTATCTGATCCAAAGATGCAAAAGCGTGACTCCAAAGAACTTTACCCCCATCGTCGTCCGTCCATTGAATTTGAATTTTCGTGAAATCCAGCCGCTTGAGTTGATTCCTCTACGAAGTGACTTTTTTCCAGTAATGTACCCGAATAATCCAAATTCTCTTAGATGGTTTCGGACAGTTTGCTGTGTAAAACTAACACCAGTTTTATCAGATAATTGGCTGCAAATGTCCACGGCCGTGAGCACTCGGTTAGCTTCAAAAATCCGATGAATTAGTCTATCCAGTTGCACTCTTGTTTTTCTTGGGGCTCCCGATCTTTGCCTATCCTTATATTGTCCGGTAAAGCTTCCAAGCCTGAACACACGCCGTTTTGCCGCACATTAATTGCTTGCTTTTGTTTATAAAGGAAACGTTTTTGTTGATGAAGTAACACTATTTTTGATCTAATCACTTGGCTAAGAGTACGACGCTTTAAAATAACGAATTAATTGCATAACTATGCTCAGTTATTACACTATATAATGCATATAAACCATGTGACCACCCATTTAGCAAATAATTTACATAATACCCTTACGGTCTTAAACTTATTTTTCCGGAAAATTTGGATAATTTAAATTAATCCAACATTAAAATTTTTCAAGTTGTAGAAAAATATACAATTTTTACCTCATTCGAAAGAGAAATAAATTCTGCATAAAGCGTGCACAATAAAACTAATTTATATTTTGTTTTATTAGAAACATATTCTGAAATGAATAAAACTTTAATCATCAGTACTAAACTTATTTTCGCCAGTGTAAATAAGCTTTATCTTGTGAGCAAAACTGAGACAAAAGTCATTTAATTGCGCTGATACCTAAAGAACAAATATGGCCGACATATCAAATACCTTTTGTAAACAATTACTATCAACACCTGTCTATTTATATTTTATTATCTATTACCTGATGGACGGGGTAATTAACGTGAAAGCGGATGTTATCCGCAGTTCCCATTGTCATATTCCTTTTTGGGTGTGGGTTATCCGAAAGTAACAATTCAAAGTTAATATCCCTGAAAAATGTTTTTGTGCGGTCACAGAGAATACCCAACCGCCTTCCATAGGATTTTAATAAGTTATGAATGCCAAAATTCTAACAAGACTTACGTAATAATAGACAACACGGTTATCCAAAATTTAAAGTAAGTAACCTTTACGCAATTATGACTTTTGTGTGTTC
This sequence comes from Acanthosepion lycidas, assembly GCA_963932145.1. Taxonomy (NCBI): domain Eukaryota; kingdom Metazoa; phylum Mollusca; class Cephalopoda; order Sepiida; family Sepiidae; genus Acanthosepion; species Acanthosepion lycidas. Next base: position 131,083,102 of record OZ010577.1, on the reverse strand, counting down.
ACAGCCTTAGGAGGGCTAATGTTAAAATAAATTTATAATAGATGAATTTATAATAGATGTAGAAATAGACTGATATATAGTTTCACAATAGACCTGTAAATAGATTTATATATAGTCTTACAAATATAATATTACATATAGGTTAACAAAAGATTTCCAACACTGACAAATACTACAGTTAAATCATAAACACATGATGAATGTGCGTTTCTTATAAATTTTGTAGAGCCTCTTAAAAAACATTTTTGGTCTTTCTGTGTGGGGTATAAATAAACACATGATTGGGATTGCTTATTGTTGAATATTCCTCATAAAGTTGGCTATGAGAGAAAACTGATTTTTCAAGGTTAAGGCCTACCACATCTAAGAACTGCCCATGAGCTTTTTTAATGCTGATTGGAAAAATTTTCACCGGGAATTTCAGCCATTTCAAATGGAAAGGCATATCTGAAAGAATAAGTGAAATTTTGGCATCACTGGTTTTTCAATCTAGAGGTGCAAATTGTGGGTTGGAAGGTCTGCTGGTGTTAGACTATTCAAAAATTCAACTAGATAATTCACAGCTTCATCGGCGTTTAGTACACCGTCAATTGTAGCTGCCTCACCTTGCAACTGTTCTAGAAGCTTGATGTTTAAATCATCAGTTGCCACATTCTTTGGGGCTAAAATGGCACGGGTTCTCAGCCAGTTGTGGTCTGTAACCTTATTCCTCAGGTTAGGAAATAATATAGTCGTTAGTCCCTTTTAATTATATACCATATGTCCAAAAGTTAAACTGAGTAAAGTAAGTGCTATTATCAACATTTAATAGTTACTTAGAAAAAGTACCAGCTTCCTCCTCACCATTTAGCTGCACTTTAATGTTTGTTGTGGATCTCAGCTTTTTCACACTTCTCCACATGTACTAGCGTTTACCTAGTCAGCAGTTGTCCATTTTGGAATCACTGAAAGGGCTTGCCTGAAGTCTCCCGCAACCAAAACTGTTGAACCCCTCATGAGCCGTGTGTGTCTAAGATCCTCAAGTTTCGTATCAAGAGCCTCAAAGGAAACCTTATGGCTCATTGTGGCCTCATTCCAGATGATCAAATCGCAATCACTGAGGAGTCTGCCTTTTATAGAACTCCGACTGATGTTGCAGATTGCTTTCTCTTTCTAGGACACGTTCAAAGGGTGTTTGAAACACGAATGAGCTGTGTGGTCACCACTTAGCAGGGTTGCAGATATTCCACTTGACACCACTACTGGAGCAATATGTTTCATTTAGCACATTTTGTCCAGAAGTAGTTTGATGATGAATGTCTTGCCAGTTCCTTCTGGGACATCGAGGAAGAACACATCTCTTTCACTTTAAATACTCGAAATAAACGTGTTATAAACACTCAGTTGACCCTCCATTAATTTGTGTTCTTATGAGCTATATACACCGTAATTTGCTCAATTTCATAGCTGATCTCCCGCATCTACTCAACTGTGAGATTGTTTGCTGCCTGCTCAGGTTGAGGTAGGCCAAATGTAGCAATTTCTTTGGCCTTCCATAACTTGCACTTGTGTGTCCAAGTCAACTCACTCCTCATTGTAAATGGCATCATTGAACGTAACAATTTTCGCTGTTTGCATTTGAATTCTTCATAAGATGTCCTCTGCCTTGCTGGTTTTGCGGGTTGTCCAAAGCTTGAGAGGCTCACCCAAGCCACATATCAACATGATGGAAAATAGCTGGCGTATTCGACTTGGTTCTATACTGACTGATGCCTCCTCCAGTGTCTGGTCCCAGTGGGCATCGACCTCTCATAGTCCATGTTTGGCGCAGGCTCCTCTGTAGGTCGTACAGACTTTTCTATCAGATCTGTGAATGATGTAGGACCTCTGACAGTGTGTAGCAGCCGACGCAGAAAAAAACATCCCTGTTGATTGGGGGTGTACAGTATGGTCCCGCTTCTGAAGACAGCATTTTCTTCCCATCCGTGAACTTGTGCTCCTTGCTTACGTCTACTCCATCGATTGTGTGGCCAAGTGTAGTAGACGGGAACATACAGCAGTGTTCGTGCAAACGGGTCACTTTGGCATAATTTGAAGCAAGCTGTCAAAGTTGTTTCTTGTGTATTCTCAACTGGCAGTTTCGAGCAGTATCTTCAATGAAATATACAGGCTGGCCATCTTCAAGATGAACAGCTAGATTCACCATTTTTGGATGCAACTTGTGAATTTCGACACCCAGGATGCGCCACATTGCCTCGCAAGAGGAAATATATCTGCCCAAGTGACAGCTTAAATATATATAGAGATAGATAGAGAGATTTCTATATTGAATGAAGTTAAAGATTAAAAAAAACATTCTTTATTACATTTTTTTTATTTCAGGTTTGCTTTTCGTCGCGATTCGAATTGTTAACGTCTAATTAAAGCGTCGTATTAGGTTGGTGCAAAAATAATGACGTAATAATGTCGTTTTTTGACATTAAAAATACGTCAAAAAACGACATTATTACGTCATTATTTTTGCACAAACCTAATAATTAAAAGTAAAACTTAACGTGTAAGGGTACGTGGCTCATGCCGATTAAGGACGTTTGGCTTTTTTAGGAAAGATGTCTATATTCACAGCTAGATGATTTTACACAGAGGATATATAGCACGAAATTTTCCTCCAAAGTGGTTGCTAATCCACAGATATTAACAACCGCCAGAACCACGAATGTTTAAGGGTATGTTGAAATATGAGCTTAGGTAAAGTTTATTTTAGCAAGTAAGCTCAATTTGAATGTTATTTTATGTTTAAATGACCGAATGGATCGAGTCTGTTTCTTTGCATTTAATATAATGATATACCTGGCGAAATTTGAAATTAATTTTTTTTTTTTTGCAATGTAAACACATTAATTGCTTGTAATGTAAACGATTTAAATTGTTTGCAATGTAAACACACCACGGAGATTGTATTCAAAAAAAGATGCTAAATGAATGTGCTATATAAAGATTTTATTTAGAAATAATATAATCTGAGATTCGTTCAGATATTAACCCCTAAATTTTTAAACTCGGACAAAGATCCACATGTGTCTGGAATTTTAAGCTTTAAGAATTATTATTTCGTAACACGTGTATCTTAATTTCTACATGTTTGCAAGATCAATTATCTCCCTTGCTTAAACAAATGCAAACAGCGTATCGCGTAGACCTGCTGGTGAGCTGCAATCTAAGGGCCTTAGCGGTCCCATGATAAATTTTTATTAAGAACCAAAAAGCTTAGTAATAAAATGGATGTTAGTTTAACATGTATACAAAGTTTCATTAATATTGGTTTACAGCATTAGGCGGCAACTTCATTCATTCAGACAGACAGAAATTGCCATTTATATATAGATATTGCGTTAACTGGGTGTATTTGAAATCTTACTGAAAACGTATACTTGTGTCTAATACAATGACCCAGCTTTTAACATTTAATTATCCTTGAAAAATCTTCGTATGACGCACAAGAAAATAGTATATTGTTCATGCTTTAAAAAAGACATTAGAGATATAGGCGGCCAAAAACAAAAAAAAAATACAAAAAAAAAGCACTCACTTGCTAAAATATCACCTCCGGAGTAATTGAGTGATTAATTTGCATCTTGTAATGACAAAGGTACTCAGGTGTAGCCTTTAAAGAAAGCTTTATTAAACTGAGAATACAAGGCTTGCGTAGTGTCCTTTTATAGTTTCAGTAAACAGAAATAGCTCTGTCAAAGAGGCGAATAACAAAACAAGGGGAGACCACTCTTGATTATTCATAACACGTCTGTTAGACGATTCTTCATCGGGATGCAATAATTCACGGATAACTGAATTTTTATCGCATGTGTACATAACTTATTTTTGCTAATATCAAAATATGAGAATTAAGATAATTGTATATTATTACTTTTAGTGGATACCCATATTTCAGTAGACGCTCCGTTTATTTATCAAACAGGAGATTTTTTTTATTGTTTACTGATTCGGCATTGCTTGATCGGCTACGTCTTTCATGGCCAAGTCTCTTGAAAGTACGTTGGCTCTAACAACGGTTTTCCTGTAAAGTGAAATGCAGGTTCGAATCCTGCCGGAGGGTGCATTTTTTTGTTAATAAGTTTTCTTGCATATTCAGGCCGGTGGAAAAAAGTAAATATACCGTTTAAAATAAACGGTGTGTCTACTCAAATATGGGTGTCCAATAAAATTAAAAATTAGTGATAAAAATCCGGATTAATAAATAAAAAAAATCCATTAGTTTAGAAAATGCATTGTTTAGGTTTGGATACGAAACTAAGCAGATATGAACTTTCGAAAATCTGGAACGAGAAATATTGCGCTTAAAGGCACTATTCAGCCTTGCTTCATCGGCGACGCTTTTAGGAGTCGAGTCTGCTGAAAGTTAGTTGGATCTAACGAGGGCTTTGCTTGCAAAAGAGTTACGCAGGTTCGAATTCTGCCGGAACGTTCATATTCTTCTTTAATATTCAGGCCAGGAGACGAAAATAAATAAATTGTTGAAATAAACAGAACGTCTAGTCAAAAACTGGTATCCACTAAAAATAAATTTTAATGTGTTAAAAATCTGTCGGACTAATAAATAAAAAAATCAATTACTTCTTTAGAAAATATTCTCATGATTAATAGTAAGAAGTCTAAACTGCCTTTAGTAAAATTATTGACATTGTAACTGATTAAATATATATAAATTGCCTGTTTTAATGAAGATCATAAAATCAAAATTTCTACATGACATGCATTTTACATGAAATAACTTATTTCTGATTGAAGACGATTTTTTAAGATATATTTGCCTAGAAAATTTATTTTGTTTATTGTATTCTTTTCATCAACAAGAAAATGACAAGTTTCTTTTCCGCGTAGCATCTATAGCATGAAACTCTAATACATTTTAATTGCTATTTCAATTATAAATAATTATTCAATTTAAATATTATTGCATTCCATTAATTGTTAACATATTAGGAAAATATGGAAAGTCTTTCGATGTATGAGTTTCGCAGTTTATTATATCAATTCAATTTATATCTTCATGAAAAAAGGAAAAACAAATTAGCCATTTGATGACGGACAGATACGATTTTGACCAGCCAATTTCAGTTTTTATGATTGAGTATCAAACCAAATTTTGGCGACTGATGTTTTGTTGTTAGATTAAAGAAAAATACTCATTATTCAAAAAAATATGTTGTTAATAGTTGGGGTACAAAGTAATATTTGTATCAAATTGTGAAACCAAAAGAACTAAGCCTTACTTCTCAAGTAATAAGCTACTAAACATTTAGTTGTTAGTTGAAGCTACAAAAGGTGCTAGTATTCATACTGACTGATTATATCTGAGTTTCACCTTCACATCCCTTATGTTTCCTGTGTTCCGCCAGATGGAACACTATATATCTTTGCAGCTACTTATTTTAAGTGGTTGTAATTTTCTAAAGGTAGCTTAGACGTGGCACAAGGCCGAAAGTACGGGGTACTCACTAAGGATCGAACTCACTATTCAGTTATAATTGATCTAACGAGGCAAGCTTGTTAACCAGTGCACCATGTCGAATTGCCCAAATTCTTTTTAAAGATGAACAGTATTAATTTTGAATAATGATACCATTTTCGAACGCCCAGATGTTTAGTACCCAAAGATCTCGAGCCAAAATGTTTAGTGACTTAAAATATAGAAGCAAAATACCCAGAGCCCAAATGGATGCGAAGAATCGGCTGCATCTTGTAGTCTTGAAGACGATCCAATTAAGGAATGAAGTGCAAACTTTGTAAAGTGGGGACTTCAGTAAAACAATCCGGAAAGAGATGAACGAAAATTATGAAACAATTGTGAAAATACCGTCCCCGTGTAGAAAGAACATCATTCAAAACGTTTAGTCAAGAAACACAAACAAAAAAGAAGTTTTTAATTGAAAATTAATTGATTCATTATCATTATGACTCAATATTCTATTGGAATTAAAAATTTGCATACAACTGAAAAATACGTGTTCCACACAAAGAATGTTTACAAAAAAATGAAGTATTTCCATTTACTTGAAAGAAGATTTGTCGAGCTGAACGAAGAATTTGATACAGCATTATTTGATAGAGGTATGTTTTGATACAGGCCTTATTTGAAACAGGTCTTATTTGATACAGACCTTATTTGATACAGGCCTTATACAGGTCTCATTGATACAGGCCTGATTTGATACAGACATTATTTGATACAGGCATTAATTGATGCAGGTTATTAGAATTTGTGAGCTATTGTAAAGATATTTTCCAACAAAGCATAACAGAACCAGATCTAAGTAGCAGACTGTCATCGGAGACTAAATAATTTTGAAATGTACAATCGCATTGTCAGTCTACTGACAAAAATAATCTAATCCAGTTGACGTTTCATACAGTTTATTATATAGTATTAATTTTATAAAATGAACGTATCATTATTTCATGGGTATCATTACTTTTTGTAAAAATCTTTCATCTTTTCATTCATTTTCCTCTCCCTGTATAAAGATTTCCTCACGCTGTATTACAATAGAAAACAATTCTGAATTTTATGCTAGAAATATTTCAACAGTCGTCTCTTACTTATTAGGGTCTAATAGAATTATAAATAAAGTTAACTTTACGTGTTTAATGTAGTTGGAGTTTGGCTAATTACAGAGTAGTCTCCCTTTATTTATTTATATGTATATAATTATGATAAAAATTGTATAAATGGGAATAGTCATGGTATTGAATTTAACAACCACCGATATGTGAAAGAGACATGAATAAAAACCACATTGCAAAATGATAAAGGTAATATTATTAGGTTGGTGCAAAAATAATGTCGTTTTTCTTTTGAAGTTTACCGTCAAAAAACGACATTATTTTTGCACCAACCTAATAGCTGTTTCTTCATTGCCATTGTCGCTTGAAATTTATAAAATCTTACCCTTAAAATTTTTTAATAAGTTTCTCAAGTCCAGTTGCTTTTATCGTTCTTTCCAGTAATGATGGGGGTTTCCTTCCTAACCTTTTATTTGAAGTAGTGTGGAATGTCAACATCTTGATTATGTCATTATTTCCTTATCTCAAGCCCAGTAGTTGTTATCACACTTTCCAATATTGAAAGGAGTTTTCTTCCTAAACTTTTTTATATGAAGTTGTGTGGAATATCAACATCTACATAATGTCATTATTTTCTCTTCTCAAGCCCAGTGGCTGTTATCACTCTTTCCAGATGAGGGTTTTCTTCCTAACCTTTTCTTTGAAGTTGCTTAGAATTGCAATATCTTGATTATATTATTATTTTCTCATCGAGTCACCTTTTAGTTGTCATTACTATTGAAATTCTTCAAGTGATGTAGTTTCTGTTATTTGATATTGTTCATTGTTTGTAATTCCGTAGCGTTAGTTCAAAAGGATCGATGAAAAGTGGTTTGCACCAAGACCGTTAGGTTTCACTTGCTCAAAACCATTTTTGACCATTGATCTTAAAAAGCGGTTGTATAATAATAATGTTTATTTATTTATTTTTTTAAAAGTATCTTATTAAATATTTTTAAGTTGAAACTACGTTTATTTTTGCAAAGTAAAAATAATCATGATTTATAGATACCAAATCAGATTGAGGATTGGTACAAGTAAAAGTAACAATAATATTAAAGTTTAAATTGCAGTTTTTTCACTTAAAAATTAGTTTTCCCTTACTTATTTATTTTCAAATGATTATAATATACATCCTCTAAATAAGAAGTGGTAAAAACAACTAGCTTAATGGTCGACTTCAGTGGTCTTTAACTGAGTTTCCTTTTTTCTGAAAATACGTTTTCATATTTTGATACCGAAAACAAAGCTGCATTTAATTCTGTTCTTTCCTTTTCCTGTCGATTTGAAATTAAATTTAAGTCTTTCTAAGAATTCTCTTTATTTCTTATATTTATAAATAAATTTGTCTATGCAAGAGTCTTCTTAAATTTTAATGTCTTCTTCTAAGTTCTCTTGTTGTTTCTGTAAAAATACTTCCGTCATTGCAGGAATTCTCTTGGCAGCCATAGATTTTGTTCTATTTAATAAGCAAGTCGCACATGAAGATTACTTGATTTGACTTGGAAATCTTATTGAATGTTGAGACTGTGATATTCATGTATAGCTGTTCTCTTTCCTATACTGAATGTCCGCAGGTTATACCTTATATATGTAGTAACCAGATACAATATTAACTATTATAATTAAATTATTGCACATAGGAATACGATGAGAATACTCTAGAGCGATCTCGAAGAACCTATTTCACAATGGTGCATTCCAAAGAATGTTTGTTTTTGTAAGAAAAGGATTTTATCTTTGTACGTCTGCCTGTATTTTTCATTTCCTTCATATTATTAACTTATATGTCAAAACGATTGTATAAAAAGTATATAACAGTCATTTTTTTCTTGAAAAGTTGTGTTGGATATCAACTCTTTTTTATGAATTTTAGAACAGGTGGAAACGTATTTCCTTTTTCATGTCATCATGAAATTTCATTTGTGAGAAAACACTGAAATTATTTTTTCAGCTTTTAATAAATATAAGGTTCGATATATCGAATAGCAAAATATTGAGATGATGCGAAATCAAGTCAGGTTATTACTTTTTAAAAAATAATTTTCGATTAGACGATTTTTCAAAAGAGTATTTAGTAAACAAACAACAAAAGTAAACACATGGCACAGTGGATAAAAGCGTTGGTTAGATCCAGTGACAGGACCCAAAGAGTTGTGAGTTCAATACCTGGTTAAGACATGGAGAAGTGAATTAACAGGAGATAGCTGATAACTGACATCCATTAGACATGGTACGTGGAACTATAATAGTCTACCCCAGCGAGGGAAATAAAGGGTTAAGTTTGACATTCCCACCACCTGAAGAAGGCCGGAGCGTACAACGTCCGTAACGTTGTGATAAATATGGCAACAAAGATGAGGACAAGAGTCCGAATAATGTAAATAGTGATCAAAAGTAAATCGAGTGACTTAGATCAGTGTTTATTAACCAAAATAGATGTACTCGGATGTATACTTGTAAAATATTATACGTTAAAGTAATTCGAATATTAGTGAGTATTTTACATTTTCATTACATTGGATGATTTTATTAACCTTTATTTAAAAAAAGACAATTTGATAAATCAAATTTGAAATTATAATTATGTTTATTAATAACTTGTTCTACATCGATGTTATGGAAAATCATCTAGCACAAGAAGACATATTGGCAGCAGTAACGAAATTTCGTGAAGTTATCACCATAAAATCTGCCCAAGAGAAAAAAAAGGCAAGGAAAACTGGTAGAGACAACATCTATAAAATTTGATAATGGAACCATAATTTGTGTTGTGTATCGGAAAGAAATTCACAAAAATCCTGAAAATCAATGAATGACAAGGGATGCAAAAGTCAAGAATAAAAGAAAGAAGTATCAATGAAATGGACAGATGAAATATTTATGAAGCTATTAACAACATAATAATACCTACTGCTACATATCATTTGAATGTGATAAGTTGAAATTTTGAAGAAGTGTAGAGAATAGATAGAAGTATCATGACACTTCTAAACATACATAACATATATCATCCCAAATCAGCCGTAGATTGTGTGTACCTTCGCTAAGACAGCAGCGACAGGTAGAGAACTGATCTACTTAGAACTCACATTAAGATCAAAACCATAGGACTTGAAAGATATTTTAAATTGGATATTAAGCTTCTTTACCAGTATGAATCAACTAAATAGCTACATTATTTACATTATTCGGACTATTGCACATATGGCACAGTGGATAAAGCCTTAGTTCGATCCAGCGTCAGGACCCAAAAGAGTGTGAGTTCAATACCCGGCTAAGGCAGTGGAGAACTTTCAGAGGGAAATTAACAGGAGATAACTGATAATTGACATCCATTAAAACATGGCACGTGGAACTAGAACAGTCTACCCTAGTGAGGGTTAATTTCAACATTCCAACCACCTGAGCGTACAACGACCGAAACGTAATAAATATGGCGACAAAGATGAGGACAATAGTGCGAAAAATGTAAATAATGTACATAATACCTCATCTCAGAAATATAGACAGATACTAAATAGCTACAGTCAGTAATAAAAGAAAACCAAAAATTCTAACAAACTTTTCAGCTAAATGATCAAGATGAAATAGATTTTTGTTTAGTCATGTTAACCAAGCAAGGCAATAAAGCCACTATGATACAAGGAGTTTGAAAGAATGAATTAATAAAAATAAACATTCTTAAGGCACGAGAACAATAAAAGAAGAAGAATCAAGTATAGAGAAGATAAAAACTGTCATCGCATTTATATTTTTGAAGAACAAATTTGACTGGAAAGAAAGAATCCAGAAAAAAACTCCATAGTACGAGTAAAGAAACTGTTGGAATGGGAAGAACATCAATCAAAAATTAAGGACCTTGTATTTTAAATGAGTCTCTATTACTCGAACTTCGTTCTTACAATTCAAGATACCGTTTGTTCAATCCGCGGATTTTGCCTTCTGCACACTTTCAAACGTAAACCCGTTCTCGCCTTCTCCCTGCTCTCCAGCTCTCTCTTGTATCACGCCAACACGGCGGCAAACCAACCTATCATTGTTCTTCCCTTTTAATGTCAGTTACCCAGGCAAATAGCCTCCTCCAGTCCGACCAATCAGCACACGACTTGGTATTGGTCGAAGCATGCCAAACTGTACAAAAAAAAAAATAGTTACCGCATATAGTGCTGGAATCGCCAAATGGGAGATTAATGTCATTTACAAGGGTCAGAAATGCCAATGCCACTTACCGCACGTTGAGATAAAACCTTTATTTTCCTTTGCATCATGCTTCTACGTGACTGTTCCCCAGACAGTTATGCGCTTAGGCGATCATGTATCTTTCGATACGTGACTGACGAGGCAGATTTTTCCTGCAGTTGGTAGTCATTTCTTTCTGCCGTAGACAAGATGTTATCCAAGGCTATAGAACCCGGTCTGTCCTACTAGTTACCCATAGCTGGGGGGAGAAAAGGATCCATACCTTTCCCAAAGGTATTAGCACGTAAGTGAATGTAATGTTTCGACTGGAGTTCGAGCTCGGCCCTCCGATTTCTCAATCCGAACCGCTATCTATTACTCCACCGTGATTGTTCACCTGAAAACTAAGTGTTAAGAAAAACCGAGCTGGAGACATTGGATATAGACAGACAAATTGACAACCTAATGGTTGTGGAGAACAGGACTAAAATCTAAAACAGAAGATTTTATTCTTGCAACTGAAGACCATAAACTTCTGATAAGATCTTACCAGACACATATTTTAAAGAATGGACTAGATACAGAATTTTGTTTGTTTTACATGCTACAAAAACTATTGATCATTGTAGAAGTCAAGTGACTTACCTGCCAACATGGCTGCCTCCTTCTGTTTCCTTGTAATTATTTATTGTACTAATGTACAAATGTGGCACAAGGCCAAAAAATGGGGCAAGTGTGTAAGGATGGTCATCTTCTGTCTTAAATTTAAAACTTAGCTAGCCACAATCACTGACCCAAACATACAAACAATGTTCCTTTCACCAAAACAACACATCCATTACATACCATTCTTACTACATCCACCAAAACTCCTCAGCGACCCTATGAAGTTCTAACTAGTCCCCATATATACATTTTGTTGTCTGTGGGGGGAGGGGAATAAAATAACATCTAAAAACCCCAATGAATATTTACAATGAAACAGAAGGAGGCAGCCATGTTGGCAGGTAAGTCACTTGACTTCTACAATCATCTAATATCTGACTGTTTTTCTCTAGTACACAATAAATTTAAAAATAAGAATGATAGGTTAGAGCTATAACATTAATGGAAGATATGCTAACATTATAACTTATTTTATACAGAAAAAACGGTACAGGTAAAACTTCCATCAGTTCTATAAGGCAATGGTGCTGCTTTACGCTAGGACTTCGCTATGCACACTGACAATATCATGCTAATTGACAGTGTAATTAAAGTCATCAATGTCTTCAAAGAAAATAACATAATCATATCGTCTGATGAAAGCATTCCAGCAAAAGAATTTGATAAACACTTCAAATGTAAAGATTTGGAAACAGAAATTGCAGGAATGATCTATTTAAAGACAACCGGTTTTTTAGTAGTTGTGCGATCACTGGAAATGCTTAGGAAGCATACCAAAATAAATAAAAATAAAATTCCATGGAATCCATGTTTTTGAAATACAAAAGATTGTATTAATGAATATAATTTTTTATAAAAATCTTTCAGTCTCACATCCTTAATAACTTCCAGGCGAAAATTTTGATTACCCTTTGACCTCAGGTGAAAGATCAGCTAAATGATTGCATCAGACAGCGAATTAAAAAGCAGAAAAAAATATTGATTATTATTATTATTAGTGGTATTATTATTAAAATTTGAAGTACTGGTGATTCTCAGTGTAAAACATAATGAACATATCGAATCGAATCGGTTGTGGACTGGAGCAGGAATTGGCTGGTTAACTTTAATGCCTCAAAAACAAAACTGCTCTCTATTAATCACCAGAGAGAGAACCATCCGTGCCTCCCATTAGAATGTCTGACGCTAAACTCCACGAGAGTAACTCTCTGCGACTGCTCGGTCTCACATTGTCTGCTGACCTGAGATGGAACAAATACATTGAATCAATAGCTTCGTCCACCGCAAGAAAAGTTGGCTCCCTGTGCCGGGCCAGGAAATTTTTCTCGCCGGAGTTGATCCTTCAAATCTACAAACCAACCCTTCGCCCTTGCATGGAGTATTGCCGTCACATATGGTCTAGAGTCCCTTCTGTTTGTCTCAAGGTCCTTGATAAAATCCAAAGGAGGATATGCAATGTAATTGGCCCTGACCTGGCATCTCGTCTGCAGCCGCTCTCTCACAGATGTGCCGTTTCCTCTCTCTGTCTTTTTTACAAATACTTTCACGGTAACTGTTCCGATGAGCTGCTTTTGCTGGTTCCCAGAATTTAAGCGTTCAACTAGGCTGGCATCTCACTCTCACCCTTTCACTGTCAAAACTGTTAAATGTAGCCGTCTCTTTTTCTCCAATAGCTTCATGTCTCGCACTCCTCCCCTTTTCTTGTTTCCCTGATAGCTATAATCTTCAAATATTTAAATGTAATGTCAATCGACGTCTTCAGATCGCTTGACCTATCCCCTAGCCTTCTCTTCATCCTTTCCTCTATCACTCCTCTTTGCTCTCACTCCAATTCTCTGTAACCCCTTGCGTGCTAGTGGCTTCCCGCCTTGCTTGGGGTGAAAAAAAATGATCAGAAATCAAATATATAATTAAACACGATTGTACGCTATAGTGACGATAATGATGATGGTGGAATATGCCACCAGATAATTTTATCTACCTTCTCTCTCTCTCTCTCTTTCTCTCTCTCTCTCTCTCTCACACACACACACACACACACACACGAACACGCACAAACAAACGCGCGCGCGCCCTTTCTGCTTATAAAATTCAGTAGTGATAGTGTGTATGGCTGTGATCAATTCAATCCGTGAACTGTATTTTAATTGGCAGTCTCAGCTGACGTCACCTGCCTAAGCGTTTGTCTCACAGGTTCTTCAGCTTGTTTAAAGCTGGTTGATGTGCCGGAGTTCAAATTGCTTCATGCTAGTGGTTATTGTGAAGACGAACGAGAACAGTTTACTTCCATTGACTGAATTAAGGCTTCAAATTAGTATTTCGAGAACGTTACAGAATATGATAATGTCAATAAGAAATGACATCAGAAAATATATACTCTAGACTTGGTCGTTGGAAAACAAAGGAGGAAAAGCCGACCAGGTAGTAGAATGAGAGTTGCTGAATCAGTTGCACACATAGTACATGAATATAGTAAACTACATCAAAGTAGACATGACTGGGTTAGGATAATGTTTCACTGAGAATCGTTCAAATTTTGCTACGTAGAAAGAAAGAGTAGGAGTTGAAACAAGGAAATAGTTTCTTTAGAAACATTAACTTACAAAGTTGCTGTACTTTTACTGTTTTAACAAAGGCATGTTTTCAGTAGGGATGAAAATTAAATGGAATAAAGCCGACAAGTATTCAAATTTTATTAAAAAAATAAGCTAGGGCAAAAAAAAACAAAAAAACAAATAATCCTTTATAGGACAACAGAACAGGCGTTGTTTTTACAGACAAGGATATATATATATATATATATATATATATATATATATATATATATATAATAATCTTATAAATATTAGTAAGTATACTCATCCGGAAAAACCTTAGGTGTTTTGGCTTGTAAATGAACAAACCAATACCCAACGATAAATAAGAAATAAAAAAGAAAGAACAAGTTTTGCCTATTTATTTTAAGTAAGTTCCTTTCATATTGTCTGATAAGCTTAATCACATTATCGTTGAAAGTCGAAAGGAAGACACCATATTGATACATGTTTAATTCCAATCTAAGCTTACAGAAGCCATTATCAAAGATGGCAATTTCTATAAATCAACCAACAACGAGCGAAATAACAATGATAGTCCGCCCTTGCTGCATGAAAATTTCAAGTAACGACAAACTCGTATATACGAGACGCTAAAACGAAAATCGCTTCGCTGCTCGTGATGTCACACATACCCACGCGAGTGTGAAAAACGAGAAGTATTAGGTATGCGAAGCCGTTGGTATAAACCAATGGCTGCTGTTATCAGTTATAGTCATTTAAGAATATTTGTGGAGATTTCATAGTTTATTTTGTTCAGGTTAGGTTTCAACTGTTTTATGTATAAAGCTTCAAGAATGTTTAATTTTTGTTTATTGTTTTCATGTTTAAGTATAGATGTGTTGTCAACAAGGATTTTCCGGAAATGCCTGAAAATGTTAGAGTTATCGTTTAAATGTAGAGTCAAGCGCCGTGATTTATTGATAATGACTTGTGTAAGCTGAAAGCTTAGGTTGCATTTAAACCTATATAAATATGGTGTTTTCCTTTCGTCTTTCAATGATAATGTGATTAAGCTTATCAGACAATATGAAAGGAACTTACTTAAAATAAATGGACAAAACTTGTCTATATTATTTAATGAAACATGCATTATATATATATATATATATATATATATATATATATATATATATATATATATATATATCAAAGTGTAGAAGAACGAACAGTAAAATCTCAGCGTTTAAAACATTAATTTAATAACAGTGCTCAATACAAAATTAGAGCCGTAAATATTTTTTTCTTATGCAGTGTTACATCGTGATTCCCTCTGTGTGTGTGTGTGTGTGTGTGTGTGTGTGTGTGTGCGCGCGCGCTATGGGAACTTACCCATAATAATAATGGACTATTCCTGACATTATAAATACTGCACCTCTCAAGAGGTATGAGGATAATTGTAAGACGAGGAGAGATAATTGAGAGCATTTTGTAAGGACATTGGAATAGTGATACTTGTCGAGACAACATAGTTCACTCTAACCAAATCTGATAGTCATTGCTAATACTTCTACTCCTTTGTATTATATTTCTGTTGTAATATATCTTTGTATTCCATACCTGTGTTCATGTTATTCTTTCATTGGTTCTAACCTTGGACCATCACCGTGGTAGAAGGAACTTGGACCATAACAGTGTGTGTGTGTGTGTTAAATAAATAAAAAAAATTCTTACAGTTTTTTTTTTACTGATTGATTCGTTTTCTACTGTTTATTAGCCGTTTGCAGATATTTTCAAACCAGAAAATATTTTTAGGTTTTTGTTAGATAATTTTGATTTTAATGATACTAGCTTTACTATCGCTTGAACAGTTTGAATCATCTGTCGTATCTCCAATTTTTTCTCGGGTTTGCTCATTGGGGGCATAAACCTTAAATTTCATGTTCTACTGTGCGATTGGATAGTAACCATGGTCTTAATTATTAGTCACACTGCATTTTCCCACCGAACATACTTGGAAGCTCACATCAAAGATCGTCTAACGGCAGATTTCTGTCTAAATCTTCAATATTAGGTAGTGTAGCTAAATTCAAGTTTCAATACACTGTCACAAAAATTTATCTTTTGCAGAATTCTTCTGGTTATTTATAATACAATTGCCAACGAATCTACCGTTACCGTTTATCCAGTAAGCGACCTAAAGCCCGGATGGTGGCAAGTGAGAAGAGTTCGTTATCTCTTTTTTTTATTTCACTTGGATTCTTTTTGTGCTCCAGAGTTTTACACATTTCTTCATACTTTGTCTGTCTCCTCGTATTCCTAGTGTCTTTCACTCGAAACCATTCCAGTCAGGTGGCAGTTAAGACGTACCTGCGGTAGATGATCTGCTTTGACACCATCAAAGAATAACTGAATTCATTACTACTGCACTCATTTACTCTTCTTTTAAAGAACGTTGTCTTTGAAATCGCTGACTTTCGGTAGGTGCTTTGGTTGTTGATATGATTAGCAAATTCGTAATCCCCTTATGTAATGGATGGTAAAGAGTTCGTCAATAATGAAGGAATATGGAGAAACGTAAGATTCACCAGGGAAAATTTTGTACGTCATTATGAACATCAAAAGAATTTTATAAGTAAAGGAAATAAAGTTTGAAAAATATTATCACTTGGAATAAGAATGTGTGAAATGAACTCATCTTGTCAAAAAATGAAGCTCTGTGCAAGTAGGAAATTTATAATAACAGTATCACAGGTTTTATAAATACAATGGAAATTGTAATGCCTCCGAATTATTTCCAGGAAGCACGATAACAAAGTAAGATAGATGAAGTTTTCAGCATCCAGGAACGTTTTTTCCACATAGGTATCCCCATGGACAATACATTTAAGCCAGTGATGAAGAAAGGACTACATTTTGTAGGGTGACAGCTGTACAAGGCCACTCAGAACGTGGCTTGTCACAGACTTCGCACAATTTATTGTCAGGACCAATACCCACCGCTTGACTGTGATCATATGACCTGTTTGGTTTCCATAATCATTCAACAGTATATAGCTCTAAGCATTTTCCTGTCCGATGTCATTTTACAACATTTTAGGAAAATGTTATGTGTAAGGAGGAAAACCTTTATTGGTTAAAAGCGGGAAAACGGAAGTAAAACTTCAGTATCGCACACAACCGCCTCTGGCATCGTGGACAAACAATTATATAGAAAGTATTCATTTCGGAGACACACGTGCTTAAATTTTGACGCAAGGACTCTGTTCATAAGATTAAAAGCAGATTACTTTCAAAAATTTTATCTCTCTCAATATATGTATATATATATATATATATATATATATATATATATATATATATATATAAGACGATATGATATATCATTTTATATATATATATATATATATATATATATATATATATATATATATATATAAGAACAATATTAAGGAATTGAATAACAAAGTGGAAAAATTTAACGCGTTTTGGGTTCTACTCCGATGAAGCCCTTCTAAACGATAAACCGGATTACAAAGAATGTCTAAATTTTTTAATTCAATTTCCCAATATATAAAAAAAAATATATATATATATACATATATATATATATATATATATATATATATATATATATATGTGTGTGTGTGTGCGCGCGCGCGTTTGTGCGCGTGTGTGCGTGTGTGTGTGTGTGTGTGCGCGTATGTGTGTGTGCGCGTGTGTGTGGTAATGATAAATATACATGTACCTGAGTATCATGAGAAAAATTAAATGAATATTTATTTTAGCATAAATTTTAGCTATCTTATTTTACATCCCACCCACCACCCACACTCACTGTACGCTCTCTCTCTCTATCTCTCTGTATATATATGTACAGTTATATATATATATATATATATATATATATATATATATATATATGCACAGTTTTTAGTTTCATGTTTGCTTTACATATATATATATATATATATATATATATATATATGTATATATATATATATATATATATATATATATGATATATTTACTTTTTATGTATGTTTGGGTGGTGCTTTTTATTTTTATTTTTTATGTATGTATGAGGCGTGCAGAAAAGTTATCGGCCCAACTCACAAAGATGAATCGCCAAACTTTTAATGAGAAAGGGCGTCTCGTATATTTTTCAGCATCTCTCCTATATTTCTATCTATCTATCTATCTATCTATCTATCTATCTATCTATATATATATATATATATATATATATATATATATATTATATATATAAATATATATATATGTATCTATCTACATATATATATATATATATATATATATATATATATATATATATATATATATATATACAGTGCCCAATTATTCTAAAACTTAATCATCCAAAAATTATCCGAAAAGGTATTAGGATGGCAAAAGATGTCATCCAAAAGCTAAGCAGAGTATTAAGTAAACAGAAAAACTTCATTCGAAACAAAAAAGATCATTGAACTGTTACGTGATATCTGTCCTCCTGTATGGCAGTAAATGCTGTACAATCTCCTCTAAGATAAATAAAAGACTTGAAGCAAAGGAAATGTACTTCTACAGAAAAATACTGAGAATGTTATGGACAGAACATGTGAGAAATAACGAGGATTTTGAGATGATAGAAACGAAAAAAAAACTTAGCATCAAGAAGAGGCAGTTGAAATTTTCGAAGTACGTAATGAGGAAGGTAAGCATGGAAAATTTATACTCACAGGACAGATTGAGGGACAGATGAAAACAGCGCATAACATACTTGATGGGCATGGGTAAACGGATGATAGAACAGGGTTTGGGAGAAATAGTAAAAATACAATACTTATAAAGAGCTACAAAGGACAGGAAGATGTGGAGGGCCATGACCGCCTAGATCCTGAAAGGACACGGCATATAAAAACAGAAGAAAATTGGTAAATACTATTCTTCTTATCTTTAAGTGTCATGTCCTTTCAGGAATTAGTTGAACATAGCTCAAACACATTTCTCTGTTTTGTTCACTCTTCTGATCTCTGTTATTTATATTTCTACAATCTATTCAAATCCTTAACAGATTAATTTCTTTTTCTTTCGGCTCCTTTATATCGCTCCCTAATCAGATCAAAACTTGATTACGCCTGCTTTATATATGGAGCAGCCAGAAAAAAACCTATTTGAAAGAACTTGATACTATACACCATCAAGGACTAGCCCTTGGAGCATATAGCACCTCTCCTGTTGAAACACGGAAGCAAATGAACCATCTCTTAAACGAAGCTTGCTCTCCAATATTACCTAAAACTATCATCATGCAATCTAAACCGAACTTACAGCAATATTTTCCAACCATAATATACTGAACTTTCCCAGCAACAAAGAAAAATCCATCAAACCTTTCAGTTTAGGCATTAATAACATCATAAGAGAAAACCCGATAGATACAACACAAATTCACAAAGCAATTATTCCATCTACACCCACTTGGATCATAAACCAACATAAAATAATTTTAGACCTTATAAGATATCCAAAATATAAAATTAAACCCTACTGTATACCAGTCTGAAATACTGAATATTAAAAATAACTACTCAGGCCATCTTTATATATATATATATATATATATATATATATATATATATATATATATATATATATATATATATATATATATAGATGGAGCAAAAAGCGAAAATGAGTAGAAAGAGCTGCCATACTAAAACAGAATAAGCAACGGAAAAGAATTACAAACATAGCTTCAATATATAGTGCTGAAATAATTACTATTAATTTATCACTTGACATAATAACCACAAGGCCCCACAATAAATTCATAACTTTCACATACTCTTTATCTGCACTTACTGCATTCAAAAATAAAAATGTTAATGACCCTTTAACCACACAAGTACTAAACAGAATCTAACACTTGTCTAAATATTAAGAAATAATGCAGAAGATCAAATTTAAACATATAAAGTAATTCCTTATTTTGGTTGGTCGTTTGACAGATCCATATTTAATGTCATCATTATTGTACGCTATAAACCTATATATTATTTTTGATTTTCGATGTTTTCGAATTGTCATATATTAATGGTGTGAGTAGCTGCGATGAAATGCTACTGAAATTAATGTTAAAGATATACTAATCAAAATTTATTAACTATAATTCATATAAAAATTAATGAACTATTACTAATATTAATGCAATTATTGCATTTAAAAACAGTTAAAATATTTTTAAATGTGGCTGCGTTAAGTGATCGAGGGGAAACTATGAAATACGTTATAGCGACAAGATTGAATCAATAGCTGCGTCAATTGCAAGAAAAGATGGGCCACTGTCAGTATCCATCTTACATATTTACAAATCTACTATTTGCCAGTACATTGAATACTACTACCATATCTGGCCTGATGCTCGAAGTTCCTTACAAAACCCAAAGAAGGATCTGTAAAGTAATCGATTGTAGCATTTCGAATTCAGTCACTTTCTCACCGACGTGACATCGATTCCGTCTGTCTTCTCTACAAATATTTTTATGGTAGTTGCTCTAACGAGCTTTTTCTCGAAAGCCCCGACTACATAAATTTAAGCATACTAGTACCTTGACATCTAAGTACCACCCGTTTGCTGCTGAAATAAATAAATGCAACTGTCAGTTCTAGTACAGTAGTTTCTTTCCTCGCTCTTCCCGCCTGTGGAACTCCCTTCCGTTTATTTGCATCCTTGATAACAACAATCACCATCTTTTATCTTCTTGAATCCCGTTCATCTTTTTGTCCTTTGTTCAATCCTCCCTAGACTCAGTCTTTTCTCTCACTCTCACCCTGTAACCTTCTGCGTACTAATGGCATTCTCGCCTTGCTTGGGGTGAAATGATTAAAGAAAATTATGGTTCGATTTTATCTTCTTTAGTCGTTTGCTCCAAACTGTAATGCAGCTGTCAAAATGGAGGAAAAACCTCGACAGCAGCTTCCTTATTAGTTTTAAGCAACACTGTTTACTCAAGACCGTAGAAGAATATGGATCTTTGTCATGAAAAGTAGCAGTAGTTGAGATCAATTAAGGAGTTAAGTAATACTAATAAAAAAGTAATATTTACATGAATTGAACCTTTTTTACATAAAATTAACTGAATAATCAATAGCCGTTCTGTTTTCCCTACCGACGGCATTGTACCGATGATGAGATGTTTATACTGATGACATTCGTGTCTATATTTGGGAAAACAATGATATTGAATGAAATAGCAAGAATTCTTGCCATGTTTTCAAAGAAATAGGACTCAAGGTTGTCCTTTCATAAACAGAAATTACTGCAATGAAAGTACTGACGGCACGTACCCTGTCTAAACCATAAAAATTCAGGATGTGGAATTAGTAAACACTTCAAATACTTCAATGTATGACAAATTTAATATATGGGCTAGATTTTGATAGATATAGTTTCTCACCACACCACAAGATGCTACAGAACCAAAACATTAACTAAAGAACTCAAGCCACGTTCTTAAATAACCTTGTCAGATGAGAACTTTCCAGGCAAGCATGACGACCATCCCGTCCAGAAATGTCTAAACTGTTAACTAATACGATTCCTTTCTCATATCAATGATTAGAAATGGCTTAGAGCGAATGAGGCCTGTACGTCGTAGAGAGGATCATCCTACTTTTTTAAATTCGTGGATTGGCGCTTCAAAATCAGAAACACAGAACTGTACAAAATAGTAAAAACCACATCACTTGAGGAATTTCTACAGAAGCAACAACTAAGATGGATAACACATCTAACTCGAAGAGAAAGTATTGGCATCATCAACATTTTGACGTTCGACACTATTTCGAATAAAAGTTTGGGAAGGAAACTGACAAGAGCGGGAACTTGAGAAACCTATTTTCCTGAAAAAATGTTTAAGGGAAATATTTTATAAATATTTATCAACAGTAACACTAGTATTGCGATCAATGTGTTTCGAATGTTTCCAAATTCTTTCTTTTTTATGTGACATGTTTTTCATGACGTAGGCGATCATGACTCTCCACCTCCCTCTATCCCTTACAGCTCTCAACAAGTTCCTTCCGTCTCCTTCCTCCCCAGACCACGTCCTGTCATCCACTTGCTTAAAGCCCACCAGGTATGTCACGCGTTTTTTTCTCTTGTCTCTCTTTCCTTCTTTTCGACCCGTGAATATCAGATTCACCAGGTACTCCGTTCTCATTATGTGTCCCATAAACTTCAGCTGCCTCTTCCTGATATTAAGTATAAGCCTCCTCCATGTTTGCAACCTCGCTAAGACCTCATCGTTGCTCACACGCTCGGTCCATGATATAGTCAGCATCCTTCTGTAGAACCATATCATGTCGCCTCGAGTCTTTTCTTCATCTTTGAGAAAATCGTCCAACATTCGCTGCCGTAAAGAAGGACAGACGACACGTAAACGCTCTTTTTTCTTTTTTCGTTATCAAAGAAGTCTCGCAATATTCTGCCCAGACTTTGGAATGTGTCCTTGGCCATTCCAATACGACTAAGGATCTCATTGTCGCACTTACCGTCCTCTGTCAAGACGCTTCCCAAATATTTAAACTTCCGCGTTTGCTTGATTGTAGTGTTCTCGAACTTCGGATCGCATTTCCGGCCCTTCCTCTTACTGATGACCATGCGTTCTGTCTTCTTGTAGTTTACGCTTAGTCCTTTCTTCTCACTCTTCGTCGCTACCCTCCTGTAGGAGATTTTGGAATTTGTTTTCCGTGTCTGCTATCAGTACTGTGTCATATTAGTAAAGGATTAATGTTAACATTAGTATTATAATATTTGTTGAACATATCTAAACTTGTTTCAACTCCATAATGTCCCGATATTTTAATGATCGGAAAACACTAATTTTTGTATCCGTAACACTTAATCATGAAAGGCATTGAATTGGTTTCTTAAAATTAATTTTATGAGAAATAAAAGTCTTTTCAAAGAATTCTGCTTCAAGTGTAAATGGCACAGAATGTTAAGTTTAATTCAGAAATCACGAAAATGAATTGATTTCTTTATTTAAAAATTGAAGCGTGAAGAATAGGAATGTAGAAGTGAAAAAAAAAAGGAAATTGATTGTTCATTTACACCGAGAATTAATAAGGCTATTCTGAAAGGGGAACTATAATTTGTCTCATTTTGAATAGACGCACCTGTGGAATGTATATAGCTACAGATAAAACCTGTATGAATGTATATGTATGGATATTGATATGCTTTCATACATACATACTCTCTCACACACACATACATGTATATACCTGCATATGAATGTTTATAGATATATAGAGAGAAATAGATACACTAGTGTGAATATATACATATATATATATATATACATTTAGATACATATTATATATATATACATATATACATATATAGAGAGAAATTTAGATACATATTATATATATATATATATATATATATATATATAGAGAGAGAGAGAGAGGAAGAGAGAGAGAGAGAGAAATAGTAGATATATGTTTATAGCAATATATAGAGAAATAGGCATGCATGCGTGAATATATATATATATATATATATATATATATATATATATATATATATATATATTACGTTGGTGCAAAAATAATGACGGTTTTGACGTATTTTTAACCTCAAAAACCGTCATTATTTTTGCACCAACCTAATATATATATATATATATATATATATATATATATATATATACAGAGAGAGAGGGAGTGAGAGAGAAAGTTATCTTTTATTTACAGAGATTTACTTTGTAAAAAGTACATCCTTTAAAATGTTGTTTGGAACAACACAAAAGACAGATTAATTATATGATCGTGTCTCAAATTGCTTTATAAACGAGGCGACACTTATGCTAGTTTTAAGAAATGAACAGTTTAATTGGTATGAAATTGCTCAATTTATTTTACAAATAGCGCTCAGTGTGTACATTGCTTTATTTTTGCGTATTCTGTATTTGCGTGGGTTGGGGCAGAGTGTGGTCGAGCGCTTAACAGCAGGAAGAAAGGAATCAGCAATAGGTGTTCAAACTACGTTTGAGGTAGCTTGTATCCATTGTCTGCTAATACTTCAGGTTGGAGATTAATCTGTATTAATTACACCATGTCATCTAATCCCACATGTTACATGGAGAGAAAATGTGTTATTCGAAGTTAGAAAGAAATGATGGGAATTGAAATAAATTTTCTCTTCCAATTTTTAAATATAAATTAGGACAAAATAAATATTTTATTCCTACTTTCCAATCGACACAACTGAGCTACTGATATCTTAAATATCAAAACGATGTGAAATAATCATTATAACATATATAATAGAAAATCTTGTATATATATATATATATATATATATATATATATATATATATATATATATATATATATATATATATATATAATGTCTGAAGTTATTATGTAAATCAAATAAACCTCGGTAACTCAAAAAGTTCTGATCCAATAATTTGTCAAATTTAAAATATTCCATTCCCACCCTTAGTAAAATATTTAATTAAATTTTCTGCCATTTTTAATGGTTAGTTTTTCGGATATTTGGAATTTACGAAAATGAACTGACTGAAGTTATTATACAGTTTAAACTAATATTAGCTTAAGATTTCTGAAATCTAATAAAAACTATATTTCATTTTTGTCAATAATATATGTTGAAAGATGAGTAAACGCAAAGATCTAACAATTGCTGAAAAACAGAAAATAACAATTATGGAGTGAGGAAATGTCCACTTTGGAGATATCAAAGGAGCTTTGCAGAGATCATCGAATGATAGAGAAGACTGTTGAATATATAAGTCGAGAACTCGAAACAAAGAAACAGTCTTTATGAATTTCCTTCCTCAAGATGAATGTAATCTAAACCGAGTTATAGCAAATCAACCACTTTTGACCTGCATGCAGATCTTTGAAAAGGCTGGAATTGAGTGAGTCAAGAAAAAAAAAAGCTGTAGAATAATTTTTTGAATTGGGATCTATAAAAAAAATCTCCTAAGCAACCTTCTTTCAATAAAGGAAATAGTTTAAAATGTCAGAATTGGGCCAAGAAATATATGAAATTTAACTTTTCTAAAGTAATTTTCACGGACGAATCTCGATTGATATTTAATGGACCTGCTGGATGGGACAAAAGATAGATTGTATGCAATTCATACGTGCCTATGGCTAAAATATGTCAACCAGCAGGCGGTAGTGTTATGATGTGGGCTGGAATTGTCGACTGAACCATTATTGGACCATTTAAAGTAGGTGAGGGAGTTAACAGATCGGACACATATTAGGGAGAAGTGATTAAATATACATTAATGTTTAAAAATTGTTCAGTATTATAATTGTTTAGGTAAAAAGCATTATAACATAGCACAAAAAAAATATTCAACAATATAAACATTTTTTACGTATGTATCGTTATTTTTTATCTTTTATCAAAAACAACATTCTTGTGTATGTAGTTATGGATAATATTATACATTAATTACTGATTTGTTTAATTAATAACTATTTGTGGTTAGTTGCTGACATTAATAGCTGTCTGTTGCTGTCTTAAAGTTTTAGAATAATGCAATATTAAAAATTTAAATTTTATCTCTCTAATAGATGTTGAGATCTGTAAACTGAACAGTGCTAACTACTGCGATTTTATTAACAAGGCCCCATAAAATTGCTAGTCTCGCAGTTTCAAAGTAAAGTGTGCAATTATGAACGACAATGCGTCTTCTCATGTATCTAAGCTTACCCCGTGAATTCTTTGAGCATAAAAGATTAACAGGAGGGAAGATAATAGAATGGCCACCATCAAGTCTTAATCTGAATCCGATCGAAAATCTATGGTCAATTGGGAAGATGAAATTATATGAAGATGGCAAACAATATAAAAGCAAGGGGAAGAAAGTAAAACTACCATGTTGGAAATTGTACCTTCTGAAGTAAAAAAATAAAAATCAATGGATAATAGATTACTGGCTGTTTCAGAAACTTATATGTGTTTGTTATTTATTCTGTTAGGTGTTGGTCAATTTTTGATGATTTTATTCCCTTTTATTAAAAATCTTCCAAAAATGAAATATACTTTTCAGAAACGTCACTTGAATATTAGCTGATTTAAAGTGTAATTAATCTGATTTGAAAAATAAAATTATTTACTTTAAGTTTAAAATAACAGAGGCATTGATAAGGTTTGACAGATATATTCATTGTTCCACGGAGAATTTTCTGTTAAAACATAATTTAAGTAAATGACGGGGGACCACCTTTTTTAAATAATTTTTAAGTAATCTGTGATCTTAAAAATGTTGGAAAATATTTTCCGTAATCTAATTTTGAGAATGTTGAATTTAAATTTAATATAGTCATTGGTTCTGTTTTCGGATTATGTCGTGTATGGTCGACCATACTTTCAAAATATATAACTTAAAGTGTGTAGCTTATATTTTATATCATAAAGACATAATTTATACAAAGAATTAAATAGAAATGTGCATGTGATTACTTGCATTATTTATATTATTCGGACTGTTATTTTCATCTTCATACCATATTCACAACGTTTCGGGCGTTGTACGCTCCGGCCTTCTTCAAGTGATTAGTTCACCAATTCTGTGGCCTGACATTAAACATTGAACTCACAATTCTTTGGGTCTAGTCACTGGATCTAACCAACGTCTTTATCCACTAGACCGTGTGTCCTTGTGAAAATAACTGTGATATCCTGAAGAGTCATGGCACGTGGAACTAGAACAATCTACCCCGGTTGACAAAATAATGGGTCCAATCACCTGAAGAAGGCCGGAGCGTAGAACGGCCGAAACGTTGTGAATATGGCAATGAAGATGAGGATAACAGTTCGAATAACGTAAATAATACAAGTAATCATAATACCTCCTCTCAGAGATACAGACCGAATGTTAATGTGATTTATGGCGAAATCACTTCGCCAACAATCATTAATAAGACATTATCTTACTATCAATTCCCTGATATTGAGCGCATTTACCCATAAATATAGCATAAATTAAAACTCTATTTTTATCATATACGCACACAGACAGTTTTTGTCAACACTAATTTAGCAAGAACAATGAATGAATGAAAATAGCCTTATCTTATATTAAACACAGAGGATTCGTGCATCATGGTGCTTTCAATATATCTTCGTCACAGTAAAATATATTCATTTTATTTAAGTTCATTTTTGGTTTGTTTATTTTGAGTTGTTCTTGTAGAATAAAGTTAAAGAAGTTAGAATAAAGTTTTTACAGATGACGCTCTCATAAGTTTTCCTCGCTGACTTAAATATTTTCTATTCTAACTTTATATATATATATATATATATATATATATATATATATATATATATATATATATAACTATGAACCTAAAGTGCCAGGCAAACCTACCTAGGTTTCACCTATGCGGATATTTTTGCTATACTCGTGTTGGTTTTTCTCTTTGGACGCTGAGCTTGGATTCTAATCGATTATTTTCCTTTGAATTACATGTTCTTAGTTCTTCCTTTTTTTATTCCTTATTTTTCTTTGGGTATTGGTTTGTTCATTTACTAGCTAAAACAGCTAAAGTTTTTTTCTGGACGAGTATAATTACTTATATTTATAAGATTATTATTATTATTATTATTATTATTATTATATATATATATATATATATATATATATATATATATATATATATATATATACATATATGTATATATATATATATATATATATACTTCCCTACCAATAGTAGACTTAGTAATATATTCAATAAGAACACCCTAAAATTGAGTTACAGCTGCACTGAAAATCTTGAAAGTATAATAAAAAAAGACAATAATAAAATCCTGAACTCCCATGCCTGAATAGTATTAATAAAAACCCTACACTTAAATAAGACAAAAACAGTGAAAAATTATGTGATTGTAGAACCCAGAAGACTGCCCATTGGAAAATAAACGCTGCGTAAAATCTGTGGTACACCAATGTACTATCTCATCCATTGAGAGTCCTGATACTAATACTAATATGATATACATTGGCTCTACGAAGAATGAATTTAAAGCCAAATGGAGGCAGCATAAGTGCTCTTTCAACAATATAAATAAAAGAAATCAGACATCTTTATCTAAATATTTTTGGCATTTGAAGGAAATGAATAAAACACCAAAAGTAAAATGGAAAATTATAAACAAAACTAGAACTTGTAAAACTTGGGATGACCCATGCCCTTTATGCCTACATGAGAAACTACACATTATTAAATTTCTAAATAATAAAAATCTATTAAGCGATAGACATGAGTTAACTTTTCCTGACTTCATCAAATTTTTGCATTGAATAATTAGCATAAAAACAAACATACAATAAAATAATTTTTTAAATCCATAGTCCTAATAAATAGTTTAAATACCCAACAAAAAAAGAATAACCCTTTATGAAGTCGTCAAAAACAAATGTTACGGCAGTTTTCTTATATACACAAAACCCTTTCAGGAAAAAATAAAATAAAAAAATAAATAAACCTCCATAGACACGTAAACCCTACTAGACGAAATCATCTTCCGTTTTAAATTTAGACACCCCAAACTTACCCTGACTTGACATCTATGAATGTAACTCTATACTGATACAAATTATTAACACCCTACACCACTTCAATTTAAACAATCGCGCTAGCCGTTACCCTGGAAATTTTGATTTCAATAATGAATATGCTAATAAAACAAAAATAAATTATTCAAAAAAAAAAAAATCGCTTGAAGATAGAACAGAGCTTACTTTAACTCAATTTAATTCTAATAATTATATTGAAGTTTTCAGCTCTTGTTTTGAAACATGAGAACTCTTATGTAGCGTGTTGGAATCATATTTTTAAATAAATATTTATATTTATGCTCTACTTCTGTATCGAGCGCTATTTTTTTTAAATAATAACAAAAATACTAAAGAACTTTGCATTATTTACCTAACGAGTTCTTTCCTATTTCTATATGTTTGCACACACACACACACACACACACACACACACACACATATATATATATATATATATATATATATATATATATATATATACCATCCAACTACATTTTAGTGCATATGCATATTTGAATGTTAAAAATGCGCTCACCTGGGTATTTCTTTAAGATTTCTGGAATATTCAGGCCGCAAAGTAAATATAAATATGATCTTAAAAATAAACCGAGCTTTGATATAAATATGGGTATCCGTTAAAATAAACGTTTGAAGTCTTAATTATATGTCGGATTAATTAATAAAAATCCAGTGATTCTATCTATATCTATATCTATCTATCCCTCTCTCTCTCTATCTATCTATCTATCTATCTATATATATATATATATATATATATATATATATATATGTTTATATGTTGTGGACTCTCCCGTCGTTGATCGCACTGGGGACTCTTTTTTTATGACGTATGAGGAAACCGACAGCCCGACACCAGCACATATGGTTTGATTATAGTGGTGAATGTTTTGTGCAGAATCAACCGCACTTTTTTAAGAGCCGAATACAGAGACCTGGTGCACTACGGCCACAAGGACCCCAAACAACCCTACCCAGGTTTGAATTCAGGGTTGTCCTTCTCCCAGACCAGTTGTCATCCGAGGTTATATAAACCAGTCTATCCTGCTATTTACCCATAGGTGGAGAGAGAAGAAAGGATTCATACATTTTTGTAAGGATATTAGCATGTAAGTCAATGTAATGGATTCGACTGGAATTCTAATTTAGCTCTCTGATTCCTCCTCCTCACACGCACACACACACACACACACACACACACACACACACACACACACATATATATATATATATATATATATATATATATATATATATGTACATGTTTCATTGAATAAGACAGACAAGGAAAATTTAACTATTTTTTTATTTTTTCCAGTATTCTTGCAATTTTCATAAGAATGCAGGCAAAACTAAATAAGAATTTAATAAAATTTTACTTGTTACCATATTCAACGGACCATGTTCAAAAGACTGTTAGCTGCCCATATCTATCTTTCTTTGTATCTATCTCTCTCTCTCTCTCTCTATATATATATATATATATATATATGGAACGTGCCCTCTGGGTAGGCAAGGTAGGGAGTGTCTAGCCTGAATAAGATCAGCAGCTACATTTTCCTTCTGTGGCACAATTTGCACCTAATCCAACAAAATTATGAAGGTTACTCTGATTATTCTTATTATGGTAAATTGCGAAATATTTTTTTGTAGATTCATTTCATAAATGTTACAAGCTGCATGCCCTGAGTAATTACTGATGGCACGTGCTTAATATATATATATATATATATATATATATATATATATATATATATATATATATATATATATATATATATATATATATAACGTTTGAATCCGAGAATAAAACAACACTTGAGGAATTTTGAATCCAAGAATAAAACAACACTTGAGGAATTTTGAATCCGGATGCAAGAAAAAGCCAACTAACCAATACTTCTGCCTCTGTTATTGCTGAGAATGTAATAATTAGCAGGAATTGTGTGTTTGATTTTAGTGGTGACCGTCTTACGATTTTATCTAAGTCTCGATCCTCATATCACGTCAAGGTTCTAGAGTCCTTGTATATCAGATCACATGGGCCTTCCCTTTGTAAACAGAAGAAATGCTTACTGGGTCTAAATGTTATTGGACTCTAGTTTTCTTGAAATTCATTTTTTTTAACTTCCATTCGTTATATTAATTTAATTTACACGTTTATATATTTATATATCCCAGAAAATAAACTTGATAAAGCTGGGACGAAACCTGTTGTTCTTTTTTAGCTTTTTAAAATGCCATACAAATTTCGTTTATTCCTGGCTATCGTTAAAGTTTGTACCATAAAAAAACTTATTTAAAAATATATATATATATATATATATATATATATATATATATATATATATATATATATATATATGATGGTGGTAGGATAACAAAATGTACTCCTTTATTTAATTTCATTATGGTTCCGACCATTTACATGTTTCTAAGATTTTGAACATAAATTATCCCTTGTCTTCAGACTCCTGTTGGAATTGTTTCCGAGTCAATGATTTTTGTTTCTGTAGGTAAGCATTGACTTTCTTTAGTGAGAACCTAGTCTGAACGCGTCATTAAATATCGCATCGTTTGTTTTCTTAATTGTATTTCTTGCCTAAGTGTGCAAGTATTCTAAGTAAAATCATCTCTCCTCTAGAAGAAAATTATGGAAAGTCCTTTTTCTTGTATAACACTCATAGTCTAATCTATATTCAACAGGAATTGTATTAAATTCCCATACTAAAAGTTAACAGCAACTAACCTGATTACTACTTAGATTACCTGCGACACTAAGCATCTTTGTCAGACTAATTTAAGTCTACAGAACTAACCCATGAAGAGATTTAATGTTTACCTGCGTAAGGATGCCAGACAAGAGTCACTCAGATGCAGGTGTCGACGGAAAATGAAAGAGAAAAGTAAGTAGAGGTTCTTGCTAAAATTCTAGGAATCGAAATCGATTTTTAATGCCATTTCTTTTTTTTTCTTTTTTTATTTTGCTAAAATTTATTTAAAAAAATGGGTCAAATCCGAAATAGACCTCAGTATGTTCACATAAACAAAAGCCTTGGAATGCGTTCCCTGCTTTTGTAGGTTTGTGTATCGATCGATTTGGGTACAGTAGCAGACTGAAAAAAATTTCTAGAAAAGATAATAAAGGTAAGCAAGAAGAAAGGACTAACTTTATAAAATGAGAATGTTTGTTAGCAAAAGAGCAAAAAATTGTAAATTATTTAATAGTCCTGAATGTTCATGATGATTTTTAAGAGAAATTAAAACAAAAAAAAAATATCCCATTAAATTTTTATTCAACAAAATATGAACCATTTTTTTGTACAACTTTTTTCCATTTTTTCTTCAACTTAAAGATTCCATCTTCACAGACTTTCGGGGGTTTCTCGGCAGAGAATTCATTAAGGTCTTTTTTATGTCATCCAAGAATTAAAATTTTTACCATTGAGATTATTTTTCAAGGACCTGAATAGATGAAAATCAGAAGGAGCAATGTCTGGTAAATATGGCGTGTGGGCTAACACATCCAAAACGCCGAGTGTTTAAAATGCAACTTATAATCTTCCATTTTCATAAGGATGCATAATTGAAACAAATTAATTAAACTTTTAAAGAGATAGCTTGAAGTGGGTTCTAATTGGAAATGTAAGCATATCAAATCTGTCGATAAATTTAATGTGTTCCAACATATTGGAATATGGACGACTAAAATCGGTATGAACTTTCTGGACAACCCAGTAAGAACATCAAAATCAAATCAGCACAAATTTTTAAGTATCTGGTTAGGGTAGTAACAGGTGAGGGATCCTCTACATATATAGGCGTATAGGAAAAGCAGATGCCTTCCAGAAAGTAAGCAAAGTATTAACGGATAGGAAAAATTTTAACGCCCACAGGACAAGAGAAACAGATTGAGCGAATGGATGACAAAACGATTATAAAACGTTGGTAATGATGAAGACAGGAAGTTGTGGAGAGCTATGAAAGATCATAGCACATAGAAAAAGAAGCATCCCTCGGTTAGCTACTTAGCCCCAAATCCAACGCTATATGAGGACAGTATTAAATGCGGGATTGTCCCATTTTGTCAGCCAATGGACTTCACTTAACGTCGCTAAATATCGCTGTATTCAGAACTATAAAAGCATGAGAAATAAAACCTCTTGTGCTTTTTTGGTTCTCTCTCTATAGGATGCAGTAGCTATGAGACGTTGCCCAGTTTTTCTCCGGGAAGACACTGCTCGATAGCCGAGTATTTAATTTCAACTAGATTCCGTTGCGCGCTCACACACACACACAAACACCCCCCACACACACAAACACCCCCCACACACACACAAACACCCCCCACACACACATCCCCCACACAAACAATCTCATGAATGTTTTCTTTCTTTTGTGAGCTCTAGCTAGCTGTATGCACGCAATTATAATCTTCTCTTTCTCTTTCATTGTGAGCCGTTTTTCTTCATATAAATATATATAGAAATCCTTCACGAGTTGAATTCGTTTGCTTGAAAATGTTCAACTGCAGCCATTATAATCGTTAACTCCGTCCGCCACAATGTCCTAACTCATCTCGCCGCAAACAACATAGAGATACGAGAATTTATTTTCCACTGATACGATCGCATATGGAAAGGTTGACGGGTACAATAATCATGTGAACTTGATGATAGACAGAAAACATTTAAAGACATCTGTGTGGGAGTGTGAAATTGGGGGTGGGGGATCGGGATAGTATGAATGAATGTGAATCATAGTTTTATGCATACTAGCATTAGTGAGATGCCCAGTAAAAATACTGTCGCTTTAAAATATATGATGTCGTCGTTGTTCCTCAAAAGGAATGGATTCGTGTTGTATATATCATTTGGTAGTTTCTTTCCAGAGCTGGTGGATCATCAACATGTATTGATATATATATCGATTCATCATCAATTACACACACACACACACACACACACACAGATATATATATATATACATATATATATATATATATATATATATATATATATATATATATATATATATATATATGGATAAAGATATATATATATAGAGAGAGAGATAAAGATATATATATATATATATATATATATATATATATATATATATATATATATATATAGATAATATTAGTGGTAAATATACATATATATGCAAAATCCACAGGTGCATATATACACATGTATATTTAGAATAAAAAATTCCGAGAGGATAAAATCCAGGTAGAACTCAATGTCCAGGACAGAGTAAGGATATAATAAAAAGGATATAATTTTATGGTGTGTTATATTTATGAAATAAAGTGCACGAGATCAGGAATAGAGCGTATTTAAATATAAATGTGAATATTGAAGCCAAATTCAGAGGCGTCAGACTGTTTCATGCCAATACGCAATCATCAGGCCACATGTGTTGGTCTTTTTTCTCGACTATTTATATATATGGGTCAGTGGTGCATTGTGGGTAGTCCATTCTAACGGTTATTTTGGCAGGGATGGTTTGTTTGTTTATTTATTTGGGTTAATTTATTTTGCTTGTTTTTATTTGTTTATTTATTTATTAAAAAATTTCATAATTATACTTTACTAAAACCTCGAAAACCTTAAAGTATAAATAAATATGTAAAATGAAAATAAATAAAAAATATAAAAAAGAAAAAAAAAACAAGCAAAATAAATTAATCCAAATCAATAAACAAACCAAAACCAAACTTCCCAAGTCAACTAAGTGTTATCTTTTTTTCTAGTATTGATGGACACTAAGTTGATTGATTGATTGAATAGATTTCTACGTCTTATCGATCCTCTGTGGGTTATTTAAACCCTGAAAAAAAGGTTACATCTGCATTATCCAGCCTCACGATTACTATAACACTAAATTCACGAGCCAATAATTTAAACCACTAGGCTAGTGTCCCGTGGGACAATCCTGAATCTATGATCTGGAGACTTAAACTCAATCTGGCTGCCAATGAAGATTGCTGCTGCTACTTGCCACATTTGTCTGCATTCATAGGACCTTATCATTCAGTAGTGGAATGAAACGAGAAACCTCAGGGAATACAGTTTGTGTAAATGTGAAGAATCTGGTGTGTTTCGCCAACTATATGCTGTTAGATTAATGATGAGGAGATATCGGAAGATAGGTCTATAAGACTATCTCTTAAGATGGTTGTTAATAGAACAAGCTAATGGTTTAATTTCATTAACACCAGGTTCAAAAGAAGAGACAATTCCTCGTCACCCATGTATTATGTTGGTGCAAAAATAATGACGTAATAATGTCGTTTTTGACGTTAAAAAATACGTCAAAAAACGACATTATTACGTCATTATTTTTGCACCAACCTAATAACTGAGACATTTCTAATTCATAGACGGAGATATTCTACTAGCCCTCCCCTACTGAATAAGAAAATCACCACACAGATTTTTTTTTTGATTGATTCGTTTATCTACGGTTTATCAACCATTTGCAGGTTATTAAAAATACTTTTCGATTGTAAGATTTTTGTTTTAGATAATAATGCTATTAGTAATACAAGTCTTACCAATTAACCCATAGCTGGGGGTGAGAAGCGGTGGATTCATACCTGCCCCAAGCATATTTGCGTGTATGTAAGAATAACGAACCCAAATAAACCCCTCTCTCCGATTAACCATTCCGAGCCATTTTACCACCAACACAGCCAAGTTTACAGCACCTGGCATTCAAAAGCGGTCACCCATCTAGGTACTGACCAGGCCCGACGTTGCTTAACTTCGATGTTCGTACGGGAACTGATGTTTCAGTGTGATAAGCCTCTGGCGGGCTGGGCCTAAAAATATCAAAGGGGGCCCATCTACAAGTACAACATTATCGTTTAATTTTATCACGAATAAATACAATTAAAAATACATGGTATAATTAAGATATTTGCTGAAAAATGTCTTTCTAATTACTGTGTACATGTACTGTACTTATTACTGGTAATAGATAACTGATTTTTTTTATTTTAAGTAATTAGTTGATATTTCTAAATAGGTTCATCATCTCGCGAAAATATAGTGGGCTGCATTCAATGCTTTATCGTGTTTTTAAACTATCTATTAATGTGTAAATTAACGATTAGTTCAAAAGCACAATAGGACATTGCAGGCAGCTCACTTTAATCTTTCATCGCTTTACAATGAGCATTAATAATTTTTTAATCTTTAATCTCTTTACAATGAGCTCTAATATATCTTTAATCGTTAATCTCTTTACAATGAGCTCTAATAAATCTTTAATATTTAATCTCTTTACAATGAGCTCTAATAAATCTTTAATCTTTAAACTCTTTACAATGAGCTCTTTAATCTTTAATAATCTTTTTATAATCAGCTCTAATAAAACAAAGGTAATTATTTTTATTGCGTGATGTGTAAAATATTTTAAAACCAACAAAACTTATTTTGTTTCTGTAACTTGTATTTGAGTTAACTTCACTAGCAATGGTTGCCTTTATTTAAAATAGAAAAAGAAAAGAATGAACTTTATTCTGTTTTTTTTTATCAGCATTTTGTACCTTAATTTGAACAATTTTTGCCCGTTTAGCAGCAGTAGCCCGATTCGTACGTATGGTTTAATTATTGTTCATTGTTTCTCAGTTTAATTCTTCTTCTTCTTCTTCTTCTTCTTCTTCTTCTTCTTCTTCTTCTCTACCTCCTTTCCTTCCTCTTCCTCCTCCTTCTTCTTCTATTTCCTGCGTCTCTTCATAACATAGGCAAGTGTGGTTCTCCACAAATTTCTACCTCACGAGTCTCTTAGCATTTTACTTCCTTTCCTAATGCCCCTGCCCCATTCCACTCTTCTGGCATCCATTTACAAAAGCTCTTCAGGTAAGTGTTTCACTGTTTTCCCTTATCTCTCTTGCTCTGAAAACGCCCAGGGGGAGGGGTGCTGGTTAAGTTTTCCAAGTACCTTCCTTCTCATTATGAGTACAAGATTTTGAATATAAGTGTTCTTTCTATTGTTATTTTTTTAAGACTTCCTTGTTGCTTACTCGCTTCATCTATGGAATCCTCAGTATCCTTCTGTAGACTCTCATTTCTGCTGCTTCTAGGATTTTCCACATCCTTATTCCTTGTCCAATATTCACTGTTATATAAGAGAATGGATACCACTTTTGCCGCTTGTCAGCATCTTGATTAGCTTTTGAAATGCTTCTTTCGCTCGTCCGATGCGTATTCAGTACCTTTTAATCCTTAACAGATTGCTACTGTTAGAAACAACCACACATAAAAATCGCCGTAATAATCAACTTGATTATCTCCCTTTGTTTGAGGCACTGCAGATATTTGTCGTGTCCACTAAAATATCTGATAAAATATGCAACATGTTTCACACAAAAAATTAATTATTATGTTAATTATAAATTTAATTATAAATTTATTAATTTTAAACATGAGGCGCATTTTTAGCCAGCAAATGGCTACATAAACATTTAAAAAAAACACCTCCAAAGTATCTATAAACCAATTAACACGCATTAAAATGCTTACATCTTAAAACACTAATTAAACCTTACAATACAATACCATAGAATGCAAATTAGAAAGGTTGTCTTGATAGTTTAGATAGATACCGCCAAAATATCGCGCGGACGTAGTAGTAGGTATAATATGTGGCATTTTAGGGCTAATTACAAATAACTAAAATAATATAATACTGGGGCCGATTTCTTAGGAAAAAAGGTATAAAAACCACGAAGTCTGTCCACAACAAAAGACTCACAAATGCCACCAAGGTCCACGTCACTCTAGCTCAATGATTCTCAACGTGAGGCCATACCCCACCGGTGGGGCATGCCTAGGACGTACAACCTTCAGCTTACTATACCAACAAAATTAGGGGGAAATTCGAGAATGAGTTATTACCAGTGACTTGTTTTCTAGTGAGTCTGAGTGAGGCTATTAAAGTGAATACGTGTTAAAACATACGATGCGTATACAGTATACATACATAAAAATATTTTGTGTGTATGTAAGAACATGTGTAATTGGCATACAGGGTATTTCCCGTTTCCTCATACTCGCGTGTCTCGGAGAGGACGTGATGCATGTCGCTGGAAGAGCCCATGTGTTGTCGGCCAATCAGCGCGTGTGAGCATTCAGTTTATTTCTCAATGTGTTTTTGTTTCGACATTTGTTCACCATAATTTTGTGTGGTCTGAAATATTTCACAGTAATATGTGATTTATGCGACAATGTGATATATTACAATTTGGCAAACCAAAGAAAAGAAACTTTATTATTTATTTCTTTATACATCAATCGACTTTAACAATTGTAAAAATTAGCAATATCTTGAATATATAGTAAACACTGGAAAATTCTATGATAATTTGTTTTAGTTGACATTAACATTTTTTATTCAGATTTTTTTGTTTTGAGTAATTCTTCATTAATTTATTCTTTTATTTCTCTCAGTCACAAACTCTAGGCATAAAATGAGTAGTGTAAGTAAAACAAAAGTTCGTCAATATTCAGAGGAATATTTAACATTTGGATTCATACCATCTATTCACGATGAATGCTTACCTTTTTACCTCTTATGCCAAAAATGCTTGACAAACGAATCAATGAAACCAGGTCGCCTTGAGTTGTATTTAAAGACAAAACATAGTTCTCATGTTAATTCTGATTTAAATTAAGTCTTTAAAGGAGAAATTTGCAAAAAGTTTAACAACAAAGTCTCTGTTTACTACACAAACTGTTAATATTTAACAGCCCCCGCCCACGAGGTATGTATGTGGTACAAGGCCGAGTTTACCATGAGTTCTCCGAGCCCGTAGGCTCAGCCAAAATATTCCCTTAGAACCCATATAAACAGGTTCAGGGTCTGTCTACTTTCCCGGGCGAAACTTTGCCCTTCGGCAAAGCCTCGTTCGGGTTCCTCTCTGCTCAACGCAGAGAGTTTGACAGTAATGAGCAGGCTAGAACATTGAGGTTAGTTATGAAATTTCTTTACTCATTGCTAAATGTGAAAAAAATCATACTATAAGAGACAAATAATTTAAATCATCAATATCAACATTTCTTAAAACAGTGTTGGAAAAAGAAGACAGGGCAGTTAAAGACATGCCACTAAGTAACAATTCTGTTAGTAGAAGAATAGATGAAATGAGGGAAGATATTAAAATACTACTTGTTGGGAAGCGGAAATCAAGAAAATTCTCATTACAAATTAATGAATCAAATCTCAGAGGCAGTGAGGTTCTATTGTTAGCATTTGCAAGATATATATATATATATTGATAAAGGTGAATTTGTTGACGAAATGCTGCAAATCACTTGAAACCACGACTATCGCCATTGATATAGTGGTTGTCCAAGCGTAACTTAGATGTGGCACAAGGCCGAAATTAGGGGATCGAACTCACTAAGTCGTAATTGTTTTAGCGAGCCAAGCTTGCTAACCATTACACCGCCTCGAGGAGCCCCTATCGCCACTGATTTATATATAGTAAACTAAAAACTTATTTAGATGTCAATGATATACCAATAGAAAATATAGCATCTTGTGCTGCAGAATTTAAAAACAAAATACATTACAGAATAAGCTTTCATTCAAATGTTTTATATTTCTGCATTTCAGCTCCCCCCCTATTATATGGAGGCACGGTGGAGTAATAGATATCGGCACGGATTGAGGAATGAGAGAGCCTAGTTCGAATTCCAGTCGAATCCGTTGCATTCACTTACGTGCTAATAACCTTGGGAAAGGTATGAATCTTCTTCTTCTCTCCCCAGCTGTCGGTAATTAGCAGGACAGGCGGGTTCTACAGCCTTGGATGGCAAATCGTCTACCGCAAAAAGAATCTTTTCCGCAGTAGTTTGCCATTAGCTACTGCGGGAAAAATTCTGCCTCGTTAGTCATGTATCGAAAGATACATGATCGCCTAAGCGTTTATCACGGATGGCATATAACTGACTGATTAAATGTTTTGAAACTATATATATTTATCTGTCTGTTTTGTTTTTTAATTTTTCTCTTTCATGGTCGCCATTGTTTATTGGAGGCTTGTTTAGGCCAAGTTAAAAGACTTTTAAGCTTCCTTCCCGTGAATATTGCAGTAAGATTTTTAATATGTTAGAATTAGATATTACGGGGGTCCAGCAGAATTTTAGAAATACCAAAGTGTGGCATAGCCCCAAATCGGTTGGGAATCCCATTCACGTCCGCACACAAAAGTAACGCTCTCGACACAGCAACACTTACAATACTACAAAGAGATTTTCTTTATCCACATTACTACTACTCTCGCATACACATAATGACTCTTTCACACAAACATACATGTAACTATATTCCACCGTTCTCACATACGTACACAATGCAATTATATTCTATCCTAGAACTCTATTCCCAACAAAAAAAATGAGATTACTCATTCAATACATTCATCAAATCCTTGTATTCTTGTTGTTATATAAAATTAATATTAATTGTTAATACTACATTATATTTTCTGTTGTGGCCTTGTTAGGGCAAGAAATAAAGACACAAATATAGGAATTGAGATAAATAAAATATATTAAAAGAAACAGTAATACAAACATATACAAACGAGAGTGCTACAGCAATAATGTTCGGTCCGACTGTCAGAGCTGACTGCTGGAAACTTCCCTCTCTAAAAGGCAGTACCTGCTCCTATTTATTGCTCGGAGACTCCATGCATCCGTGGGTAAATTACCATAACAATCCCCCACTGTGTTTTATTCTTTCAGTGAAAGTCTTGGGATTATTCTAAACGGCCGAATTTCGAGCAATTCCGCAACTATGTTTTATGTTATTTTATCGAATGCCGACACACCAAGTTTCCCTTTTAAGAAAATCTTAAGTAAACATCTACTAAAAACCGAACAAACTATTCAAGAGACGAGATCGCAAAGTCTTAATTCACTAAGAGGCTGTCTATTTAGTAATCTTTGAATAGTATGCCACACAGCAACAAGTGTGGATTAATTATTAGTGATGGAATGCACAACGGATAATCTATGATTCTAGTTTGATATCAATTTCTCCACAGTGGGCTTCCCGAATTCTTGGCTTTAAAAACACGCGCTAGATCTTCGGAGATTGTGTTCATCCTGAAAACTAACCTTGTCGCAACCCGACCACAAGCCATGACGGAACCTGACGGAACCTGACGGAACTTGACGGAACCTGACGGAACCTGACGGAACTTGACGGAACTTGACGGAACCTGACGGAACCTGACGCGATATTTTTTTGGTCAATAAATGCCAAACGTTCGGTACGAGAGATCACCCAAAATATAAAACCAATTACCGAAATCTATTTCAGTGATGGCGTATTCTCTTTCTCTTATTTCTTCATTCACAACCCTCGATTT
>OZ010577.1:130984590-131037090 GCA_963932145.1 Acanthosepion lycidas | reverse complement strand
GTTTCTCCGTTCTTTTTATTTCATCAACCGTCTATTACTCATGCCTTGGTTTATTTTTATTCTTTCATCTCTCCCTTTTCATTCTTTCATCTCCGTCTTTGATTCTTTCATTAAATTCTTTTGCTCTTCCTTAATGTTCTCCTTTTACGTCCTTCCTTCATCAACATCACATGTTTTTTTTTCTTTCATTTACCGACTTAGTTCTCTTTCTTTTGTCAACCTAATTTCTTCGATTTCCTTCATCTTCTTTCTTCGTTTTCTTTCTGTCATTCTCCTTCCTTCATTTACCTTGTTTTTTTTTGTTTTTTTTTTACCGTCATCGTTTTTTTTCCCTATCACTACCTCATTTCCTTCTTCTTTAATCTACAGCGTTCTTATTTTCTTTTCTTTCATCGGCCTTCTTTGTTCTTCTCTTTCAAGTTTGATGCGAACATTCATCTATAATTGTTTCACCTAGAACTCAAGTTCTAAAAATGATCACATTTATATTTTGACAATTTCTCATTTCTTACGTATCGTTCT
This sequence comes from Acanthosepion lycidas, assembly GCA_963932145.1. Lineage (NCBI taxonomy): Eukaryota > Metazoa > Mollusca > Cephalopoda > Sepiida > Sepiidae > Acanthosepion > Acanthosepion lycidas. Next base: position 131,036,568 of record OZ010577.1, on the reverse strand, counting down.
TTCTATGACGTTACGCTCAACACCGATACATTGATCGCTAGAACTTTGGACCAGATGTGTAATCTGAGGGGTACAAGGACATAGAATACTAGGAAATATGAAAGCAAGATTAACGGCGACACCAACAAAGTGAATTTGAATGAAACAATGTGATGTGCATAAAATGAGATGAAATCTCTAAAAGATAAAAGGGATGAAGAGAGAAAAATAAAAGGGATACAAAGAGAAAGATACTTAAGGAAAAAAAATAGATAAAACAAAGCAATATTAGAAAGTCTACGTGGGGGAAGCTGTGTGAAATCAGAAAAAAAAAAGAATCTTTGTCATTTTGCAACCAGAGAACTTATACAATTGTCCCTGAGAATATAAAAAGCGGTTTTCACCTTTATCGTTCGCTAGATTCGTTATATTAAGGATGCAAGTTGATACGGCACTTGATAAGCAAGATTTATGCCCACCAACTCCCTTAGATTTTTTTTCTACTTCTATTCGATGACAAATTCTTGTTTTATTTTCTTCATCATTCGACTTTTTCAAAAATATTTTTCTTTGTTTTTAGTTTTACACGTTCAAGTTTATTTACCTTTCTCAGCGAAAATCAAACAAAAACAAGAACTTTTATGAAAACAGCACAACATTCTTGCACTTTTTCGTTATTTTCTTTGCATTATTATTGTTATCATTTTTTAATTTTTTTACTGCAATTATTATTATTATTATTATTATTATTATTATTGTTGTTGTTGTTGTTCCTTTCGTTGTTGTTGTTGCTTTCGTTGTTGTTGTTGTTGTTTCTACTGGGATTTTCACATCATTCGCAAGTAATGGTGACAGCAGTTCTCCTCGATATTTCAGGACTCTACTCGGTATTTTAATTGTAGTTAGCAGTGCCAAACTGTGAAACAGTCTTTAGAGCTACAAAAAATATAAAGTTGTCATCAGCCATGATTTCCAACGACCTAAAGAGGCAAAAGAAGAAGAAGAAGAAGAAGAAGAAGAAGAAGAAGAAGAAGCTTCATGATGGTTTCAGTCTAGACACTGACCTCCGATTCCACTCGCTTTTTCCATAGGATCATCAAAACAGTGCTCTGATGATCATCGTATGACTGTCATATTCACAGTACATTATTTCCTCATATTTCTGGTAAGGTCTAGATTTTTTATCTAACTTTTCTCTTTCTTTTAGATTAGCTCTATGGTCTGCAAAGAACAACGAAACCCATTATCTTGTAGTCTCGCGTCGTTCTACCAGACTTGATTGATTTGGTTTTAACGGCTTATCAACATTTTACAGGTTATTTAAAGCCAGCAAATATTTTTAGGTTTTAAGAATTTCTTTTTTTTATTTCAGAGATAATAATGTATTACTAATTCAAGTTCTACTAATTAACCTATAGCTGTAGGGAGACGAGGTCAATATCTACCTTTCCCAAGGGCATTTACGCGTAAGTGAATATAATGAACCCGACTGGAATTGAAAATCGGCTCTCAGATTGCCAATTCACCTGGTATTCCGAAGCGGTCACCCATCTAGATACTGACCGGACTCGACGTCGCTTAACTGGTGATCGCATGAGAACCTGTGTTTCAACCTCAACCTGATTCTGTATGGCAGGTGGAGGGACCTGTTTGAATTTTAGGGCCTCACAAGATATTAAGTTTGATTCTCAAGGTCAGATTCTGGTTTCTGCATATTATTATTATTATTATTATTATTATTATTATTATTATTATTATTATTTCTCTGTAAGGTCTTAGTTTTTCTCCTTCCACCTATTATTATTTTTATTAAATAATTTCATCCTCTTCGCTTGTCACTTGCATGGGACCCTGTATTTTACTTATCGGCACGAGTTTGGTTCTCCTTTGCTTTGTTTTTTAAACCCTACCCTTCCTAAGAGTTTTTTTTTTTTTTTTTTTTTTTTTTTTACGCTGAATTTTCCAAATATTTGTTTTCTTGAGAAGTGCCTTGGCGCACGCAATATATTGGTGCGTTCACTTTGGCTTTTATTTTTTTCTCTTACATGAATAAAATTAAAGAACGGGTCAAATCACACAGTGAAATTGATTTATCCGTTTGATTTTTTTTTTTTTCTTATTTGCAAGAAAAGTGACAAATCTTGCTCTTTTCTGAACGTCATTCGCCTTAGAGTCACAAAAAGAATTTCCGATTTTTCATGTTTTTTTTTTATTTCTTTCGTTTCTTCATTTTTCCTTCTTTATACCCAGTCATTCTCTCTGACAACATCGCCTTTTATTTCTCTCTCTCTCTCTCTCTCTCCTCTCTCTTTTATACGACGTTTTCCTTTTGTCCCTCACCCTCTCTGTTTAGTTTTCACTCTTATTTTTTCATCTTATTTTTACCTTCATTTCTCCTTTCATTTCCTTTTAATTTTCTTCTCTTTCTCTTTACTTTCCTTCATAATTTATTTCCCTTCTTTATTCCAATTTTTTTCTTCTCCAATTCTTCACTTTCATTTCTTGGTCATCAAATTCCCACTTTTCTTCTTCATCTCTCTTTCTTTTCCTTGCGTCTATTATTTCTTCATCTTTCCTTTTTATTTCATTCATCACGTTCTCTTATTTTCCTTTCTTATTTCTCAAACTTTCTATTTTCTATCTCTTTCCATCTATTTCTTTTCGGCCTCTTATTTTTCACATTAAGTTTTATGTTTTTTATTCGATGTTTCTCTCTCTTTTCACACTCTCCACGGTTTTGTCACATCGTGGAAGCCATGCCTTGCAAACTTTTACATTCAAATTTTCTCTTTTCCGATTATATTTTCTCCCGAATCTTTCATGTTTGCATTCATTGAACCGATTATATAAATTATCATTAATTACTGAAGGTTCATAACGCGGACAGAGGCCTCGGTAAAGCGAGCTCGAGTTTCAGTCGGGAAATTTTACAATTACTTTACATTAATGCACTTAGGAAAAGGTATGAAACCACTTCTCCTCCACTAGTTATAATGAAACAGAATGGGTCTTTAACTATATAGAGGTACTTCAACTAAATGAATATTTGTCTAGTGGAGAAAACTATCAGGAGTTCAAATCTAAGCTACGGAAGTTTCGAGTTACGTAAAATGTCAATTTGCTTCTGAAACCGTAGATTCGGCCCTGTGCTCAACAGCAACCAACTTATGAATGGAATAATTTAATAACAATTTATGAATGGAACAATTTAATAACAACCAGCGTAGTGACTAAGATGGTTGCAAACTACCAGTCAGCATATCTGATCGGTGTTTGAAGTTAGATGCAAAGATTTCAAATGGTGAAGTGAAACGGTCCTCTTCCTCATCTTATATGACCAGAACAGTGGTCAGGAATCAACTCTCTCAGAAAATAATCAAGATAGTGAGTTCGATTTGGATAGCCTATGTTCTTCTCATTCCTGTTGACCTTGTGCCGTACTAAGATCGTGGTTAATGGCTGAGAACATTTTTATCCTCGGAAACCAGTGGTCGGCGTTTAAATCACAATTTCGAATGATGATTTTCAAATCTGTCTCTCCCCATTTTCAAGATTGGCGGAATACAATCTTCTGTTGGTTATGTTCTTAAGAAATATCGTTAGAATATTTCTAATTCGGATTTACTTATACCTGAAATATTTGGAAATTATGTAAAAAAATAAAAGAGATTTATGTTTCTCGTAAAAAATTTTTTTTCTGAAATTAGATTTTTATTATACGATTCAATAAAACGATATATATGTGGATTTGATATTAAATTTATTTCATTTTCTATCAATATAATTTATTATAACAGTAGGCTTAATATAAGAAATGTAAATACGAAAATTGTATTGCACCACTCTTCTCAGGAAGAATTTCCTTCAATAAAAATTAACGATATTGTATGAGTTTGAATATCGACGATAAAATTATTTTTAAAATTATGAAGTTATTTAAGTCACAAGGCCAACACTAATAAAGATCCGGCATTTTTCAGTTATACGACTGCATAAAATACAGGTGAGGAGTTGGGCAATTTTAAACGACTACACAGATTATATTTCTTATAATCTATCAGGTCATCCCATAAGTTCTGTCCGAATTTTAACTTTTTGTTAAAATGAACGAAATTTAAAGAGTATTTTATAATGTCTAATTGAGCTGAACATTATTTTTATGTTTAGATGCATTTAAACTGATCAAATTTTATTTCAGAGAACAAGAAAATTAAATTTTGTTTGATTAAAACCCTGCTAACATGGAAGTACCCAAGAATCATTTGCGCCACATAATCCTTTATGAGTTCAAGAAAGGAAACTCAGCAGTCGAAGCAGCTAAAAACATTCACTCAGTGGAGAGGAATATGTGAATGAAAGAACATACAGAAAATGGTTTGCAAAATTCAGAGGTGGAGATTTCACCCTTGAAGATGAAGATCGAACCGGACGTCCAGTTGAGTTTGATGAAAAGCTTCTTGAAGCAGCCCTTGAAGAAAATCCTGCTTTATCAGTTGAGGAATTGGCAGTGGTTCTCACTTCAAACCATACAACTGTTCATCGTCATCTTCAACAACTTGGAAAAGTTCCTAAGCTTGGAAAATGGGTGCCTCATGAATTGTCTGAAAGCAACCTCAAATCCCGAGTTGACATCTGCTCTTCTCTCCATTCTCGCCAACTTGTTTCACCTTCTTTGGATAGACTTATGACTGGCGACGAAAAATGGATGTAAATGTTAAGTGTTGTAGACAGTGGCTTGGTAAAGGGGAAGGACACCAACCACAGCCGAGAAGAGAACTTCATGGGCAAAACGTTCTTCTTTCAATCTGGTGGGATTGCCAAGGAATAATCCACTTTGAATTCTTACCACCTAATGCAACAATTAAGGCTCAAATATACTGTCAACAATTAGAGCGTTTGAACCAAGCTTTGAGGAAAAAAAGAACTGCTCTAGTGAATCGAAAAGAGGTGATGTTTAATCAGGGCAATGCGCGACCCACACAGGAAGTATCACGTCAAAAAAGATCGAAGAACTTGGTTGCGAGAAAATCCCTCATCTACCTTATTCTCCCGATCATGCTCCTTCAGACCACCATTTGTTTCGTAGCTTACAGAATCATTTGGAAGAAACAGTTTTTGTAATACAGGAAGAGGTTAAAACTGACATTTGTGAGTTCTTCGAATCAAAGCCAAAAGAATTTTACAGTAATGGAATTAGTAAGCTTGTTAATAGATGGAAGGAAGTCATAGATAATCAGGGAAAATACATTGTTGATTGAATCTGTAATTAAATGTAACATTTGGTCACTTGTTTTCTTTATTCAAAATGGGATGACCTGATATATCTATAATTCTCAAAATGTGTGTGTGTATGTGTGTGTGTGTATGTGTGTGTGTGTGTGTGTGTGTGTGCGTGTGTGTGTGTGTGATCGGATGTTGTTTATGCATTTTCACAGTTTTCATCCGATTTCGATGGTTTTTTTTTTTGTTTGATAGATAATTCTTCAGTGCCGGTTTTGAGTCTAAGTTGTTGATGACAATGGCTCTCCACTACTTCCTGTCCATTATAACTCTCAACAACGTTTTACTATTTACTATGTGTTCTGGGATATATATCATTCATAAAAACTTTAATAAAAATAGTTTAAATTATTAGTATAATATTATTTATTATTATACAGTTCCCTTTTCAGGGCCACACCCCCCATTCAAATTGTTCCCCCCCCCCACCATTTGGAGATGTGCCCAGTCGCACTTAAATGTTGTTACTATTATTGATTTTCAGGCCGGCTAACTTTCAACTTAAACTACTCCAATTGAACGGCAAAACTTCCCAGTAATGAAAGACCTGACCGAAGACAGGTTGTACTGCTATTAAATATTATTCTTAACATTTTAATTATTCTATACTAACAGCTACAATCTTCCCATAGTCAATTTCCTATAGCTGGCGAAAATATTTGGTGACAAACAAAGATGTGCGACAAAGAAGTATCTGTAATGTTATTGGTCCTGACCTGGCATCGCTGCTTCAGTCACTTTCTCCCCGCTATAACGTAGCTTCCCTGTAACTTTTCTATAAATACTTTCAAAGTAATTATTCTGATGGACTTTCTGCTATGGTATGTAGACTTTATGAATTTAAACGCATTACTAGATTGGCGGTTAGGTTCCATCTTTTTACAGTTGAAATAGCTAGAATGTTGTTGTTTTTTAATCCTATATATCACTATAATATGTATTTTTCTTCTTCCATTCCGTATAACCTCAGTATGGCTCTACCTTGGTTGGCCCTTCAGCCTTGTATTGGGTGAATAATAGTATAAAAACTATTATCTATGAAAAATACTTAATAAAAATGATTTCTTTATTTTATCTACAAATAAAAGGATCTCTTTTGCATTGAAAACTAACGGGGAATATAATTGTTTCCATTCTGCCTTAATTTTTAAGAATCCTTCCCTTTTTTATTTGTCTCACCTTATCTATATTGATATTTATTTAACTTGTCTTGGTCATGGAACAAAAACCACGCGCGTTTTATACACAGTGAAACTCAAAATCTTCCTTATTTATAAGACTAGTCCTCTTAATATATCTTCACGGTCAGGTGTCTATAAATATTTAGTATTAACGTTAACATTATATGATACTAAGTCACAAGTTTGCGACGTCCATTAAGGATCGAGTTCACTACAATGTAATGAATTACGAGTCTAACCATTAATGTGTGGAGAAACATTAATCTCCCAAAGCGTTTTCTTTTTCTTTTCATCTTTCCATACACTATTATAATCCATTATCATTTAAATTATTGTTTCCTCGCTCTGTCTCTTTCTCCCTTTTCCGGCCCCTCTCTCTCACTCACTCTCTCTCTCTCTCTCTCTCTCTCTCTGGCTTTGTTTCTTTTCAGTTTTTCTCTGATTTAATTTATTATATGTGTGACGCTTCTCTATTTAATTTATTTCTCTATTCTGTAATCTTCCTTTTTTTCCCTTCTCTCTTAGGGCCATATTACGGTGAAACACCGGTTTTCATAAGATCAGTGAATTTAAACTACGTTGAGCCTTGTCAGTACGTAGAGGGATTACCAATTGCGAATTTCACTTCCAATAAGCTTGGATGTGCGGGTGGTGTAATGTATAACGGCTCTGAATTCTAAATCGTAGAACCAAGTTGCAATTCACGTTGGGTTCGCTATATTCATTTACACGTGAATAGGCATGAGAAAAGCATTCACCCACGTCTTCTTTCCCCAGATGCAGGTTCTTTAATAAGACTTGTATCAATAAATCATTATTATCACCAAAAATCTGGCTTTAAATAACCTGTATAAGATTGATAAACCGTAAAAGAAATGAATCAATCAAATTTTCCAATCTGCTCATTATTTTCTCCCCACTCTTTCCATATTTCTTAATCTACTTTTCTCTTTCCCTCTTCATTGTATTTCCAATCTTCCTCTTCCTTTTCCACCACTCACTCACTTTATTTTTACTCTTTCAGTCTTATCTTCACATTTTTTTCTATCCAGGATTTCACAATCTACCCTTCAAGTCATCTTCCCTTCCTAATTCCTTTTATCATGTTCCACTGTTTTCTCCTTCATTCTGTCTCAGCTCCAGTGTGTCTAATGTACATTTTATCATTGTTCCTTCACTGCTAATTCTCTTCTGGCTTGCACTTTTTGTATTTCAAGCGTATTTTCATTCTGGCAATTCTGCTCTCTTTTACTCCTTTGCCATCTCTATTCTAATGCAGTGCAAAAGAATTATGATTAGACTGCAAATCATATTGAGAAGGTCGGCTTGCAATCGACAAAAGGGGAATTTGCCATTATTTTGTTATCGAAGGAATCCGATCGGAGCAATTTCTTATAGCCGCATCTGTGTGAGAGGTGCGTACAGAAAGGTAACCGTGAAAGCATCACAAACGAAAATAATGAAATAAAAGAAGAAAAAAAAAAGATCGGAGAAAAGGGTTGGAAGCGAAAATGCAAACGAAATGGAGCTTAGTTGTTTTTTGGGGTTTTTTTTATGAATTTTCAACAAAGAAACTTTTTCTTGCAATTTTTATTTATACTCATTCAGTTTTTTTTAGTGGCAATCAAAGAAATCTAACTTGGCTTACGAATCCTTTTCACTCGCTCAAAAGTGTGAATATAAATATATATACACGCTTATATATATATATATATATATATATATATATATATATATACACGCTTATATATATATATATATATATATATATATACACGCTTATATATATATGTATATATATATATATAGTGTGTGTGTGTGTGTGAGTGAGTGTGTGTGGGTGTATGCATGTATATTTCAGGATGAAATTTGTGAGCTTTGCATACATGACAGTATTTAGACACAAAATCAGGTACACACGAATACATATTATGTGCGTCTGTGTACAAAAGCGTGACACTAAATACACACGTTTGGTAGATAATATATATATATATATATGTGTGTGTGTGTGTGTGTGTATATGTGTGTGTGCGTATGAGTATGTGTGTGTGTATGAGTATGTGTGTATCTATATATGTCTATATATATTTGTGTATATATATTTCATATATACGTGTGTGCATATATATACATATATCTGCACACATGTATATATAAAATATGTGTGTATATGTGTGTGTATATATATATGTATATGTGAATATATATTTATGTATAGTGATTTTCCAAGCATAGCTTAGATGTGGCACAAGGCCGAAATCAGGGGGCACCCAGTGAGAATCGAAGTCACTGATCAGTGGTAATTGTTCTAGCGAGACAATCTTGCTAACCATTACACCGCCTCGAGGTGCCCTACATATATGTATGTATATGTCAATATATATGTATGTATATGTATATATGTATGTATATGTCTATATATATGTATATATATGTATATATTTGTTTATATATATATATGTGTATACATGTATACATAAATGTGTATATATGTGTATATACATATGTGTATATATATATTTAAATGTGTGTATATATATATGTGTATATATATGTATATATATATATATATATATATATATATATATATATATATATATATATATACCTAAAAGTTAATTAAAAATCATTATAATAATTGATATATGAAAACACCAAAATTTCACAATAATATTGCTTGACTACCGGCAGAGTAGGTTCCTTAATGTCTGCGACTCACTTTGTCAAAGATAAGTGGTATGCCGAATTACTGACAGAATAAATGTTAATATTGCTTTAGAATGTAAATAAATCGTTCACTCGACAGTAATTTACAATCGCCTGGTGAGACGTATTGATATGCATTGAAACATGACTGTAATTGTGTAGCGATTTTATATTTTATAGGTGTAATATCCTAAAATGAATTATATATATATATATATGTGTGTGTGTCTGTGGGTGTGTGAATATATATGCACACACACACACACACACACACACACACACACACACACACACACACATATATATATATATATATATATATATATAGTACATATATATATATAGTCTATAGTACTTTGATTTGCTTACTGGTAAGACTTGTTAGTGTGTTCGCGCATCGTTACAATTTTCGTACGCTTGTTAAAAAATACGTCAAAAAACGACGTTATTGCATCATTATTTTTGCACCAACCTAATATATGCACACACACACACACACACACACACATATATATATATATATATATATATATATATATATATATATATATATATATATCTACATACATATATATATATACATATATATATATATATATATATATATATACATATATATATATATATATATATATATATATATATATATATCAGTCTATAGTACTTTGATTTGCTTACTGGTAAGACTTGTTAGTGTGTTCGCGCAGCGTTACAATTTTCGTACGCTTCCTTGGAGAAACGTCCATCGCATACAATGGCAGTAGAACAACTAATCGACAGTCGAAACAATAGTGTCTGCGCGTGATAAACCTCTGATGCACTCACGGATGACGCAATATTTTTCAAGGCCAAACAAATTTCATCATACACCCCGAAAATTGATTCATATTACTGCACACCACTGCAAATGACCTAAGCTACGGAAAAATAGAAATCGATTACACACTCTCATTTCATGGCGTCTAAAACTGGCCGTATTATGAAAGAAAGAAAACTAAAGCAGTTGTTTCAATTAATTTGCACAAGGATATATATTAGATTGGTGCAAAAATAATGTATGTCAGATATGTTACTATGTGAGAAAACGATATTATTTTTGCACCAACCTAATATATATATATATATATATATATATATATATATATATATATATATATATATATATATATATATCAATGAATAGACTATGAAATATATTCTGGTGAAAACTACCTACATCCAGCCACTCTGTTGATTATAAGTAAAGTAAATAATCGACACACCAAAATAGATACTTACTTTTCTGTATACATTTCTAGGATGAAGAATTATCATTGTTCATATTTGAACTAATATCCCTATCTTGTTCTGTTATCTATGTCTAGTGACACCTCGTCTTGCTTCTTTTTTAAATACTGCTTAGTTATTGCTCGCCTTGTATTCCGATATATTCATCCAATGGATCGAACCAACAGCTGCAATGTCACGAACTTCACGAACTAATGTTTTAACGCACTAGGTCTATAGCACAATAGCCGATTGGATTAAAGTTGTTTTCTTTTTTTGTTTGTTTTTTTGTTTGTTTTTTTTTTTTAATTTTTAAGTTTAATACCATAGCAATAGTGACTTCAATCACTGGGCTGAGTAATATAAATTCATATTCAGTGGAAACAGTGCTAGCAATAACTGAGCAGTACCACAAATAGTTGGTTGGTTGGTTTTCTTTAGCGTCATATCAACACCCCTCAGGGTTATTTAATGCCGAAATCTAAATAATCTGAACATTGTTTTGAATGCAATTGTATACTTATAACTACCGATAAAATATATTGTTGGTTATTTTATCATGACTACATATTTTTGGTCTTTTTTATATAAAATGCAAGTATTTTTACTATAATTATAGCATAGCGTTTTTCTTTTGTTTCGGCGTTCAGTATTTGCCCATGGCTGGGGCCCTATCAGGTGCTACTACCACGACCATGGTGTGCCTGGAAAATTCAGAGATGGCCCATACTCCTCAAATATCTGATACCCCTTTACATGGAGAACCGAACAAGAACAATCTACCTCTTAGGTTAAATAAAGTGTTCAGTTCTAAATTCATTGAATACTACCCAGATCGATAAACACCTGAGGGACATCAAAAGATAAAACTGCTGTTGTGATGATAACAACAACTAGATTTGTCCGAATGTAATAAGATACTATGATTATTTTAAGTCAGATTGAAACTAATAAATCGACAGTGAAACTGAAGAGAAATTGTTTTGGAAACACCTGTCACTTTTTCCCCAGTGGTGTTAAAAATTAATTAACATATGCATTATTAATATAATAATTATTTGTCTATATTTCTGAGATTAGGTATTGTAATTATTTAAACTATTTACAATAATTGGACTATTATCCTCATCTTTGTTGCCATACGCACGATGTTTCGGCTGTTGTACGCGCCAGCTTTCTTCAGATTATTGGAATTTCGAACTAAACCGTTTATTTCCTCCTGCGGGGCAGATCTTTCTAGGTCAACGTGTCCTGTCTCTTCCCGATATTTCAGTATCAGTTTTTTTCACTTTAACTCAACTCACTAATCTTTTATTTTTTCACTTTTAACGTAAGGTATTAGACAACAAAGATGGGGATAACAGTCCGAACATTATAAATAGTGCAAATAATATAATAATATAGTAATTATTTATTAATAATTAAAATAATCATAGTAAAGATCAATAAAGATTTTTTTTTCTTACAATGCGCGATTTATTTGTTTTTTGACGAAATATAGTATTTTAATAAGTTTCAGTTTTTTTCCTCCTATAGTTTAGGATTTGCTTCTATATTTGCAGCAACTACTTCGGAAAAAATATCTAAATTAGTTCATACAAATATGCAACATAAAAACGAACTATTTTTTTAAACATGGAAATACACAAAATAATATTTAATACACAAAGCACGTTTATCGACGTATATAGATAAATACGTAGATATAAATAAGATAACATTTATTTCTTATATTCGAGTAGATATTCATTGTTTTCTTTTTTGCTATTTATTTTTTTGTTTTGTTTTGTTTTAATCATAAAACTTCAGACTGATTGTCACACAAGAACACATAAAATTAGTTAAAGTTTGGTCGGCCTCAGGTAAATACACACGTATTTCTTGTCAACAGAGAAAGCAAGTCGTGACGAGAAAGCGTCAATCGGTGCCAGAAGCCCCTCTCGACTGAATGTGAGAACCCGGATGTTAGACTTCAAAAGCAAGAAAGTGACAAAAAGTGTTATTCTCAGACGTTCGACAGCATCAAATAAAGTGACTAATAAAATGGACAGAAAGAAAACAAAATCACACACATATATATATATATATATATATATATATATATATATATATAGTTGTTTAGCTTTTGGTTTCAGTATTTCTGACGAGTAACACATTGGAATATTCATGGAATATGTATTTTATCGGATGAAGCTCTTAGTAAATTTTAGTGCAGTTTTTTTTTTCATTCAATTCGATATTAGAAACAAATAGAACATCTACAGGAGCCAAAGGTGTGTGTTGACGATGAGGTGGAGAAATACTATAGATTATCTAAATCCCTTATTATCTAATAAAAACCACCCGCGCGTCCAAGCTTACATCATCTAGTATTCCCAACCGGTCACCCATCTGACCAGACCAGACTGACCAGACTCGACGTTGTTTAACTAAGGTGATTGTGACAAACGCGCGTCAGTACAGACACAAAGGTGACATCGGATCGCAAACCATGTTTGTGAACTCCAGTTACTTCCCCCCCACCTTTAACATCGGGACAGTTTGGCATGTCGAGCTAGATACGGGCTTCTCTGCAACTGGTCGAGAACCAGATGTTTGAAAGGTGGCTAACGCCAAGAAAAGATGGTGGAAAACCAGCAGTCGGCGAGACACGGTCACTTGCTACGTCGCTCTCCTGGATATTTTGTTCTTAAAGTTATGGTTTCGGAGGCACTGTTATTTTTTATTTATTTTCCCCATCTCTCCCTATCACCCTCGTAGTTGCTGTGAGAGCAATCGATTAGATGTTTTCCGGCCAATCTTAGCAGACACTTTACTTTCATTATAACAGTGATTCTAGTGGAAACGGTGTTTCAACATAATGTCACCATCAACACCACACCAAAAGTTTATATAGTGATTCTGCTTACATATAAAACCGATAAGACTTTAAATATTGCCTACTTCAACTCTCTCTCTCTCTCTCTCTATTTCGACCGGTATTTCAAATATATAAACTCTTTAAACCATTCTAAAAATCTAGCGTGCATTTCTGAAGACAGAATATTTTCTCGATTTTAGGATACCTTGGGCACGGTTTGAATAATTTGAAATTCCGGTTAATTGAATAACAAAACTATTGAAAAAGATTGAACGAAATGTAAATTTCTGAAATAAATTTAACATTAATATCATCAAATAACCTTTTATTTTATTTTTTTAAATGATGTTCACCTTGTACAGGGACAGATAATAAAAGGCACAACTTAAGCGGATATGATTTGATTTGTTTTGTTTTACGGTATATCAACCTCAATCGGTTATTTATTGTCGACAAGATTTTTATTATGGTAATATTTGTTCAAAAATATATTGCTGGTAATATTTTTTCTTTCAAAAATATATTGCTGGTAATATTTTTTTCTTTCAAAAATATATTGCTGGTAATATTTATTTTCTTCAAAAATATATTGCTGGTAACAATGTATTGTTGTTAGTAATTTTTCCTCAAAAAATGTATTGCTGGTATTAAAACAAATATTTAAACTTTCACAGTGTTTTGACTACAGTTTGGGGGTTAACTATTTGCTCATAGTCGGGACCCTAGCAGATGAACCTGGGAACGCCAGCAATTAAGAGGTAGTTCCACGTTCTTCAAAACCTTCTGATCAGAAGCCTTGTTGTTAGACGTAGTTTATCGTCTTACCCAGGATGCGGATGTAGTTTATCGTCTTACCCAGGACGCGGATGTAGCTTATCGTCTTGCCTAGGGCGTATGCGGATGTGTGTGCAAGACAACGGTTAACTCGTTGACAATGAAAAATGGACAAAATTAACGTACTGGTCAATGAGACGAATTGATTTACAATCATAACACTGTATTTCGTGTTTATCTTTCTAGTAGTTATTTAAAAAAATTAACAGATAACTGACATCCATTAGACATGGCACGTGGAACTAGAACAGTCTACACCAGTGAGCGAAATAAAGGGTTCAGTTCAACATTCCAAACAACTGAAGAAGGTCGGGGCGTACAACACCCTAAACGTTGTGATAAATATGGCAACAAAGATGAGGATGATAGTTCAAATAATGTATATAGTGTGTTCAACGGGGTTTGGCATTCTAGCCTTCTATGCAAAGTGAATAAAGGCGTTAGTTAGATCCAGCGACAGGACCCAAAGAACGTGAGTTCAATACCTGGTTAAGGCAGTGGAGAACTTTCAGAGGGGAATTAACAGGAAATAACTGACATCTATTAGACAATGGCACGTGGAACTAGAACAGTCTACCCCAGTGAGCGAAATAAAGGGTTCAGTTCAACATTCCAACCACCTGAAGAAGGCCGGAGCGTACAGCAGCCGAAGCTTTGTGATAAATATGGCGACAAAGATGAGGACATAGGTCCGAATAATGTAAATAGTGAAAACTAAGTTGATCAAAATTCACTCGAATACCGATTGAAGATTCTAACATTTTGATATGTGAAATGAATTTAGTAGGCGATGTTATTTTTTTTTTCAACTAGTTTAGTGTTTTTTTGGATATTAAACATTTTGTGGGATGGATAATGTTATGGAGTGGTTTCACACTGGAGGCTTGTATTTGTACTAAGCCGGTCCTAAAATAGGTTCGACGTACAAAAACGTTAGGAACTTGATATAATAGGTAAAGACGCAGAGAAATGTAGTTGTGGTCGCTGATACTTTAGTATCCGACTAACGGTCGTCCGGCATCGACTGACTGAGCGACCCACTGAGCGACTCCCTACTCTTACTACTTCTATTTATTATAGGTGGGAGAGTATAGAATAGGTGTGCTCCACTAACAGATAATTATGCTGCTATAAGGTGTGGACAATTTTGCTGTTACAGCCAATATATATTGGGTATCAATCTCATTCTATAGTCGGTACCTTGTATCGCATCAGAAAGTGCCTAATTCCTTCTACCATGCTGTCTTTACAGAGATAGACTATAGATTAGATCCGGCTGGCGTAGTCCAATCCTCACATTCCAGCCTTGACAGTGTTCAAAAACGTTGATGAATCCTTGTGGGTGATTCATTTGTTTCCTCACTATTAATTTTTTACGAACTTACGAAGCGTTGATAGCATCACGCTACTCTATCGATATTTTCATGGATCGGGTTTAGACGTGCAAAATTCCATAGTTCTATAAGTGCAGAAAGCCAACATTAGAATTCGGCAAGTCAACTCATTATCATTCTCTTCGAAATCCTCTGATAAAGAGCAAGTTACACTTAAACAGCTTTTTCCCTGGAATGGTAAAATAGTAAAACGCAATATTACTTTTCGGTTAGTTAACTATTATTTCTACCATGGTTAGATATTGCGGAGTATAAATACTAAGAGAATCTTTCTGTTACATTTATAAATATACATATTGCGCTGTAATTAAACATTGGGGAAATAATTGTTGTTATCTGTCTATATTTCTGAGATGAGGTACACTATTTACATTATTTGGACTATTGCCCTCATCCTTGTCGCCATATTTATTACAACGTTTCGGCCGTTGTACGCTCTAGGCTTCTTCAGGTGGTTGGATAGTCGAACTAAACCCTTTATTTCGCTCGATGGGATAGACTGTTCTAGTTCCAAGTTCCATGTCAAATGGATGTCAGTTATCTGTTATCTCCTGTTAATTCCCCTCCCCAAGTCATGTGTATTGAACACACACTCTTTGGGTCCTGTCACTGGATCTAAGTAACGTCTTTATCCACTGTGCCATGTGTCCTCAAGGACAAGTATATAACAGGAGGTAACTGATAACTGACATCCATTAAATATGGCAAGTGGAACTTGAACAGTCTACGCCAGTGAGCGAAATAAAGGGTTCAGTTTGACATTCCAACCACCTGAAGAAGGTCGGAGCGTACAACGGCCGAAATATGGCAACAAATATGAGATCAATAGTCCGAATAGTGTAAATAGTTTATATAATTGTTATTGTTCCCCACCCTCAACAAATATTTGATATAGGATTCTAGTGATAATTTAAGAAAGAAATGGTAACATTGTGGAGATCCTCGCAACAAATGAGAAGTGTAAATGTGTATTTCTGCTAAAAAGGAAACACTTTCGATTAAATGGATCAGTGATTGAGACAAGCTATTGTAAATAATGGGACAACAAAGACGAACCTTCCCCTTTTCCAATTCTAGGCCTAGATTCAATAAAAGTAAATATCGATGATGTTTTGCTTCCTATGTCCACAATGTCTATATCAGCAAACGCTTTATTTTTTATATCTACTACTTTCCTCGGAACATTTAAAACATATATATATATATATATATATATATATATATATATATATATATATATATATATATATATATATATATAAGCAATAAAGAGGAAGAACAGGCAGAACACGGTTCTTAGCATTTACTCTTTATATTTACATTTATTTATTTTTATTATTTTATAATAAAAATATTATATATATATATATATATATATATATATATATATATATATTAATGAATATCAAACACTTAATATTAATGGTAATGGTAATAATTAAAGGTAATACCTTAATAAATGTAATAATTTTATTTTTATTGTAATAATTTTTCTTTCATGAAAGCTATAAAAAATAGGTTTCAAACTTCCAAACCTGCAAACCAATATATAAACGGAAAAGTTACTCGATCTTAAAATCAAGAAATACTGATATCTTATTGAAGGAGTGGTAAAGAGAAAGATGCAAATTATGATCATGAAAGGGTGGGAGTGCAAATAATATTAAGATCCTAAGAATGTTTTGCACTCTTTAAAGTTTGGGGTGACCAAATTTAATATATTGATTTCAGGTTAAACTCGCTACTTTAATATAGCATTTAAGGAAGATGTTGAATGAATGTATTGTTGAGTCAATGGGAATTAGAACAACACATTGTCTGGCTCTTTCACCGGCCATGATTCTGACGCAGATATGCTCAATTTAACAAATCATTTATAATTATTCTTTTAAGTGTTTGATATTCAATAAGTAATATTTTGTTCTGTCAGAGGTCTGTCTGGATCTATATCTTAGATATCTACGGATTATTATTTTATTATTATTATTAGTAGTAGTAGTAGTATATATATATATATATATATATATATATATATATATATATATATATATATATATATATATATATATATATTAATTTAATTTAAATGTAAAACAAACCACTTTAAGGCTTCATTTTAATACTTTATTTCACCAGAGAATTTTATTTTTCTCTGGATCTTCAGACTTCACTTTCGAAGGTGAAACGAAAAAGGAATTTAAAATTTACACTTTTGACGGGCAGTGTTAATCTACTATAAGTTGAATTAGAGGGCCATGAGGAATAGTGTGAGAGACACGGTCTAGTTTCTGGGGGAATAAAAGTATTACAATGTAGTCTTCAAGTGGCCTGTTTTCCATTTAAATCAAATTATTCGCTCTGACTTAACACTGAGATCTCAGTATTTCATCCTTCTTTGGATTATCCATACGGATTACCAAGATTTTCGTTACTTCATTTCATATATATATATATATATATATATATATATATTTGAGGAAAAATATAATTTTAAGGTATGCTACATTTATGGTTTAAAGTGTTCAATATCAAGGATAGAGCGAATGTAAATATAAAATTGGACATTGAAGTCAACGTGCAGAGGCGTTTTATGCTAAATTCAATCGTTAGGCCGTTATGGCCTTGACTTCAGTGTCCACTTTTATATTTATTTGGGTCTTGACTTCACTGTCCACTTTTATATTTATCTGGATCTTGACTGCAATGTACACTTTTATCTTTATCTGGGCCTTGACTTCAGTGTCCATTTTATACACACACACACACACACACACACACACACACACATATATATATATATATATATATATATATATATATATATATATATATATATAAACACGGCATTATATAATACCCAAATTTTGTATGCCCTCATATTGAAAAAAGTATATTGTAATAAAATTGACATCTCAAATCACGATAACGTCTGAAATCAAATATGCAAAAGAAAGAAGAAAAAAAAAGAGCAGCAGAGTGTTGTGTCATCGTCTACAATTTCTCTTCCTGCTGATGTCGTTATCAGCATGTCAACTTTTTCGTCCTGCCCACTGGTCTCTTTTCGCAGTAAACAGAAAATAGATTTGCAATTTTTATTCTTATTTTACTTTTATGAATACGGAAAACAGTGATTTTTTGGCATGTCTGCGTCTTACTTTTACCCTTTGCCTCCTGAGTTAATAAAATAAAAAAAAATTCATTTGATTATAAATGTCATCATTGCAATCATTTATAAAAATATTGAATGGAGAAATATGGAAATACACATAGATACATTGCTGTGCAAATGTGTGGTTTCGCGTTTCATTTCTTTATATTTGGCTAGGAAAAAAATAGGTGATATGCTTTATTGAAACAAACGCCAGCATGCAATGAAATACTGTTATATTCCGTGCTAATAGGAATATGGATTGAATAAATAGTAACAGGTTTATTGTAGAAACCAATACAACAAGCAAGAAAGTAATAGTTATGCGCACGGTCGTCGCAAGTCAGCACAGTTGTGTGCGTGCTGCTATCGGAAGGCTGCTAGTTCTTGCAGATCCCAGCTCGACGCTATTTAGTAACTCCCCCACGCATCACATGTGGCAGAAGGCCGAATTTAAAATGGGGTTCCCGAGCCTGTAGGCTCAGCCCCCAAATCCCCGCAAACCCCGCATAAACGAGATCGGGTCTGTCTACCTCCCCGGACGAAACTCTGCCCTTCGGCATAGCCTCGTCCGGGTTCCTTTCTGCCTGAAGGCAGAGAATTCTAATACTGCAGCTGGGAAAGATCTCAGCTCGACGCTATTTAGTAACTGCCACACGCAGTCACATGTGGCACAAGACCCAATTTAAAGTGGGGTTCCCGAGTCAGTAGGCAGAGAGTTCGACTAGCACAGCTCGGAAAGATCCCAGCTCGACGCTATTTAATAACTGCCCCACGCAGTCACATGTGGCACAAGGCCGAATTTAAAGTGGGGTTCCTGAGCCCGTAGGCTCGGCCAAAAAATCCCCGTAGACCCCACATAAACAGGATCGGGTCTGTCTACCTCCCCGGACGAAACTCTGCCCTTCGGCATGGCCTCGTCCGGGTTCCTCTCTGCCCGAAGGCAGAGAGTTCGACTAGCGCAGCTGGGAAAGATCCCAGCTCGACTCTCCTGTCCGTTGTCCTAACGGATACTTATAGGTGGTTACCACCTATAGTGCCGCCACTCAGGGGTGTGGCAGGATATTCCATCACATCAATATCTTAACGAATGTCATCAAATACATTTTTTTTTTGTAATTGCTTTAAATAGTTTTCAAGTATAGTTTGCTAGCTTCATGAAGGACATTCTAAAAGTCTTTAGATGTTGGCTTCCTTCCCAATAAAACCTATTTTTATGTGGGTTCAGTGAACTTCAGATGGGTCAAGAGAAGGGTTAGACATCCTGCGCTATCTTTTAGGTGATAAGGTGGAGTTTTTCCCAGATTTCTTAAGAATATGGCTTTCAAAGATAGTTCCACGACAGTAGATAGGTTTTTTAGAACTTCCACTTCTTTCCTTTTGTCTAGTTTCTTGAAACCTTTCGCGCACACACAGAACACCATATCGAGATATCACACTTATTTAAACTAATATTATTTTTTAGGCTCAAAATTACTGTTTTATGTCAAACTGTGTTATCTTTCGGCTTGTTTTGAGGACAAAACGCCGACAAAGAAATAGAAATAAATTGATATGTCTAAATAGGCAAATTGAACATTAGAACAAAGTCACTTAAATCGATCTGGTACCAAATACAATACTCATCTCAGCAGAAAAATAACATATCTTCACATTTGAAGAAATTTGCCTAGTTACGTTTTCACTATTTACTTCCTTTCACGGAAGTCTTGAATACACCGAAAATTTTGCCATAATAACTGGCAGTGATTTTGTCACGAATCACACAATTGATAACATTAGGTGGATACCCATTATCGCATAAAGTTTTCGGTATAAAACTGATCTCACTATCGAAGAACACCTCAGAACAGGTCATCGATGCCCTATGTTTTTGGTAACTTTAGATCAAATTAAATAATTTTGCTCACTTGTTTGCTAGTATTCCTGTTGTGAATAGGTTAACTGTTATTTTTCTCGTTTAAGACTTAAAAGTTGTCAAGATAGCCAGCCTGAATGCGAAAGGCTTGAAGATTCGGAGTAAGGCTGCCCGCCTGCTCCGTGACCTCTTGTCGTTCGGAATGGATGCCGCCGCAATCCAAGAGACCCACTTTGCAGCGTCGATGCGAGTGTACTGTCTAAGGACTTTGTCGTCTATTCAGTATACGGGGACCGAGATGTCAGAGGGATTTCTTTGTTGGTTAGCCGTACACTGGATGCGAGGGTGAACCTTCTTCATATCGATAACAAGGGCCGGTTGATTGTGCCCGTGAAAAGTTATTCGGTTCGAGTCGTTGCAGTTTATGTGCCCAACGACCGGGAGGAACGTGTCTCGTTTTTTCGGTGGTTGGGACCGTTTCTGGTGGATTCAAAGCGCCTAGTTTTAATGGGTGGTGTGTATGGGGCTGGGATGTCGTCCTGAACCCCAAATTAGACAGGGGGCGGGGAGTTATCGGGAGGACAGGCGATCGTAGGTTGATCTGATCGGCGAGTTTCGTCTCGGGGATAGATACCGGCTTGATCACAGCGGTGGGGACGTGGACGTGGGCTCTTAATTGGCCTTCTACCCAGGTACCTAACTACCTGGATAGAATGTTAGTTAGTAGAGCCGATGTAGATTTACAAGATTGTCCCACATTCCACTGGTTAGGCTATTCGGACCACAAACTTGTTTGTGCCCAGATGACGTTATATTGTAGGCCTGGAATGGCTAGATACTGGAAGTTCATTCTGTCTTTACTGGACTGGCGGGACTTCCAGGAACAACTAACTAGTGTAATGCAGCGGGTACTAGTGGGGGCGGTTATCAGGAATAGTTCCTTCACCACCAAGTTTAGCAAACAGCTCGCACTAGATATTGCTAACAAGGTGAACGCTCTTAAGGATAGTCTTTCCCGAGCAGTGGCTGAGGTATTTCCTAGAGATATCCCTAGGTAGAGAGGCCCTGATGCGTTTGACTAACGAGCGCTATATGGGTAAAGTAATTAGACGTAAGTTAAGCAAAATGTTTTCTGAAGCTATGAATATGAGCGCAGAATTGCTCAAGGAAGAGTTCCGTCCAGGTTCTGGTTTAGACATTCGTGAGGTCAAAACTCTAGAGGGGCATACTCTGAGGGCCACTGTCGACATGTGCGAGGCATTTCTGCGGCATTTCGAGTGTCGGTTTACCAAGTTACATAGTTATTTCGCTGACTTTACCCGGCTTACGCCGACTGAAGCGGTTAACTGCCAGGGTGAGATTACAGAGGGCAAAATCTACGCGGCATTGAAAATGGTACGCAGAGGCTGGGTTGTTTGAGTCCGGATGGTTTGCTTTCTAAATTGTACTTGAGGCTGTCGCGCATCATTGTCCCGATTTTATCATGTGAGAATAATCATTTTGAGAATAATCCCATCGGATCTCTAGGCGTGTGATCACGCTGTTGAAAAAAGGCGAGGGTGTTGGGCGGGATTTAGATGAATATAGGCCTAACTCTGCTAAACAGAGTTAAAGATTATGGCCAAGATACTGACGGAGCTTTTGAAGTTAATTGCCGAGACTCTGTTAGGACTTGAGCAGACTTGTTCTGTGAAAGTCGAACAATTAAGAGCAACCTACATTTGACTCACACGATCATAGAGGGTTGAAAAAACGGCGATGAGTCCGCGGTGACCATTCTGGATCAGTCCAATGCATTTGATATGGTTGAACATCGTTAGCTGGCTGCTGTACTGCAGGAGACTGGATTCGAATCTAGATTCTGCTGCTGGATTATCTTGCTGTATCGCTCCCCCAGTGCTGTGATACATGGGAACGAAAAGCTGTCGGGCGCTTTTAAGCTGTCTCCGTCGGTTCGTCAGTTGTCCAATGTCGCCCCTACTTTACGCTTCGGTGGTGGAGCTTCTCCACCGACTACGGGACAGGGCGTACCGTCCGGCTTTACGTGGAATCGCTGTCCCTGGAGGGACTCGAGTCAGGGTTTCTGCGTACGCCGATGAAGTATTTACTTTCGTGTCGTCCCGCAGCTACATTAATATGGTACTGAAGGTCTTGAACGGTACAAAAATGTGATAGGGAACAAGATTAACCGCGACAAGTTTTCCGGCTTTGGCTGAACGGACGGTCGTGTCTGCATTCTTGGAGTGTGATTTGGTCCCGACCTCTAGCTGGAGAAAAAATGGTCAGCAGTACAAGGAAATAACTCGGACTTAGCGTCAACGGACGTTGCCCGTGAAGGGCAGGACGGAGGGGGCATGTGTCACTTACTTCTTTCTGGTTGTCCTTTACCCTTTGTCTTTACTTCCTCTCTGTAAGCGACATCAGATAGTGCTTGAGTGCTTCTTATCCTCTACTTTATGGTGGCGCAAGCATAAACTCTACAGAGTAGTCTGTGCACAACGTCCGTGCTATGGAGTCTACGAATGCTGCACAAACTCACAAAACTCGCCTCGAGGCTGGCTTACCTACGCCAATCATTGACAGGAGATTCGATTATGGCGGGGATTGTAAGGGACGCCTTCCTTTGCCTCACTATCAGTCCTCCAATCTCTTGGGTTGTGCACCATCGTAAACCCTGGGATCAATCGGATTTCCTTCGCGAGTGTGGATCGGCCTTGAGGGCCATTTCTCGGTTCAGTTACCTTTCTCGGCCTAGGAGAGACTTCTATCGAGGGAGGAGTCGCGAAGTATCCGCTATGTGAGCGACTAGATTAGGAGGATTCGCTCCTGGTTTTGGATGCCAACGACGGATTTACTCAGCAACTCTGGCGGCTGGTTCAGAATATGCTATCTCTCCATGACAAGGTCTATATATGGGGATTGGCGGATTTGCCAGAATGTGAACGATGTGACCTTGGCATATAAGAAAAGGCTTCGCACGCCTTTTCCATTGTCGTTGGTTTCGCTCCCTATGCGACCATGTCGGCGAGTTGAAGGCTCGTCTCACTCGTGTTCATTGATCGTACGTAAGCATGTGACAATGTGTTGCTCTTTATTCTGGGGTGAAACGGCTGGTGATTCTATTGCTGCTGGCCACAGCCCGAATGGTGATTTGGACGACGCGACAGAAGGTTTTGCGAGGCAACAGTCTTCCTCATCAGGATCTGATCCGATTTTTTTAGTACTAGCTTAAAATGAAGATTAGAACTGATAGACAACGGTTGATTTCGACAAATTTCAGTAAAAGGTGGGTGACAGCGGCGATCCTGGTTCGCGTGAACGGGGCTAGTCGTGATTTTCTTTTTTGGTCTGCCTAGTCATATCGGGGTGGCTCCAGGTGGAGCCCTCCTCAGGTTATGTTAGACCACATTTTGTGTACCTAGTTAATGTGAGCAAGTGTTGATCCCCGGCCTGTTCCCCTGTTCCCGGCTGCATCTTTTGTTATGATCCAAGTTGAAATTCCTAACCACCACCCACGCCTGGTTTTCATGTCGATTTGGTGAGATTTTTCTCTTCCCTTGGCTGTGTTTATTTTACCCTTTCCCTTTCCCTTTCCCTTAGGAAGAGAGCTTTTTGATTTTGTCTAAAGGCAGAATACAGCGGCCTCGCTTTTTGAGGGCTGGACAGGTTCAACTAGCATTAGTTATCTTTAACGTGTTTGTTTTGATATTTTAGTTTGTTTTTGGGGGGGTTCATCCCCTCTCCTCTCATTTTATATTATGTACAAATTTTTTTATGTACAGCATTTTACAATCATTTAAACATTATGTTATGGAGGGCGTTTTGTAGGTCCTCCCTGAGAGTATGTGGTATTATGGTATATGGAGCATTGATTGGCGATGGATGAGTTTTTGTGGTGAATGTGTCACTTGTAACGAATGAATCGGTCTTGAATCGAATTAGCTAGGTATAGGATAGTAAGCGACGACCAAACACAACCACTCCCCTCCTACTCTCTTCTCGGCCTTGTACCACAATTGTGTATTTTACGCAATAAATCTTTTGGATGGGTTCTCCGTTCTAGCCAATTTACATTCACTTTTTCATTTGAAATTATCAGGGTCGGTTTACATCAGATCTCGCTGACCCACGCTGTGTATACAGCGAAAGTGTTTGCTAGGCCCTTGCTGTGACCCGTCTCTATGTGTTCTTTTCTTGTTTTTCTTCCCCATTCAAATCATTGACTATAATTCATATCTCATATTTATTATATTTTATTTTAAATTTTCCTGGTAAAAGAAATATTGACGAACGGGAGCGAAACCGTTTGGTTTTCTCTACTTTTATTTATTATCCCTCATTATGCCTTGTAATATTAAACTAATCCTTTTAAAGCAATACTCAAGTTCTGTACCACTAAAAATATATTTAGATATCCATCTATCTATCTATGTGTGTATGTGTATTAGCAAGTGAAATATTTAAACTTATATTTACGGTTCAGTGTTTCGAAGATATTCTGTCCGCTCAGCAGGAAGCTAGTAATAATTTACTATTAAACCTCCCAATCAGTCGGTAGTATATTTGTGTAATTCCGTGTCAGGAAGATAAGTTTCAACATTTAATTTAATTTGTTTATATCATTGCTCTTTTTCTTAATACTGAGAAATTTAATTAAAAAAAATGCTTCCCATATGGTTCACACACTCTTTGGGTGCCGTGAGTTCAATAATTGCAGATCTTGGATAAGGGTATTAACAGGAGATGATTGATAACTGACAGGCATAAGACATGGCACGTGGAACTAGAACAGTCTACACCAGTATCAGTTCGACATTCCAACCACCTGAAGAAGGCCGGAGCGTACAACGTTGTGATAAATATGGTGACAAAGAGGAGGACAAAGAAATATTTGAATATCTATTTCCATGTGCCATATTTAATGGCTGTCAGTTATCTCTTGTTAATTCCCTCTTCAATTCTCTATTCCCTTAACCGGGTATTGAACTTTTAGGGTCCTGTCTCTGAATCTAACAAACGACTTTATCCACTGTGCCATGTGTCCTTGAAAACATCTGTGTATGAATTCCTGGGTATTATAAACCTAATATCATCAGCAACCTTTTTTTACCAGTGCTCATATTTCAATTTTTGCTGTTATCTTTACATGTTCTTACCAGAGTTCATATTTCATTTTTTTTTTGTTATTATCGCTTTTCTATGGCACTCCTTATTACTGGTTCCCGTATTGTATTCATTTCTATGCTTGGTCGGCTCAGGAGATTTTTGTAGCAGAAGAAGGCCGGAGCGTACAACGGCCGAAACGTTGTGATAAATATAGCGTCAAGGATGAAGACAATAGTCCGAATTATATAGAGTACATAATACCTCATATCAGAAATATAGACACATACTGGACAGAGTTACCTTCGAATATTTCTTTTATATTTATTATCGCTCATGCATTTCGTTAATATAAAAAATTGTTCAAAGAGAGCTTCGCTAGATTTTTCAAAATTACATTTCCGAAGTGAGACATGCAACTGTCTTGAATCAACTATCCATTCCTTTATACGAATGCTAGAGAAACTACATAAGAAATTAAGAACGTATTCTTTGTCTGCCGTATTAATAATATATGCATAAAAATGTAATGTCTTACAATGTTGTGCCTACTTCAAATTGATCAACCGAAGATAAGAGCTATTCTTTCCCGTATTGTCTTTTGTGAATATGCTTAAAATTAATCTTAGTATTTTTCTCAAACAACTTCTCTTGGCATTTCTGCAGAAAAATGACAACAACTAAAGTAAGAAACAATTTTCACGACATGGAAATAAAAACGTGTTTTAAACATTTCAGCACTTTCCTGATTTTCACCGAGTTTATGAGCAGCATATTCAAATATTTCTTTTTCCGATTCTTCGATTAGTACTTGTACAGTTAATATCTACACATTTTCTTTGAGTAAGACATAAAGTTTGTAATATATGTTCAAAAAAGAGTGTTTGTTTTATTTTATTTTAACGGCATATCAAAACCTCTATGGGTTAATAAATGCCGAAATCTATACAACTATTACTAGAGTAGGTGATATGTATTTTATGTTGTAATTTTGTTATATTTTGGAATGGATTTTGATTTAAGACATTGTCGGATATTATATGCATGAATGTTATGTATGAGTTCTTTCATGTTGGTTTTTGGTGATATTTCTTACCGGCCTTTCAACCTCTATGGGTTATTTAATACGAAAATCTCTATAATCTGAACCTAATTTTAAGGCTTCAACAAAATATATTTTGAACGCAATTGTATACTTTCAGCTACAGATAAATGTTATTACTGATTATTTTGCACTAAAAATGTATTGTTGGACATTCTTTTATAAAAAAAAGTATCGTTGGTCCTTTTTTATATAAAAAATATATTGCAAATATTTTTACTCTGAAAAATGTATTTTTATGCTTTCATGGGGATTTGTTTGGGAGTTCACTATTTTTTCATAACTGGGACCCTAACAGATGCTACTACCCCGGGTTATTGAGGACCTGGAAGTAACAAAAACAATTAAGAGGTGATTCCACGCTCTTCAAAACCTCTAATCTCCCTATCAGAGTTCTTGCTGCAGGATGTAGTTTATCGTCATTCACAGGACTCTACTACAAGACGATAAGATATCCCTTGACATAGACGACTGAACAAGAAAAATCTATCTCTTACGTTAAATAAAATGTTCAGTCCTAAATTCATCAAATTTTACAATTATATTTTATTTTTAGAGAAAACAATTCTTACTAATTAACCCATAACTGGCGGAGAACAGGTGGATTCATATCTTTTTAAGGGTATCTGTCTATATGTCAAGGACACATGGCACAATGGATAAAGACGTTAGTTAGATCCAGTGACAGGGCCCAAAGACTGTGAGTTCAATACCCCGGCTAAGGCAGTGGGGAACTTTCAGAGGGAAATTAACAGGAGAAAACTGATAACTGACATCCATTAAACATGGCACGTGGAACTAGAACAGTCTATTCCAGTGAGCCAAATTAAGGGTTCAGTTCGACATTCCAACCACCTGAAAAAGGTCGGAGCGAACAACGGCCGAAACGTTGTAATAAATATGGCGACAAAGATGAGGACAATAGCCCGAATAATGTAAATAAAGATACCCAAGGGTATTTGCACATAAGTGACAAACCCGATTGGAACTGTAACTCAGCTCTCTGATTAATAATTCCAGACCATTATCCATTGCACCACATCCAAACTTACAGCATCTGTTGTTCCCAAGCGGTCACCCTTCTAGTTATTGACCAGGTTCGACATTGCTTAACTTCAGTAATTTTACGGGAAATGGTGTTTCAGCGTGATGTGATCGTAAGCCCTGAAAAAAAAAGTGCATCGACTAAATTACAGTAGAAATGATGTGTAAAACTAAGTTATTATCCATTTCTCTGCAGCAAAGCATTTGATATATTATAAAATTTAATTAGTTTAACACAAGGTGATAGTTTTGGATCAACTATTTAAACCTCGAATGCACTAAGGCTTTAACAAATTGATAACCACTGATATTTGACGAAGGATATAACATTTTATGGTTTAAACTTAGTCTGTCGCAAGGATATAGCATGCTCTGGTTTTCACAACGACATTGTCAATCATTACGCTTTTATTTCTATAGTTATTGCTTTGCTTCGCGTTCCTTTTAATATTTAGTCTAAATTTCTGTCTAGGCATATCTTGTCGCTTAACTTGGCACAATAGGCTGAAGAATGGTAAACGGCTGACAGATCGACTTGTTATATGACATCCGCTTAAAATTAAATTAACCTTATCCCAAATTAAGCTATACTTGAAAAATTAATGATACTTCTAGATTAACAAGCTAATCTAGAGAAACAACTATCATTACAGAGTCCCTTAGACTTGTGACTTTATCACAGATTATCATGTACTGTGTGAGATAAATATAACGTTATATACGAACGTTTCTAGCATACGTTACTTTCTAAATATATAGAAATCGTTTAGTGATAAATACCAAGTGAGTTTATTTTATTTTTAGATTCAGTGATGGATTTCATGACATGCCAACACTTGTTGGATTGTTTTAAAACTGAATTCAATCATTTTCATTTATTTATTTTCTTTTATCCTTATTTCTTTTATCCAGAATAAAATATGTCTGTTCGGAAACATCATAACAAATTAAGTTTTAAAGTAAGTTTTTTTTCATTAATTGCTACTGAGAATATTTCTATATCTTTTCTGTGTGACGATAAACTACGTCCAACAACAAGGCTTCAGATAATGTTTTCGGAAAAATAATGTTGCCAGCTATACGTTTTGTGGCAAAAATAATGTTGCCAGCTATACGTTTTTTGGCAAAAATAATGTTGCCAGCTATGTGTTTTTGAAAAAATAATGTTGCCAGTTATACGTTTTTTTGAAAAAAAAATGTTGTCAGCTATACGTTTTTTGGATAAAATAATGTTGCCAGCTATACATTTTTTGGCAAAAATAATGTTGCCAGCTGTACGTTTTTTGGCAAAAATAATGTTGCCAGCTATATGTTTTTGAAAAAGTAATGTTGCCAGCTATACGTTTTTTGTAAAGAATAATGTTGCCAGCTATACGCTTTTGAAAAAATAATGTTGCCAGCTATGTGTTTTTGAAAAAATAATGTTGCCAGCTATGTTTAATAGTACTGTATATTTAATATATGTATAGGTATGTATATATATATATATATATATATATATATATATATATATATATATATATATATTAATTTGGCATTAAATGACCCACAGTGGTTGATTATGCCATAAAACCCAACCAAACTACCTATATCTTTTCTTTTTTTTCTTTTTTTATATGTATATATCTTGTGCTAATAATTCATCAATAAAAATCTCCCGACAGATCCTCATGTTTTGGAGTGAAGATCTACTTCCTTTATTAGCAGGACATCTGTATCGCCATTTTCGAATAGGTCCATCATGTCTTTCGTGCAGCGACATTGTTTCTAGTTTATGGCGAGATTGCCGCATTCGATCATAAACTATTTATTTGTATATAAGTGTCTGACATATTTTGATCCCATCCTCCAGCTTGATGTATGAAAGTGTGTGATTTTCCTAAGTCTGGTGCGAAGTGAGGACAGGGTGAATTTATTTTCATGTTTATCCGGCTCTTCGTGTCCACATTCCTATAGGGTACCTCACTTAAAAAAGCTTGATATATATGTTGTTACACCAACTGGCGTCTCTGCAAGAGCGTACTGAACAATAGCAAACCCTCTATACCTCCTTCGTTCAACCAGTTTGAGGTCCTGACCTCTTCTGTCGACAAGGCTGAATGCTTTGCTCGGAAATTCTCATTCAATTCAACGTTCGACTCTTCCGGTGTATCCATATCCGATTTCCCCATTCGAACTGAGGCTCACTTGAGCGACTTGCCATCATCGGTATTGGACATTATCTCTAAATTAGACCCCCACAAGGTTAGTGGTGGAGATGGGATACCAGCCATTGTCCTGAAGAAATGTGCGCCTGAACTGGCCCCTGCCTTCTCCAAATTATATAACTACTGCCTCAATGAATCTTGTTTTCCAGACTGTTGGAAGTCCTCATCCGTTGTTCCTGTCTTTAAGAACTCTGGAGACCCTTCTGACCCTTCTAATTACCGCCCTATCAGTCCCCTTTTATTCTTCGGCAAAGTCTTTGAAGCTTTAATCAACTCCGAAGTGGTTATGCACCTTATACCCCATGATCTGTTCTCCAATAAAGCAATATGGATTCCGCTTTGCCCGTTCTACAGCTACGCGGATGACACCACAATTTATTCCTGCCTCAAAAACAAATCTAGTCTCGCTGACAAAACTCGCCTGGTCGTGCGTCTCGAAAAGGACCTCCAATCGATTGTAAACTGGGGCACGAATTGGCTGGTCAACTTCAACGCTTCTAAGACAAAACTGCTCTCTATTAATCACCACAGAGATCCTTCCCTTCCCTTCCCTTCCCTTCCCTCCATTAGATTGTCTGACGCTCAACTTGTCGAGAGCAACTCTCTGAGGCTTCTCGGTCTCACGTTGACTGCTGACCTAAGATGGAATAAATACATTGAGTCAACTGCCTCATCCACTGCAAGGAAAGTTGGCTCCCTGAGCCGCGCCAGGAAGTTTTTCTCCCCGGAGTCGATCCTCCAGATCTACAAATCAACAATTCGCCCTTGCATGGAGTATTGCTGCCATATATGGTCTGGTGCCCCTTCTGTTTGCCTCGGGGTACTTGATAGGCTCCAGAGGCGGATATGCAATGTAGTTGGCCCTGCCCTGGCGTCTCGTCTACAGTCACTTTCTCACAGACGCGCCGTCGCCTCCCTCTGTTCTACAAATACTTTCATGGAAATTGCTCCGAGGAGCTGCATTCGCTGATTCCCAGACGTCATGAGTTCAAGCGCCACACGAGGCTGGCATCCCGCTCTCACCCCTTCACTGTCGAAACTCCTAAATGTAGCCGTCTCTTCTACTCTAATTGCTTCATGTCTCGCACCTCTCGCCTGTGGAACTCCTTTCCCTATTCCTGTTTCCCTGTGATCTATAATCTACAGCTATTCAAGTGTAATGTCAATTGACATCTCCAGTTGCCTTGATCTATCCACTACCCTCATCCTTTCTTCTACCACTCCTATCTGATCTTGCTTTAAATTTTCTCTAACCTCTTGCGTCCTAGTGGCTTCCCGCCTTGCTTGGGGTGAAATGCTTTAAAAAAAAATGTGCTTACGGTCATAACTGAAATTGTTTGCCTAGCACTTCATAATAACGGAGAATATCGTGCCGTGGCTCTTGATTTCTCCAAAGCATTTGATAGGGTTTGGCATGCCGGCCTTCTTCGCATGCTTCAGGGTTATAGAATATTAGGTCGATAGTTCGACTTGATGCAATCATACCTGTCGAACCGTACATTGAAGGTCGTTCTCAACGGATTCTCCTCCAGCTCCTATCCCACGAACGCAAGTGTTCCCCAAGGCTCTGTCCTAGGCTCTACTCTGTTCCTTATCTTCATTAACGATCTTCCTGATGTCATAGATTCCCAAGTAGACACCTATGCGGACGACACTACTATGTACTCCTGCCACAAAAACAAATCTAGTGTCGCCGACAAAACTAACCAGTTTGTCTTGAAAAGGACCTCCAATCGGTTTTGAACTGGGGCAGGAATTGGCTGGTTAACTTTAACACCTCAAAAACAAAACTGCTCTCTATTACTCACCAGACAGGACCATCCCTGCCTCCCATTAGAATGTCTGACGCTCAACTCCATGAGAGTACCTCTTTGTGACTGCTCGGTCTCACATTGTCTGCTGAGCTGAGATGGAACGAATACGTTGAATCAATAGCTTCGTCCACCGCTAAGAAAGTTGGCTCCCCGTGCCGCGCCAGGAATTTTTTCTCGCCGGAATCGATCCTTCAAATCTACAAATCAACCATTCGCCCTTGCATTGAGTATTGCTACCATATATGGCCTGGAGCTCCTTCAAATTGTTTCAAGATACTTGATAAAATCCAAAGACTGATATGCAATGTAATTGGCTCTGATCTGGCATCTCGAATGCAGCCGCTCTCACAGACATGCCGTTGCCTCACTCTGTCTTTTTTACAAATACTTTCATGGTAACTGCTCCGATGAGCTGCTTTCGCTGGTTCCCAGACTTCATGAATTTAAGCGTTCAACTAGGCTGGCATCTCGCTCTCACCCTTTCACTGTCAAAACTGTTAAATATAGCCGTCGCTTCTACTCCAATAGCTTCATGTCTCACACTTCTCGCCTGTGGAACTTCCTCCCCATTTCTTGTTTTCCTGATAACTATAATCTCCAACTATTCAAATGTAACGTCAGTTGACGTCTCCAGATGTTCTGATCTATCCCCTAACCTTCTCTTAATCATTTCCTCTATCATTCCTATTTGATCTCGCTCCTACTCTGAAACCCTTTGCGTGTTAGTAGCTTCCCGCCTTGCTTGGAGCTGTTAACACATTTTTTTTCTAGAAGAGTTTAATCATTTTAGCCCACAGCCGATTTCGTTTGGTGTGTTCTCTCTGATTTAGCACTCGTATACGGTCGCCTCTAGGTTGTCAGGGATGCGCTTTCCGTGTAGAGAAAGTAAACAAACAAAATATATAAGTGTTAATTCTTAACCCATTCCCTGCTAGGTGCCCCATTTGGGGATCTGTTAAAATTAAACTCACTACATGTTATCCCTTGTATTTACATTGAATTGCTTACATACATTGCATTTGCAGAGGTATATCTTACAACACTTAGCCTTTAAAGTTTTTATTATTAGCCGTAAGAAGATACTTTCTGTCGAAATTTTACATTTCACGATTAGAAAAATAATGACTATTTTGAAAAGTATTTTTTATTATTTCTAATCAATATTATTTTTTGAAATTTATAAACATGTTTTTAGTTTCTATAAAAACGACAATGATAACTACTGAAATTAAACATAAGTAACAAATAAACTCCTAAGTCTTTTGTCTGGGCCAAAAATGCGCTTTAAAAAATTTGCAAGTTAATGGGTTAAATATATATAAAAAAATACATAATTTCTTATAGTTGTGTAAAGTAATGTACTAAATTCTGTGAATATTCCAGTAAATGATTATGTGAAACAGGCAAAATTCTTCTGTATCTATGGCGGAATGATGACTGACGCGGGTACATTTCTCTCCTATGTCTTTTTCAAAATCATCCTGTAATAATATATCTGTTACAACGTCTATTTTATGTATCGTGGTCACTGCACCAAACAATTTTCATGATTGATTATAAAAGCAGTAAAAATCAGTTAATTATATTATGTAACAATTAGAAAGTCTTGCTCATTATTACTGTCTTACTTACATTTCTTTAGGGCAGCATTTCCCAAACTTTTCTCAACCCCTTTAGGCACAAACATTTTGTTAACCCCCACTGTCAAACTAAATTATACTTAATTCATCTTTCATAGCAAGATAACACTTAGATATTAGTGCAAAAATAATTTTAATATTGTTTTCATTTCTATTATAAATTCCAATGGTTAAAATAAAAAAAAAAACTTTAAATTGATAGCTTATCTCAATGTTTTCAATGCGATGGTTGACTTTGGTGTTTATTGGCTTAGGCTCTTCCACTAGGTTCCATGCTTCCATGAAGTAATCATAGATCACCTAGTTTTGTAATTTGCAGGGGGTTTCTTTTGTTTAGTAAGAGGCTCTGTGACTGCGTTGCAACTACATTCAGCCATATTGGAAGTTGAAAAAGCAATAAAGAAAAGTTAGCTTTCCACAGCACTTTCAGAAGTTTCATTTTATAGCCAATATTGAATAATATTTGAAAATCTAAAAAAATGGATTCATGCCTACCACCAACTGTGTATGTTCACCGTCCCACCCACCATGAAATAAACAAAAAACTCCCAGTTCCCCCTTTCAAAATAACAGAACCCACAATGGGGTGCTATCGCCCACATTGGGAAACACTGGTTTAGAGGATGATTTTCTATGTTTTAATATAGAGATAAGTTTTTTATTGATAATTTATGTGTAAAGGTTGATTGTTTATAGTCAGTAATAACTCACAGCATCATACCTAGATGTATATTCACAGAGATATGAAAATACTTAGCAAGTGATATACATATATATATATATATATATATATATATATATATATATATATATATATATATATAATTTATTAAAAAATTATAACATAAACATGGTATAACATCACTACAAAAATAGCCATTTTGTTTCAATTCTTCTGGTGTCTTCTCAATTGATGGTGTTGAATGTAGAAAAATATGTACACACACACATATATATATATATATATATATATATATATATATATATATATATATATAGATAGATAGATAGATAGATAGATAGATAGATAGATATCAATTTAAACGTTATTTTTAGTAAAAATTCATAATTATGTAGGCGTTCCGATTATTCATTAAACAGTATATTTATTTATTTTCCTCTATAGGCCTGAATATTAGAAGGTTCGAGAAACCTTGTTGAAGAAAAAAAAAAAAAAAAAAAAAAAAATATATATATATATATATATATATATATATATATATATATATATATATATTGTCTATATACTATTATCCTCATCTTTGTCGCCATATTTATTTCAATGTTTCGGCCGTTGTACGCTCCGGCCTTCTTCAGGTGGTTGGAATGTCGAATTGGACCCTTTATTTCGCTCACTGGGGTAGATTTTTCTGTTTCCACGTGCCATGTCTAATGGATGTCAGTTATCATTTATCTCCTGTTAATTTCCCTCTCCAAGTTCTCCACAGCCTTAAACAGGTATTGAACTCACACTCTTTGGGTTCTGTCACTGGATCTAACTAAGGACACAAGTAGATAAAGACATTCTAACCACCCGAAGAAGACCGGAGCGAACAACGGCCGAAACGTTGTAATAAATATGGCGACAAAGGTGAGGAAAATAGTCCGATTAATGTAAATAATAACTCATCTCAGAAATATAGACAGATACTAACAGATATAAATATATATATGTATATATATATATATATATATATATATATATATATATATATATATATATATATATATATATATATAACGAAAGTGATGATAATTGGATTCATGTGTGTAACTGCTATCTGAATTACGGTGGGGGTATGCTGCACGATAAGTTGAGATGTTGGAATAATTGCCTAGGTATATCAACCCATGCATGTGTTCCAGCGTTGTCTATAACTAAGTGTGTTCGGCATGACTACAGGAAACGTTCTGAGATCTGCTACATTGTGTCTACACTCTCAATGGAATCTAATTCTGGTGGGCACGTGGATCAATAAAATAAACTGAAAAACATCGAATTACTTCAGGAACCAGTTAAGATTCAACTACGCAAGTTGCAGGCGTTGCGTTTTCTTCACTAAGAAAAATAGAGAGTATAAGAGAGTACCATAAGATCTGTGTTTTTCTCCCTTCAAGACAGACTTTAGTTTTCCAGTAAGTTTGTTGAATACCGTAGGACAGTGATTCCCAGTGTTTTTTGTTTGTTTTTTGTTTTTTGTTTTTTTGCCTCATTTTCACAATGAAAATTTGCTCTCGACTCATCAAATTTTATATGATAATAATTACTTTTAAAAATAAAATAAACAGAGAAGGGGTTAAAGAGAGATAAACGCAGATTCGCTGTCAGAACATTATCATTGATAACTCTCTCCTCCAATTTGTGGAGCCTAGTTACTATATTATTATTACTTGATATAATGCAAAAATATCAAAGTGATAAAATCGGTGAATAATTGTTCATAACTGTTTATACTGGGACTCATGCATGCAATTACAATTAATCCATAATAATATATTTTGAAATCATATTCATTTTTGACATATAAATTTTTTAAAACTGTTTCTAAATCTTTGATTGGCTTTCAATCATTCCGCCTCACCTGCTATCCTCTTCTGCCGTACCTATCATGCGTGTTGCACCGTTTAGGAACCACGGTCATAGGAATATAACACACACTATTACAAAGTTACCAGCAGTTTGAGCAAAGACAGGCTGAAACCATACATTCATTTGGTCTCAACCAAACACGAACCCGACAGTTTGAAATAAAAAGCTAGAAAATTGTCTCGTTTGACCAATAATTATATTATCTGGCCAAGGTGATATGCATTAATAGATGGCGTAGTGCCAATAATAAGTAATCTTGGTGGTCAAAGATTAGGCAACTCTATGGAATATACAATGTATTGCCCAGCATTGAATTTGAGTGGGTTCCCCTTTGTTGACTGGTTAACATCCTTTCCAACCGCCAACAATCTAATTCTTCTGTCACCTAGAGGCAGTTATAGTTTTCAATCGCCACTGATATAGGCCAAGAATTCACGTGTTCCTAGTATACACTTGACACTCGTTGATATAGTGCTTCATCTCTATTGATTCAAAAATCACTCGCCGGTCAGTGTTAAATATTGTCCGCTTCCTGTCACAACCATAGCTATATTACTGTTTTTGGCAATTCATTTTATCGAGAAGATCAGAGTGACTTCATGTATTCAAAAACATATAATGATAATACGGATTTAGATAAATTGAGTAAGATGTACAAGCTGCTTAGATGATCAGGTTGCGTTAAAATAGAAACATCTTTTATTTATGAAAATCTACTTAAAAGCAGCGACCACTTGGGAAAACCAAACATCATGGCGACAGATGTGTTAAACATAAGACAGATTTTCAGTCTATATGTGAGTGCATATATTCATATATTTATATATAGAGAGAAAAAGATCGAAATGCTTGAGAGCGCGTACACAGATACACACATATATAGAGATGAAGAAATATAGTTTTAAGGTATGTTACAGGTATGTTACATGGATGGGATAAAGTGCTCAACATCAGAGATAAAGCGTATATAAATATAAAAGTGAACATTGAAGTCAAAACTCAGAGGCGACAGGCTGTTTCATGTTAGAAACGCATAAAACAGTCTGTTACCTCAGATTGTTGACTTCAGTGTTTCAGTGTTAGCTCTATCTCTGATATTGAGCGCTTTCTAATAAGTACCGCGCATATAATATATAAATAATTATATATATATATATTTATTTATATTTATATACACACACTGTTCATATATATATATATATATATATATATATATATATATATATATATATATATATATATATGTATATCCAAGTAAGATATGAACAAATGGAGTATAATTCCACAGTCTGTAACATTTAATGTAAAATAGGGCTCAATACAGAGTAGAGCTAAATATTACTAATTATCCCAGATTAAAACAGAAAACATGTCAAAAATAGTTACACAATAGCAATCGTTATTTCAACATTACAAATGTGTCCCCTTGAGCGATAGTAAATTACTGGTGTGTGAACGATTAATTTCAAAAGCAGAATGCTTCCTATTTTTTAAAAAGAGAAAGAGAAGACGAAAAAAAAAAAGAATTATTGGTTAATCACGGTAAACCCACAGACCTCATTTTATTTCTGTTCATATATATATATATATATATATATGTGTGTGTGTGGATACTGAGGTCAACACTAAGTGCCGACAGTCTGTTTAGTGTTTGAATTATAAATTAAACTCATTCTGACCCCTAATTATTTCTACTCAATATACGTTTTTTTTTTTTAGTCATTTCACCCCAAGCAAGTGAATAAAGTCTGTAAGACATAAGTGATTTCTGTGTGTGAGAGAATATGAGAAAACTCACTATTAAGGAAAGAGGATAATAAAAGAAGAAAAAATAAGAAGAGAGAAGATAACGATCGAGATTGCATTTAAATTATTGAAGATCAAAGTTGATTGAGAAGCAAGAAGCTGAAAGACAGTTGCATAAGCAAGAAGTGCTAGGAAATAAACTGTTATTATAAAACTTACGATTACATCTGGCCATTCCAACTATAAAATGATGAGACCTAGCCGCCTATCTAGTACTGCGCTTAAATTTATAAAGTCTACGTAACATAGAGGAAAGTTCATCAGAACAATTACCATGAAAATATTTATAGAAAAGATAAAGGTACGTACAGTAGGATAGTGAAAGATGTCCCAAAGGGCGTATTGAAAACAAGACTTTACTAAGAGCTACAAAGCTACATCATTTTCTCGGTTTCTTTCACTCCCATTAGCGCCCCCACCCCCATCATTGCGTAAAATAATTTAAAAATTCAAGGAAGAATGTAAGAGTGATCGAACTTGGGTCTGTGTTAGCTGCCATATTTCCTACTATTCAAGACAACTATAAAAGTCGTTATTATGAATGCTAGTTTTCAAGGCAACCATGACTTTCCCAGTCGAAGCGTTTGTGTAAGAATATCTTCTTTCTCCCGTTTATCTATATACGTTAATATGATTAATACTAATTAATTTTTCACCTGGCAATATTTGATCGAATAACGCTATATTGCTTCAATATTATCATGGAAATGAATCTCAATTGCCTCCAGTAAATTTCGGCCAATAAATATAGGAATCAAATGATCTGATTATTAACAGAATAAGAACGTAAATAACTACACTGAATCCCTTATCATCACTCTCTTATATTTATAGGAACATGTAATATAATATATTATTTATAATTATACATTTACAAGTATTTATACATTTTTCACCTGAAAAAATATTTACTAATTGATGCAGATGTAAATAAGCAATTTCATATAAACAGTTAATTTTCACCTGGAATTAATCTTTCCGGATATCAAAGAACATTTATAATTTGAATCAGTAAGAGTCTGTTGAATTTGTACAGCATATAATAACTAAATAGTGCTTGGAGAATCTATTACAGGATACATTGAGGGCAAGGAGGCGGGAAAACTAGCGAATTTCCTGCCTAACAAATTTGTGTAAATAGATGGCAAAACAGAGTTATATTAAAATAGAGACATTACTACATCTAGCCACCATTTCAACTGTAAAATGTTGAGACCTTGCCGCCAATCTAGTACTGTGCTTAGACACACAAAATCTAGGAAAGAAAGTTCATCAGAAAAATTGCCATGAAAGTATTGATGGTAAAAGCACAGGGAAGCTACGTTACGGTGCAAAACGTACTGAAGCAGAGATACCAGGTCAGAACCAATAACATTGCAGATTCTTGTTCAGATTTTGTCAAGAATATCTAAATATATAGTAGGAGTATCAGACCAGATGTGGCAGCAATATTCAAAGCAAAGATGATAAAAATTATCTATAGCTCGATATATGGAACCAATTCTCTCAGCTGCAGACTTAGCAATTGATTCAAACTACTCTTTCCACTTCATGTCAGCTGAAAACGTTAGTCCGAGAAGGTGCAACGAGGCAATCTCTTGGTGTTTAAAATCAGCGATGCCGATAGAAGATAAAAAGGGTTCTCTCAGATGATTAGAAGAAAACCGTTTCGTTTTTTGAGGCTTTAAAATTAACAAGCCACACCTTGCCGCATTTAACAAC
Organism: Acanthosepion lycidas; assembly: GCA_963932145.1. Classification (NCBI taxonomy): domain Eukaryota; kingdom Metazoa; phylum Mollusca; class Cephalopoda; order Sepiida; family Sepiidae; genus Acanthosepion; species Acanthosepion lycidas. Next base: position 130,997,031 of record OZ010577.1, on the reverse strand, counting down.
ATACTGTAGGTCATTTTTGAGATCGGCTGCCATTTTGACTTTATCGATCCGGTCGGACTTACTGTTGAGACAGGAGTAAATAGTTGTGCCATGAACATAGATATCAAGTTGATAACTGATGGCATCAGAAAGGTCATTTATTAAAATGAGAAACAACGTAGGTCCAAGGATAGAGTGCTGAGAAAGACGTGCATTTATGAAAAAATATCATTTCGAACTTTGATAGTTCAAACATTCGTCCAGAAAAAAAACTATAACCTTTCAACTTGTGAAGAAGACCAGTATGATAAACCCTGTCAAATGCCTTCGAGATATTCAAAACAACAGCCCGAGCTTCATCATTCTTATCTAAATACGTTTTCATCAATAATAGTTAAGACATCAGCAGTTGATTTAGAAAAGCGTAAGTCATATAGCTTATCTGAATGCAGACCCTGCGAGGTGAGATGCTTAATCAATTAAGAATTAATTAGTCTGTAGAAATTTGCCAAAATGTGGTAGACGGTTAAAGCTCAATATTTAAAAGGGTTCGCCAGGGTTCTTAAAGGCTGGAACTACAGAAGAGGATATTCAGTAATCAGGAAAACAAGAAACAGCAATGCATTTATTGTAGGGTTTAAAGAGAACAGGAGCCAACTAAGTAGCACATTTCATAAAGACTATCAGTAAAATATATCCCAAACAGGAAACAAGGAATAAACCTCAACTCGTTCAATAAACATGGATGAAGTACTGAAGGGATGATAGGTTAACTTATCTACTCCTCTTAACCTGTCCGCAGCACAAGAGTCTCAGCGCTTTTGTTGAGACATCTCTAGGAAGGTTGCCGAATATGTTTCTAGATACCATTCAGGCCAAAGCGAATAGATAAGTTTTGTATCTGAAAGGGTATTCACTTTTAAAGTTAAGGTGGCAAGAGTTTCTGCTAATAGTTTTTTTTATATAATGAGGTGATGCGGGTGCTGTTACTATATTCTACGAGAACATCTAAGAATGGGGATTTGTTTTTGACTAAGTTTCGTAGGTAATGTTAAGGACAGAGTTTTTTTTCAAATGTAGTCTTAAGAATATTGCTTTAGTGCTATAATATCTATCTATATATATATACATATATATATATATATATATATATATATATATATATATATATATATATATATATACAGTATTTGCATTATGCGGACCATTGTCCTCATCTTTGTCGCCATATTTGTCACAACGTTTCATATATATTAATTATAAATATTATTAAATTATATATATATATATATATATATATATATATATATATATATATATATATATATATATATATATATAATTTAAGGAAAAACAGACCGCTTTAAGGCTCCATTGTAATATTTTATTTCACCAGAGACTTTTATTTTACCCTGGATCTTCAGACATCGCTTTCAAAAGGTGAAACGAAAAATACTTTTGACGGGCAGTATTAAGCTTATATCAATTGACATGGATGGGATGGTGTGAGGATGGAAGTGTATATATATATATATATATATATATATATATATATATATATATATATATATATATATATATATATATATATATATATATATATATATATATATATATAATTCCCTTCTTTTCTGCCGTGCGACGATGGTCTAGGGGTAAGATATCTGACTGATGTCAAATCAGTTAGGTTTTGATCCCGACTTGAAGCAATCGGACGTCTAGCCACATTGAGGAACTGTGATACAGCGAATCAGTTTATCTTTGGACCACTATATATATGAGAAACTTTTAGAAAAGTATGCAAATAAAGGTATCTATAATTTTCTATCAGAACACTAATATCTGTATTAAATGAAAGAAGAACAGTTGGCGATTTCCCTCCGTGGTAGATATCCATGGCGTGTAAATTACTTGTTATATTTCAAGATAATATTGCACAACAAACAACAACAGATGAACAAATCGTCAGTATGTTCCCAGTACCCCAGTTTACTTTCTTAGTCATACGCTAAATCTCTGTTTTCAAATATATTTTTTGAGAATCGCATTGTTTGCCTATTTTAGCGTTTGTTTACCGTTTCCTTTTCTCCATTTACATTGTGACTATTTACGGCTATAATGACAAATTTGTTGGCTGAATAAAGAAATAGCTAAATTGACTCGGTTCTTTTCATTTGGAAATCGAAGCTCGCTTTGAATATATATGCAGCTTTCATCGCTGTAAAATCTCATGAGGCAATAACCAAGAAAATATGCCGTTCTAATACAGAAAAAAACATTGCAAATGGCTTCATAAACAAGATTGCCCACAAGCAGTAACACATAGGCCTGTGCATGTATCTGTGTGTGTGTGTACTTATATTCCCATATATGCGGGCAGAAAATATGTGTGTATGCACAAGTGTTCATAAATTGCAACGCGATGAGCTACGGAAAAATTCATGACATCTACATCGCGTACACTAGGCGAACATAGCACGGACTGTTGTCACTCGCCATCGTAAACAGTACTGTAAAAACCATTCTTTAGCTACTTCTACAAATAGCTCGAAGGGAAAAATGAAAATAGGTGTAATTTCTTTTTTGTAAAATACCAAACTTTTCAGTAACTTATTCTATACACATATGTACACCCCTTATCTATCTATCTATCTATCTATCTATCTAACTATCTATGTCTCTCTCTCTGTCTGTCTGTCTCATTATATATATATATATATATATATATATATATATATATATATATATATATATATATATATATATTAGGTTGATGCAAAAATAATGTCGTTTTCTCAAATATGTTAACATGTGAGAAAACAACATTATTTTTGCACCAACTTAACATATAGTAGTAGTATGAATTTATCCTGTTCATATTAGCATACTTTGAATTACATAATTTTACGTACAGGCATAAATTGCTTTTATTTTCATATACTATATATATATATATATATATATATATATATATATATATATATATATATATATATATATCTTTTTTGAAATCAAGGTAGTGAAATCGGTTGATTTCCTAATTTTCTATACTTAAAATCTCTACATGCTAATTTCTATTATCTTTTTATATGTGTACTGAGGAGTTTTTTTATTACTTCTGTTCCCTGGTCTAATTCAACTTTAACCATTAACTTATTGTTATATATATATATATATATATATATATATATATATATATAATTTGTTACTAAAAAGTTTGCTATTTTACAAAAAAAAAGAAATATTACCTATTTTCATTTTCTCCTTTGAGTTGTTACTTTGTAGAAGTAGCTACAGAATGGTTTTCACAGTATATATATATATATATATATATATATATATATATATATATATTACTTTTTTATTTACATATAATTTTGTCTTCATATTCATATATATATATATATATATATATATTGCATACATTAAAAACGTCTTCTTGTTTTTATCATAATCCTTTCATATTCACGAATATTTTCCGTATATTGCATTTGAATGAGACATGACTAAATGAGACTTTACTATCAAGAACTGATACTTTGTTGGACAGTCTACCGAGTTAGTGCTTCCCCAATCATTAAGATCGTAACCACGTCAAGTTTAAGTTCAACCGTTATCTATCCTGCATATCCTCATAATGTGCCCTTCTTAATTCCCCGTCTTGCGCCCTTAAAACAACGTCATTCAGTTACGTTCTACTTTATTGGGTAAAGAAGAGTTTAAAAAAATGCAAGCTAGGCTTTTGTATATGTAATTTGCTAACAGTCAACACAGTGAATTTATTAGAGCAAAGTATTTGTATCAACATTTCCGTTTAAAAACCGGAAACACTTCTTTAAGAATAAATCGAATTGGTACCAAAGGAAGACAAGAATTATTTCAGTCGTAAAAGTGATGTAAGGTCAACATTCCTGCATTCCCTTTAAGTTAGCAGGATAAAAAAAAAAAACCCTGATGAACGCCGGAGGGAGAAACGGCTGGAACGTTGTGATAACTACATAAAAGATGAGGATAATAGGCCACATGTAAATGATATAAATAAGTTTAGTTTAATCTGAATCAAGGTCATAAGTAAAGAGGACTCAAAGGGCATCGAATTTATAACCGGGTTAATAATTATTCAGCTTCACTCAAAACAAAGCTGCAAATGTATACAATCTTCACTATATTAGTAGATGTTAACTTTCTAACCTCTGTTCCAATGCAATGTTCTGATCAAGAGGTTTTCTTTTCTTGCAACTAGTACTAAAATTTGAACCTACAGCTGATGTAATAGCGAGAGCGAGAAATTGGCGACACGAGATCTAATTGTGATAGTAACTTTCTTATTGTTGGAAATATATTTGTATAGGCGGAGGGAGAAATATAAATGCTAACACACACCCTCTCTCTCTCACTCATACACACACATGCATACATACATACACATATATACAGTCAACGACGAAATTATTCATACTCCCATCAATTTTCCATTTTTCAGAATCTAATGCTCGTATAATGCCATGTTTTTATATGTTAATAAGCACAAAAAAGAATATAAAAATCTATTTTCAGAATACTAGTTTAAATACAACTAATTTGACAGGTGAATTATGCAAAATATGAGGTTTCAATATTACTCCTACAGTATGAAAAAGAAAAAAGTTCGTAATATTAATAGTCACTAACCTGGTCTCTCATCTTTATAACTTGCTGCAATCGTTTTCTAAAGTTTTTGATGAGATTTCATCAAGTCTTTTCTCGGATTTTCTTCCATTCTTCAATGGTTACACGTTTTAATTCCTGAAAGTATTTTGGTAACCGACGATTTATTCGAACTTTCAATTCTTCCAGAGGTTTTCAATAGCATTTTCAAAAGTCAGGATTCATTGAAGGCCATGGCAGAATTGTAATCTTCTTTTTCTGAATCCCTGATTTAGACGTATGTTTGGAATCATTATCTTGCTGGAAAGTAAATCGCCGACTAAGATAAATATTTTGCGCTGATATTTGTAGATTTTCATTCAGAATTTTTATATAGACTGTAGCTTTCATTCTTCCTCTTATTTCAATTAATTGTCCAGTCCCCCTTAAGCTAAAATAACTCCAAAACATTATCGTGCCACCTCTATGATTTAATGTTGCCACACTGTTGTTTGGGATGAACGCCTCGCCATTTTTGCGCCAAAACTTCTGTATATCATTATGGCCAAAAAGCTCAAATTTTATTTCATTGTCCCATAGTGTTAGGTCCCAAAAGCAATGTTCTTTCTCTAAGAACGTTTTGGTAAAATTAAACCGAGCATACTCATCATATCCAAAGTTTTGGCAATGTCTTTCAAAATCTGTCTATATAATCTATCTATATATTATTCTATGTGCCCTCAAGGACACATGGTGCAATGGATAAAGGCATTAGTTAGATCCAGTGACAGGACCCAAAGTGTGTGGGTTCAATACCTGGTTAAGGCGGTGGAGAACTTGGAGAGGAGAATTAACAGGAGATAACTGACAACTGACATCTATTAGACACGGCACGTAGAACTAGAACAGTCTAACCCAGCGAGTGAAATAAAGCGTTCAGTTCGACATCCCAACCACCTGAAGAAGGCCGGAACGTACAATAGCCAAAACGTTATGGTAAATATGGCAACAAATGTAAATAAGGTTCTTCAAAATAACACTTGGGTTTATATTAACCTCATGACAGAGTTTTCCTGACATTTTGAGCTTTCCTCCACGCCCAGGCAAATTCTGCATCTTGCCAAAAGGGATAAACCTCTTTATAACGGACTGTACCGTAGATCAAGGGATAGCTAACTGGCCTGAAATAGTTCTGTAGTTATTGCCCGACTTTTGGTAGTTAATAATTCTCTGTCTCAAGTCAACGCTAAGCTCTTTTGTTTTCCCCGTCGTGTTGTTAACTTAAGAATAACACTGGTGACACTATGCAACCCGTGATGTTATTTGCTGTAATTGTCACAAATATTCTACTGAACAGTCTAGAAGGCTTCTAAATTACTTATACTGGCACCGATCAATCAATTTAAAGCGATATTTTTTACTGTACGAATAATTTTACCTTTTCCTATTTTGTATAATTCGCAGATCAAATTGGCTGTATTTAACCTATTTTTCTGAAAATTGAATTTTACATTCTTTTTTCTGTGCTTATTAACAGACATCATCCCGACATTAGATTCTGAGAAATGGATTAAAATATTCAAAATTGATGGGTCTAAGAATAATTTCGTCGTTGACTATATATATATATATATATATATATATATATATATATATATATATATATATATATGTATATATATATGTGTGTGTGTGTGTGTGAGTGTGTGTATAATGCATCATTCCTTGTACATATGCACATGAGTTAGAGAGACAGAGAGAGAGAGAGAGAGAGAGATTCTGTGTATTTAGGCAGCAAGTTTTCTTGAAGGCAAATGTTATTAAAAATTACAGACATTTTGTGTCCATTAATTTTAAAGTTCGTTTTTTCCAAATTACCAATAATCCTTCTTAGACAAGGAATATATTCTGTTGAAAATTGTCCAAGGTCCATATAAGAGGAAAAGTACAAGAAATATGGTCCAGCCTTTCGACTTCTTAAGTCTTCATCAAGGTAAGTAGAGACAACTCGTGATTTTCATAGAACTAGTGAGTGTTGTGACGTCATCAAAAAGTGTTGTGACGTCAGCAATAAGTTTTGTAACATATACTAGTTTACCTAACCACTGATCCACGTTAAGGTGCTTTCATTAACTATAGGTTAGTTCTGAAAAAAAACTATATCCTCTGTGCGCCCGATGAAGATTTAATTTATAGTCACAATTAGTCTCATTATCAATCCGACATGACGAGGAATTTTGTTATCTTAAAAATATTACTGCACAAGCAAGGATAGAATTCGCTACTGTATAAATCATCTGCTATAGATTTATTACCCTACTAACTAAATATAAGCAAATATAACTCTTATACAGGTGTGCACTGAGGTGAAGTTCAAACTCAGTAATAGTCAGGTAGGTGATCTTAAGTATTTCTTGCGCAGTGCCCTCATTTATTTATTCAATACAATATTCTTTAATATTCTTTAAACAATTGAACCGTTTCTTCTTACATAGTTGCGCAACTCAACGTGATGCAATGATAGGCAAGCTTGTCTTGCTAGAACAATTACCACTGAGTGGAGAGTTTGCAGCTATATTTTCCATTTTGTGCCACATCCAATCTACGCTTAGTAAATCCCCTTAGAGTTCTTAGTACAACGTTTCGGTCGATCATTTCCTCAGGTATACTTGTTCATTTTTCCTCTCATGAAATGCTCTTTTCCAGGGTTGAAGATTTTTTCTAGTAACAGTATTTGTACAAAGAAGTGCTTCAGATATCTGATATGTTCCAAATTATAGACAATTACTAACCTGGACTAACAATGTCTGGCAAAAAACACGTATGTAATGCTCCTAAAGAGGTTTGAAATCAGTATAATAATCATTGCTCGTCATTAAGAGGAACCACCGTTATTAATTTTAAGTTAAACATCTTTATTTATTCTTTATCAGCAATTGCTTGTCTCTACCTTGTAGCCTATCAATTTTGATCAGTGTTGGTTAGAGTGAAATCGCTGAAACGGACATGTTAGCTTTAACAATAGAAAATTGTTGGTGAGAACAAAATCAGTCTTACTTAAGGTATTTATTTTCATGTTTAATCAGAATTGAATTGAATTAGAATTGACAAACAATACAGTTTGCCTATCCTGGGTATAATGATAAACTACATCCACGTCCTGAGCAAGACGATAAACTACTCCCGACAGCAAGGCCTCTCATCAGGAGGTTTTGAGAAGCGTGGAACCGCCTCTTAATTGCTGGTGTTCCCAGGTCCACCCTGACCTGGGGTGGTAGCACCTGTTAGGGTCCCAGTTATGGACAAATAGTTAACACCCAAACTGGGGTCCAAACACTATGAAAGTATGAAAAATAGGTTTTAATACCAGAAATACTTTGTAAAAATTTTTTACCAACAATAAATTTTTGAAAAAATAAATATTACCAGAAATAGATTTTGAAAGAAAAAATTATTACCAGCAATACATTTTTGAAGAAAAATATTACCAGAAATAGATTTTTGAAGAAAAATATTACCAGAAATAGATTTTTGAAGAAAACAAAATATTACGAGCAATAAAAATTTTGTCGGCATTAAATAACCCATTGAGGTTGGTATGCTGTAAAACAAACCAAACCAATACAATCTGCATTGGAAAACGACGTAATCGAAATTGGCAAAAATTTAAATTGAATTATCAAACTATACAACCTAGATTGGAAAACTATGTAATCTTAATTGACAAACTATATAATTGAAAAACAATCTAGTCTATATTGACAAACAATATTGGCTAACATAGTGATTTAAACTGGCTAACTTTTGAGTTCCCATATACGATTTCATCTTGTAGATTTATAATTTATAATTAAAAGTTTAAGATAAGCTACGAATTCGCTATTTGGTAATGGTTTCTTTGCACTTTAAGAAAAAATAGCAAGTCTGCGATGAATGATGTTTACTAGGGTTGTTGTGCCGTCAATAAATTCCCAATGACAAAGCTTATCTGTCGCCGAATTATGAATTAATAGGCTTTCTCAGTTGCGTTGGATTCTCTCATCTAGTATTAATGTTTATTTCGTTTCAGAAATGTCTATGCTTTCCGATACGAAAAAATAAATAACTGTGTGTATAATAACAAATATGTATTAAGCACACAGGTACACACACATATACTTATATCTATTTAAAAAGTGACAGGTAGACAACGCCCTCACGCTGAAAGAAAAACAAAGCTTAGTAGCTTGGTAGATATCTATACGGACACAGGCGAACTTTGAGAAAATGCCTACAAAGAACAGATCTATGAAAAGAGAGAGAAATAGAAAAGAGGTAGAGAGAGAGAGAGAAAAGAGGAGAGAGAGAAAAGGAGAGAGAGAGAGAAAAGGGGAGAGAGAGAGAAAAGGGGAGAGAGACGCATACCGCCTTTAGAGTCCTTCCCGGTCTTCCAAATGTTCAACACCGGCGGCTGATCAATGAGATTATCGCTTCGATCTAACCCTTGCCTTATTCCACGTAGTGTTTAGTTTTGATTTTAATTCTTCTGGTTTTAGAGAATTAAGGTATTCGAAAAGAGAAATCTTCATTCTTTCTCTCGGTCTGTCCATCGTTCTATTCATTAAAACTTTCTTTCCACTTACCAGCGCCAAATAGTGTCACAAATATTAGGTTGGTGCAAAAATAATGACGTAATAATGTCGTTTTTTGACGTATTTTTTAACGTCAAAAACGACATTATTACGTCATTATTTTTGCACTAACCTAATATAATCTATTCTTCTAAAATAGTATAAATCTTTGGGACGGATCCTACAATATCACGCAACAGCCACAATATCTGTGAATTGCAATGACTACTTTGGAAAGATAGTTTCCTGTTGACTACTGAATTCAGGGTTTTCATTCTTCTAGTTGTTGAAAAAGACAGGCATGATCGTCTTAGTCTGTCCTGATATTTAACTACTTGCAAGGGTCGCAGTGGAAGAGATGGGTTCATGCCTCTCCCAAAGCCAATAATGCAGAGTGAACTTCACAGACTGAGATCACCGATTACAGTTTCTCGGCTAGCAACCATTACGCTAGCCACATATTTGCTCTGTCTATCCAAATATATATAATAATATTAATTATCTGCCATAAAAATTAAAAACCTAATTAAAATTTTAATTAAAACCGCTAATCGTCACCTGCAATATTCAAATTACAGAGAATTTATATCATTTACGAATTTTCATATCCCTTAAGGAACTGTGTTCCTGATCAAAGCAAATTCATAAATAATTGTATTGGATATACTACAAGTTGTTTAACAAGAAGACCTACATTACATCTCTCTGACCATAGCTCAATTAGGCCTCATTTAAATACACACGAATTACCAAACTTCATCCACAACATACTCGTTGACAATACAACTATAATAGCCTCATCAAAGCCATTATGTCTATATTTCTGAGATGAGGTATTATGTACATACCAAGAACCATGGATTCTGTTCTTCCTCTTTATTGCATATATATATATATATATATATATATATATATATATATATATATATATATATATATATATTGTTTTAAATGTGCTGAGGAAAGTGGTAGATATCAAAGATAAAGCCTTTGCTGGTGTAGACATTGTGGACATAGGAAGCTAAACATCATGGATATTTACTTTTATTGATTATACAAGAATCTGGCAGGCCTAGAATTGGTAAAGAAGGTTCGTCTTTGTTTTCCTATTGTCTACATTAGCTTGTCCCAATCACTGATTCATTTAATCGAAAGTGTTTCCTTTTTGGCAGAAATACACATTTACTCTTCTCATTTGTTGCGAAGACCTCCACAATGTTACCATTTCTTTCTTAAATTATCACTAGAATCATATATCAAATATTTGTTGAGGGTGGGGAATAATAACAATTATGTAAACGATTTACATTATTCGAACTATTGTCCTCATCTTTGTCGCCATATTTATTACAACGTTTCGGCCGTTGTACGCTCCGGCTTTCTTCAGGTGGTTGGAATGTCGAACTGAACCCTTTATTTCGCTCACTGGGGTAGACTGTTGTAGTTCCACGTACCATGTCTAATAGATATCAGTTATCAGGAATCTCCTGTTAATTCCCCTCTTCAAGTTCTCCACTGTCTTAACCGGGTATTGAACTCACACTCTTTGGGTCCTGTCACTGGATCTAACTAACGCTTTTATCCACTGTGTCATTTGACGTTGAAATAAAGGGTCCAGTTCGACATTCCAACCACCTGAAGAAGGCCGGGGCGTACAACGGGCGAAACGCAGTAATAAATATGGCGACAAAGATGAGAACAGTAGTCCGAATAATGTAAATAGTGTACATAAATAATTATATTGGATATACTACAAGATCTTCAACAAGAAGGCCTACATTACCTCTCTCTAACCATAGCTCAATTAGGCCTTATTTAAATCAGTTATCCATTACTGATTTTTTTTTGTCGTTTAAATGCTTTAGCGTTCATTGGAACGTGTGAAGTTGTCCATTATGTGTTAATGCGTGAAAACTGTTCTTTTTATAGGTATTTTAGAACATTATTATATTATTCGTAGCTGATTTTACTCAGTTTCACCTTCAATTTCTTAATGTAGATTCCTTCAAGGATCAGTAGTTTTAATTTATTACTTTCTTGGTGTAGGATAGTTGTGTTATCAATCAGTATTTTTCTGTACTGTAAATGTGCACAGGAATGTTGAAGAGTAAATGTCTTGTAATGGACAAATGTTCAGACATGTGTAGAGTAAGACGTCTTGATAATGTAGTTGTATATTCGACATATATATTTTTTTCTGTGGGAGATACATTCTCTCAAGGGACATATGAATTGATATATAATGTTGGTTTTATGTAATACATCAGTTGGTGAGGAATAATTATTGCGAATAATTAATGTGGTTATATTGTATATGATTAATTTTACGTTTTATTAGGATCCATGGGAGATATATTGGTAGAAATGAGTTTTTTTAACGATTTTCTCATGCTGTTTGTAGTTAGCATGAATCTGGTTTGATATTTATGGTCCTTTTAGGAAGTAGCATGTTCTATTTGACGTGTGTTGAAGTTTTTAATAAATCGTCTTTGTTCATCCATAATCTGGTTTGGGAAGCCATTATTAATGAGAGTCTGCTTAATATTTTTTTTTAGTTCTGTGTAGAAATTTTTTTTGTGGAAGAATTAATTTATGTTCGGTTAATTAAATTCTGTATAAGTGCTATTTTGTATTAATTAAGATATTCAACATTATAATTAAGCGTTCAAGAGTTTATGCTAGTTGATTTTTTATATGGAGAGGTAATAAATGTGTTGTTATTTGTGTCTATTAAAATGTCAAGGAAAGAGTTTTTGTTATCTTTAAGTTCGTATGTGAACTTGAGGACAGACTCATTTTCATTTTTTTTTTTTAGTTCAAGTATTTCTTCTATGTTTTAAGTAAAAATAAGTACATCATCTACATATCTTAGGTAGATGGAGGGTTTTTTGGTGGCGCTAAATATATTATTATCTAGGTTGGGCATGTAGAAGTTGCTGAAGTTTGGACCCAGAACCGAACCCATAGAAATGCTGTCTCGTTGCACTTACGTTATTTCTGTGATCATAGAATGGGACTTCAGTGGTACAGGTTAAAAATAATTTTCTTAGTATATATATTTTCTAATATATATATATATATATATATATATATATATATATATATATATATATATATATATATATATATATATATATTATAACAATATCAATGTTTTATAACTGGAACGTCAGTGAAAAGATTTTCAACGTCAAGATATGCTATGGTTTCATTATTTGATATTTCC
>OZ010577.1:130957090-130979590 GCA_963932145.1 Acanthosepion lycidas | reverse complement strand
TACGCATTTGTATGTTGAAATTTAAAGATTGGAAGTGTGGCGGAAATGTCTCGTGAATGTCTCGTGAATGTATACATGTCATATATTTTATATTTCCGCTGAATAATATTTCTTCGCATGTATGTATATACGTGTGGTGGGGTTTGTGTGAAATTATGATAGGTAAAAATTATTATTATTTATATTTATTTTTAAATTTTGAAAAAGAAATGGCGGTTTATTTGTTATATTTAAAGCTGGTTATTTGTTTGTTTTTGACTGTGTATATGTAACAGGTAGAAATTTGTAATCCTTATTGGTTATTTATATGGTGATGTTTAATATTTAATATGCTGGGTGAGAGGGTAGTTTGATTTAATAACGCGTCTATATGATATGATGTGATAGTAATGTTGCAAGGGATTGGAGACAATGATAATATAATTAGCTAATAGTTATTGTAAATTGGTAGAAATGATTAGTAACGGTGGTGGGAGAATGATGAAACCATGAATGTAGTTATAGTGGTGGTAGCTAAAGAGTGGTTGTTGGTGTTTTATTTTATTTTATTTTATTTTTGTTATATGTATCAATTTATTTTGGCATAAATCCTGATAATAGGTATTCTGTGTAAAATTATGGTAGTTGAAGATTGCTATAATATTTTAATTTTTAATTTTTAATTTACAAAAATATTATTGTATATTATATTAAAGCTCGCTATTTCCTTGTTTATTTGTGACTGTGTATATGTGGCTGGTAGAAATTTCAGTTTGTAATCCTTATTGGTTATTTTTATGGTGGTATTAAATATGCTGGGAGAGGGGGTAGTATACGTTAATAATTATGGCAGGATTCTATGGTAATGTTAGATATGGTGTGATAGTAATATGTAAGGTGGATGGTGGCAATACTAATATAAGTGGTTAATATTTATTGTAAATTGTTACTAGTGATTAGTAATGTTGGTGGGAAAATAATAAAACCTATAAATGTAATTATTGTGGTGCTAGCTTGAACTAAAGGGTGGTTGTTGGTGTTTTATTTTATTTTATATTTATTTGTTTATTTTTATTTATTATGAATCCTGGTAATGGGTGTCTATTCTCATGGTTATATATGGAAATTATATCTGATCTTATTGTTTTAAGGTGTTAAATATGCTGTGGGTGGGGTAATACGCGTTAAAGATTATAGGGGAATTATAATAGTAGGTGTGATGTGTAAGTGATGGTGCTGGGTGTTGTTGGTAATGATAATATTATTAGATAATAGTTATTGTAAGGTGGTAAAAGTGATTACTAATGGTGGTGTAATGATAATAATGATAGATGCAATTATTTTGATGGTATCTTAAAATTAAATTGTGATTGTTGGTTGTTTGTCTATTTTATCCGTTTGGTATGAATTCGGATAATAGGTACTTGTTCTCATGCCTACATTTGGAGATTATCTCTGATTTTTTGTTTAGTATGTTCTTTTGCGGTTTGTGTGATATTATTGCTACTTTTTCGTGTAGGCAAAGTAGGCATTTTTTGTAATGTTGCTGTAGTCAGGGGCTTTTTTCAATATTTCCCAACTTATTGTTGGTGTAATATTTTTGTCTTTTTGCTGCCATATGTATGTAGAAAGTGTCGTGCTGTTCGAATATTTCCTTTTGGTGAATGAAAGATTGTGATTGTTATTCCTCATCTTGAATGGACCTTCGGTGGCACCGATGTAGGGCATTATGTTGTTGTTTGCACTTACCTTAGCCTTGTATATTGTGTTTGTAAGTTGGCAATTTCCCTGGAGTGGACATGTTGTTCTGTTTCTGCAGCTGCATATTGGATCCTTGGTTTCATTTTTGTAGGTTTTCATTTTTTTGTTGTGGCTTTTGATTATTTCTGTTATGTTTTTTGTACAGCTGTAACTGATCTTTACGTTATTTTTGTTAAATATTTTTGATAATTTGTTTGTTTCAGTGAAGTGTTTTTGTATTAAGTTTAGGAATATTTTGCCTATGTTCGTTTTAACGGTTTTGTTATATGGTGGATTAAACCAGATAATGTTTCTCTTTCTGTTCTTGCGTTTTGGCTGTGGAGGTATATATTGTAGTTGTTTTGTGCAACCACTTGCTTTTAGTGCTTCGTTGAATGGTGCTTTTTTGCTATTGAAAATGTGTATGTTAGATGAGTTCTCAGATAATCTGCGGCTGATTGAATTTGGTATTTGTTTGATGGTTGGAGGATGTGTGTACGTAAGTTGGGGTGTCATTTTCTTTTTTGTATGGTTCATATGTGTTGTTGATCAGGTTAAGAGTGACGTCAAGGAAGTTTACTATTGTTGTGCTTGTATTTATCTCTATTTTGAATCCAATATTTTTTAGGGTGTTCACTATTTTCTTCCTGAATTTGTACTTTGGGGACATTGGATTTCCTAAGACCGTCGCCTCTGTATAATCCTGTGTCCTTTCTCTCCAGGATTCTGGCCAGGTATGATAGGATGAGTATGCCTACTAAATCGCATATTAAGCTACATCGTAGCTACCCATTGTTACGTCAAATAGGTTATAGTTTTGTTTCTTTACCCATGGTTCATTGTTGTGGAACAGCAGGGATTTGCGGCAATGCTTGATTATTTTTATATCTCAGTCCGTGGGTTTTACATTTAGTTGTGCCAGTTGTATAGCTTCATTTAATATCCTTTCTGTAATGGAAGGATAAAAATCCACAATGTCAAATTGGATGAAAGTGGATTTGTTCTTGTTATCTATCGTTTTAAACCACTCTATGACGGCTTTGGTGTGCTTCCACTGGTTGAGGCCTAATTTTTCTCTTAGGCTGGTGTTGATATTTTCTAGTATCTTTTTACTAATTTTTTCTATCTCGCTCTTCGCCGGGTTAATTATCTATCCAACCATATATATATATATATATATATATATATATATATATATATATATATATATATATATATATATATGGTTGGATAGATGTGAGCTTGTGACCCTGGGTTTCACGGATCGCTAAATCCAATCATATATGTTAGCTCTATCTCTGATATTGAGCGCTTTCTAATAAGTACCGCGCATAATATATAAATAATTATACATATATATATATATATATATATTTATTCATATTTATATACACACACTTTTCACATGTCTAGGACAGAGTAAGAAGATAATATAAAAGGCTCAAACAGTAATATTTCATAGTTATAATTTATTATATTGAAATTGTAATCACGATCTAATTCATCCAACCTACAAAAAAAGTTTTCTTTTTGAATTTGTAGGTCTGGTAAATTAGGACGTGATTACAATTCAAGTGTAATAAATTTTAATCACACACACACACACACACACATATATATATATATATATATATATATATATATATATATATATATATATGGAAAACGTTATATTTGTTCCGAGAGAAAATGTATATTTTTAAAAAGAGAGAAACCGCAAATGCTTTTGATTATATGTATTTGTTTGAGTTTCTATATTATATTTTATTCTTTATATGTCTTACTGCAGAAATGAAGAAAAAAATATACGCTAAAAATAATCCACATTATAACCAAACACTTTCTCTTTTTTAAACACACGCACACACACACACATATATATATATATATATATATATATATATATATATATATATATATATATATATATATATATATATATATGAAACAGTACAGAAGCGTATTAAGGCATTAAAAACAGGAAATTTTATATTGTAGGACATGATAGATTTAAAACAAAAAAACACACCAGTCGACCGGTTTCGTCCACTCTCATCAGAACTGTTAACGGGGAACTAAAATTATGAGGAAAAGAAAAAGAAAAAGTCTGTTATGGATGACATGAATGATTGACAGGGAGAAATAAATTATTATAAAAAAATTATTATAAAAAATTACACCAACAAAGATGCTAGAAACGCAGCACAGCAAGTCCAAACAAACAATCTCTTTGTTTGCAAAGAGTAGGTTGCCTGGACCTGATGTACAGTGTCTCCAACACCTTTAGATGGAATAATGAGTGCGAACTGGCCAAAACGGAAAACCAGTGCACACTGAAATTCATCGCACAAATGGGATTCTTTATAAAGTGATCCGCATCGAAGACCCATACGTGTTACGAATGGGATCGCCCAAAGAAAATTTTTTATTCAGTATTATAGCAGGTACGTGTTGTCTAATTCTAACGTCCAGCCGCTGTGTCGTTCTACCTATGTAATCGCATCCACAACTACATTTGAAATGGTAAATAACAGAATTAATATGGTGGGGGGGGGGGTAGAACATCTTTACACATAGACGGAAGTATGGACTTAGTTTGAAAGACAACGCGAACGTTCGCTGCAAAATAACACTCAAGTGAACTCCATGAAATACGCTTGGCGAATGATTCACTAATCCTACCCAACCACGTAAACGAAGACCGGACATTTACCCACTGAAGCAGGTTTAATTTTGTTGAATCTAGCAGTCTCATCTCGAATTATCGAGTGAACAATGTTCAACGGATAACCATTGTTCACAAAGATCTCAGTTAAACAACTGATTTCATGTTTCACCTGAACAAATCATTAGCGCCCTATGTGTAAGGGTTCTAATTAAATTGATCTTTTGTCGTTTAGGACAAAAGGAGTCCCATCGAGTATATAGTCCGGTAAAAGTAGACTTCCTGTAAACAGATGTGATAAACGAGGAAGGAGTTCTTTGAACAAGAACATCTGAGAAGGGCAATGAACCATTGACCTCCTTATCTACTGTAAATTTAAGGGCAGAATGAACACCGTTGAGTAGGGAAAAATTGCTCCACTTCCGATTCATGGCTGAACACACAAAAAGTGTCGTCCACATACCGAACGTAAACCTTGGGTCGGGCAGAACTTAACATAAGGCTTTCCTCATAAAAACCCACAAAAATATTTGCCATCACGGGACCCAAAGGGGAACCCATCGCTACACCATCGATCTGGCGATATATGATATTGTTGAAACAAAAATCGACAAACATGGTGGCAAATTTCATGAGTTCAACGAACACTTCTTCAGGTATATTCGGAGGAGTCAAATCACTACGATATAACATATCGCTGCAAATATCAATAGTCTCCGATAAAGGAACATAAGTGAAGAGGCTACAGATGTCAAAGGAACACATAAAACCATCAGTGGCATCACAATTCCGAATGAATTTGGAAAAAGAAAATGAATCTTTAATACAAAAGGAACTGTAATGCTGCAACACTGGTTGCAACAATATAGCAAGCCACTTTGCGACTTTATGCTGTGAAGACCCAATCATCGATAAGATGGGTCTCAACGGGACATCCTTCTTATGAATCTTAGGTAATCCATAAAGACGGGGACGAATAGAGCCAAGCAGTCTCAATTGCTCCGTCATTTCAGAAGAAAGGACACCGCTTTTTACCCATTTGACAAGACATTTCTGAAATCGAATTTCAGAAGTCTGCGTAGATTCATGAGTGCAATGGAACCAAGACGTTGAAACTTGGAAGGATCATTCAGTATAATTAACATTTTGTCAATGTAGTCATGACGGTCCATGAGGACGACACCAGATCCCTTATCCGGTTTCGTAATAACCAAAGAATGGTTATTCTTAAGGGATCTAATAACCTTATGGTGTTCACTCCTCCATTTCGATTCTGAGAAAGAAATAGGAGATCTAGAATAAGAATGAGCCAAATCATTCAATTGGGCTCGAAAATCGCTGGATTTATCGCAAGACACAGGTTGAAGCTTCGAGAGTTGAGCATAAAATACTTCAAATTCAGAAAAAATATGCTCCCTACTAATAGATGTAAAAGGAATGCTAAAGTTTAGGCCATGGGCCAAGATAGCAAGCTCAATCTCTGAAGGAGAATAAGAAGACAAATTAACTACATTTTTTGTAGCATTTGGTTCAACCATACAGCCAAATGTCTTGGAGATAAGATATTTTAATTTATTTTGAAAACTGCTAGCCATCTTAGAACGATAGCGTGCAGATATCAAACCAACATAACGGGCAAAGCGGATCCTGTCAAAGCATAATAAATAATTACCTGCCTCACGCCATAACAAATCATATCTTCTTTGTAGGCTCAAATCCTGGTTAGAAAATTGTAAGAGAAAATCCTTAATAAAGGCTCTCTCTATGCTCCAACCAGACGACAACTTAGCCCGCCTAATCTGAAAGGAAATAAAAGACGGGCAAACATGGTGCTGAAGACAAGAATGTAAAAAAAATTGTCTTCACCTTCAATGTTTAAATTTTAGACCTAATCTGTAAAATTTTATTCAATTTTCTAATTGACTCAGGAGCGTACCTCTTCTTAAAATATTTAAATATATTTGAAACTGTACAGAAGCGTATTAAGGCATTAAAAACAAGAAATTTTATATTGTAGACCATGATAGATTTAAAACAAATATATATATATATATATATATATATATATATATATATATATATATATATATATATATATATATATATATAAATAGACCAGTTTAAGGCTCCATTGTAATATTTTATTTCACTAGAGACCTTTAAAAGGAGGCTGGATCATCAAATATTACTTTCAAAAGGTGAAACGAAAAATGAAATGAAAATTTACACTTTTGACGGGTAGTATTATGTTTATGTAATTTAACAGAGAAGGTAGCGAGGAGTGGTGTGAAAGACATGGTCGAGTTTAGAGAGGGTTTCTTTTAATATTTCTTTCTATTATGGTTAGTATTGAGGAAGGAGGGACCAACATTGACCTATTTAATCGGTTAACTTAACGGAAGTGATAGGTTGAAAGGGAAAGAGAGAAGAGAGAAAAAAAGGAAAAAAGAAAGGAGGAAGTAAAGAGAAAGATGTATGTAGGACTTGCAGAGGAAGAAGAGGGGTGTTATAGTTTTAGCAATTTAGGTAAAAAAAAAACAAAACAGATTTTAACGTTTGATAGTAATGTAAATGTTTAGAAAATCCACGAAGAAATTAATTTGATGCTTGCTACCAATTTAAATATTTAACTCTTTTACAAATAATTTAGGGATTTAATATGAGTTAAATACTATATTTAAAAACAAATAAAAAACACATTAAAAATATTTGAAATATAAAAGTTTACTGATAGTAATCTTTTAATATTGTAAATGACTCTTAATGTAAAATCTTTATCAGTTTGAGTCTAATTCATGAATGTAATTTGTAACTATTAGTTTGGTGCAAAAATAATGACGTAATAATGTCGTTTTCTGACGTTTTTTTTTAACGTCAAAAAACGACATTATTACGTCATTATTTTTGCACCAACCTAATATTTTTAAATGGGTAATCTTCATTTTTAAAGTTTAGGTTTCAAAATAAGATGGAGTAATATTTGAAGGTAATGTTAAAAAATGTTGTTTTTCCATATATATACCACATATACACTTATGTAAATCTCACATATACATATGTTCATTTACATGTGCAATTATACACATAGGCACAGACATATGTGTCGATATACACAGGTACCTATGCATATTTATATATAAATACTTACAATTACATTTACAAATATTTACACATATTTAATTTTATATCTATCTAAATTTTTCCTTAAATTTCACAGTTAATGTCTTATATTGGTGTGAAGTCTTTAATGGCAGAGCGGTCTAGACAGAGCGGTCTAGAGCCCATCTCGCTTAATTGGGGTTTGTTCAGTATAAGAATGAAACAAGTTTGAATATAGGATTTAAATTTATATATATATATATATATATATATATATATATATATATATATATATATATATAGAGAGAGAGAGAGAGAGAGATAGATAGATAGATAGATAGATAGATAGATAGATAGATATATAGATAGATAGATAGATAGATAGATAGATAGATAGATAGATGGATGTATGTATGTAATTTATATTTCGATGACAATCCGACAGAATGGTAAAAATATAAGGCAATAAGGAAAGCCTTTATTTTGACATATCAGACACCATCATCATCAGAAAAACAAAAGGTTTACATTTCAAAAAGTCTACATTGATGAGACAGGAGTATATTAAGGTTAAGCAGATGAACAGTTTATTTTATGCTAAATTAAAAAAAAAAAACAAAACATAACGAAAATGTTCACATGATTAACGTCAATGATTGAAAAAAATACGCACTTATCCAAACACATATTAGTTGAATATATAGGTTATCCATATTATTAAATAAGAAACAATAAGAACACTTGTATAAATTTAATATGCTTCGCTATTTATTTAGCTTCAATTGAAAGGTTGGTAAAGTCGAATGATATCGAAACAACTCCACATTATTCAACTTCCCCTCAAATTCTCATGAAACTATATAAATAAGGAAACATGTTAAATCTATAGAGGTGTTTCTACTTGTTCCCAATATATTTATACATATATATATACATATATATATATATATATATATATATATATATATATATATATGGGGATGAGAATATGATAAAATTGGCCCATTTTCATCAAAGCACATTCACTGGCGACTGTTTAACCTTTTGAGATTGCAGTATCCTTAATATGATTTCCTTTTATTGTTTTGCCAAATTAAATCCAGGCCGCAGAGCTGGTTACTTTCCGGTCAAGCTTTGTTGACTAACGGTATAGACAAGGCCCTACGCTGGCCTACAGATGGAGAGAGAAAAGTGTGGTAGGGTAGATAATGACTACCCAGCTATTCTAGCGCGCACTTCGCGTTCGCGTCTCTTTTATGTTATAAAATCTGGTCTAAACTCTAGATTTTTGTTTGCTTGTTGTTTTTTTTTAACCAAGGCAATAAAGCCACTCAGATGTAAGGGCTTATTGAGAGTGAACGAATATGAGAAACAGAATAACATTATTAAGGACACAGAACAATAAATGGACAACAATTTAGAAGAGAAAATATTTATGATTGACGCTGCATTTAAATTTTTGAAGATTAAACTTTACTAGAAAGCAAAAGGTCAGACGTGAATTCTTCAAGCGATAAATGCGAGAGAAGAATCTTTTCGGGTAGAATTTGCGGTTACATTTATCCAATTCAAATGTAAAAGGATGAGACTTGAATTAATAAATTTGAAATATAAAAGAGGATATATCATTGTATTGGTATTATTTATTTATATGATCAGACCGAGGTTATTTCCAGTGTAAGGTTCTTCCTGCTCAGTCGACATTGCTTTTGTATCGTTTTTTAGCTAGCTAGCTCCATTCACGGATGATGCAATTCCCATTATCTTTTATTTCTCCACGAGAAAAGGAACTATTAGCAAAGAACTTACGGTTTCATCAGGTCAAATTCAAAAAGAATATTAGAGGTTAAAGCAATATAATCTAAAAATGTGGTCTAGTCTTTATAAATGTTTTATTTTCTTTTTACTTAAGATCTAGTAAAATGCGCAAGAACAACTCAAGGAAGAGCATTACTGCATGAGGTGCATGATATCAACGTAAAAAATATGAAGTCAAAAATGAAGCTTACATGCATAAAGCGGTTAGATAACAATTGACCCTATACATGAAGAAGCTAAGACTATAGTCCCTTCTGGGAAGCACCCACCCAGGATTTTATTCTTCAGATAAAGATCTCAAAGTGGAACGCCATTTTTTTTATATTAGAGCAATACATAGGGAATGAGGCCGCTTCATACCTGTGGATGTAGCAAGGCAGTTCTTTGCTGTAAAAAGCTGAGATTGCGACATTAAAGAAGGGAGTTCGTCGCTCGTATAGTTGCCATAGAATAGCGAAAGAATAGGGATAGGTTTGTGATATTGCATCTTTGGCAAAAGGATTGTTGGTAGGAAAAACAAGTGAACCCTCCGACCCCACAAGGTAGCGTAATCAATTTTGAACTCTAACAAGAATGGTATGTGAGAATTGGTAAGATCCAGTCGAGACTTGATATGACAATAATAGTGCATTTTGGTTTGTTCTGATTTTTATTATGATAAAGGATGTCAGATGGTATTTCGGATAGAACTTATGGTTGGATCTAGCCATTTATTTATATAATCGGCCTCAAGTCATTTGAGCAATTTCCAGTGTATAGTTCTTCCTGCTCTGTCGAGCTTGCTTTTGTATTATTTTTTAGCCAGCTTGCAACATTTAATGATGATGCAGCTTCCATTATCTTTTATTCCTCCGCGAAAGCCGTATTTGTTTTATGTTTATTTTGTTGCTTGTTGTCATGCATTTATTATGGACTCAAACGATAAGAGATATCGCTTTACCACTTCGGGTGTTTCCTGCATAAATATTTCAATGATTGTACGTCTTTGATATTTTCTATCTTTCTTGATAGAATTCTCCTTGAATAGTATTTTTTTTACCCTGAATTTCTTTCTTTTTTTCTTCATTATTCTTAAGTTTGGCACTTATCTCTTATTACTGTTTCGCAAATGGATAATCTTAATTATCAGCTAGTCCAGGAATTTTCATCCGTCCAGTTAGCTGCATATAATCGTTGTCAATATTATCAGGATTATACGCATACAATGGTCATTTAGCCATATTATCCCTTGCAATAATTATTATTATTATTATTATTATTATTATTATTATTATTATTATTATTATTATTATTTCCTTTGTTTTCTGTTATATAGACATTTGCTTCAGGACCCCAACTAGAGATATAAGGTCAAAAATGGCTTCGTACCAATTTTTAACATTTTATAAAAAAAGAAAACAAAACTAAGAACACACACATTTTAGAGGCTCTTCTTAATGTGAGTACAATTTTTCGTATTTCTTTAAGGCATGGGCTACCAGGAATCCCTTCAATGAGTCTATTGGAACCTTTTCTAATCAATCCGAGGGTTACAACTACAACTGGAACTACTGATGTCCTCATGTGCCATATTTGTAGATTGCACTTCAAGATCTTTGTATTAGGTTGGTGCAAAAATAATGACGTAATAATGTCGTTTTTTGACGTATTTTTTAAAGTCAAAAACGACATTATTACGTCATTATTTTTGCACCAACCTAATATTTTGCTCGATTTTTGAAGATCTTCAAAGATACGTTACAATCTGCAGAGACTGTCATGTCAATAAGAAAGCACATTCTGTTTTTGTGGTCTTTGATCACGATGTCTGGGCAATTAGCTTGGATTACTCTGTCTGTGTGTATTGAAAAGTCCCATAAAATTATTACAGTCCCATAAAATTATTATCCTTGTAACCGAGTTATGTTCATAGCAGTTTCTTGCAGTTTCCATAAAAGTTGTGTATATTTTTCCAGTGCAGATATTGGCCCATTTTATCATTCCTAGTTTCATATTCAGTGTGCCACCTGATACAAGACGATCAATTGTTTCGGGATATTTACCACAGACTTTTCATTTCGAGTGAATACAGATCTTTTTTTTTTCAATATGTATCCTTGGTAATTTCTTGTGAGCAAGCATTGCACCTGTGCAGCAAGAATAAAACCTTCGGTTTCAGCTTTTGTGCATCAGAATTTGCAGACACATGACATATCATTAAACCAAAAATTAAAAAAAAATGATTATGCGGTCACTGCAGGGAGAGAAATCACATAATCTGTATTATTATTATTATTATTATTATTATTATTATTATTATTATTATTATTATTATTATTATTATTTCATCTACAAGCATAGCGAATTTATATGGAGATAGAACTAAAATACCACCTACCCACAATCAATCGATTGAGGTGGCACATTTTCAACATGATTCGAGAACTCTTTAGAATATACTGGCAGTCCCAAAGAATACTGTCTTCTGTAATTTTGACACTGACCCCAATCTTTTCTAGCCATTTTAGGAATTCAGTACTTATCGTGCGCCTGATCACAAACAACAACGTGGATGAATTCTCTTCTCTTCATTGACCATAGTTTCTTCGCTCCCAGTTTTAAACTAGTATAATTCTTCTATCTTTCTTCCATTGTGTCCACTATTCCTTTATTACTTGAACATGCAATATCTATGATGATGCAGGTTGTTTCTCGTTTATCTATCACCACAAATGTCTGGGCGTCTCTACAAGACATCATGTTCACAATACATTATGACATGCTTTAATGTTTTGTACTTGTAATTTTCAATGATACTTTTTGGAGTTTGTCCATGGCATGTTTCTACGCTCTCTCATCCACACTTGACGCATACTTACCAATGTCTTTACTGTTTCTCTGCCCATCCTGCACTTATTATTGCCAATAATTTTATCCATCTTATATTTTAACATAATTTGTTCTGAGTCATTCGACTTGAGCTGCAAAAATCAGAGCCTTTGTCTCTGCTTTCAAATAACTCTCAAATAGCCGGTCCCATATAACTATTGGTGTCGATTTTTCTGAGAACATCTCTGAAATAAAACCCTTGTATCTTTTTTTTATGTTCATCACTCTTTTTTTTTGTTCTTCTTTTTCCCTGCAATCGTCAGCATTGATTATTTCATAAAAACGTAATTCTTCTTCTTCTTCTTCTTCTTCTTCTTCTTCTTCTTCTTCTTCTTCTTCTTCTTCTTCTTCTTCTTCTTCTTCTTCTTCTTCTTCTTCTTCTTGAGGAGGAGGAGGAGGCACAGTGGAGTAACGGATAGCGACTTGGATTGAGGAATCGGGGAGTCGAGTTCGAATTCCAGTCGAATCCATTACATTCCCTTACGTGCTAATACTCTTGGGAAAGGTATGAATCCTCTTCTTCTCCCTCCAGCTATGTGTAAATAACAGGACAGACTAGGTTCTATAGCCTTGGATTGCAACTTGTCTAGGAGAAGGACAACTCTGAATTCAAACCCGGAGTGGAGCCCCTAAGGCGGATAGACGGCACCTCCTGCAGCCATGCTGGACCAAACTGTACTGGTATACCCTCTCCTTTGGACTCTGCTAGCAAGGCCGAGAGGGGGAACTAGATGTCCGGGCAGCTCTAGTTATCCATATATCTCGCCCAGGCTCGTAGCGCACCGCGCTACTCTATCGTCTCATTGACGCCGACATCAACAAAACTTTTCTGTTCTTATAATGTTTCTTTTCTTGAATCTTCTTCCTATTTACTAAGCGTAGCTAATTTGACACAGAGTCAAAATAATTGAATACTACACGACATATGTCCGTGAGCTAAGCTTCTCAACCATCGTGTCATTTGGGAATTGTATACGATGCATAATATACTCCACTTTACTAGGGACATTCCTCAGGAAGCACTCATTCATCGGAGAAAAAGGCGAGGACCGTGGAAAGAAAGCTGGAGAATTTCGTCAGTGACCCTGAGTACATAGTGGGGTAGTGGTGGAGGGCATTAAAAACCACCGTGTTCCATATTTTATTCGTGACGGGTGGTTCTTAGATCTTACCGCCATGGTAGACGTTCGTTTGTTTAAAATCATCTTTTGAAAGTCAACAATAAAAGAGACTCGATGACTTTGATATTTTAAGGACTTGCTCGTGATAACCCCGTAAAGGGCACTTTACTTTTTATAAAGCGAAATGTTTTGTTTTCATTGCATAGATCGCTTTCTGAAACTGTTTGTAATTCTTTTTTACAGCTCAGATTAATCTTGCTTAAATCGCCTTCACCCCCGTCCAGATGATATTACTATCAACATTGTCACAAGCATCATCTTTGCAATATTGTTGTTTTATATTTAGCTAATTATGTTTTTGTTGCTTTTTCATTTTTCCCTGATGTATTCACATCTATTTTTTTCTTTTCCTTTTCCATTCAAAGTCCTTCTTAATTCTTCTTCTATTTCCTTCTATTTCTTTTCTGCCTTTCATTCTTTATATTCTATTACCAATTTTCTTCATTTCTTTTTTCCTTTTCAATCCTTTCATTTTTGTGTTTTCCAGAATTTCCGTTCAACTATTTTGCATTTTTATTCGTACAAACAAATGCAAAGATTTGTACAAAGCACGAGATCGTCTCGATGAATTTCTAATATTTCTTCCCATCATGCAATTCATGCTTTTCTAATAGCTTTTCTCTTTTTCCTTCTAATTTGATTAACTGTAGAAAGAAGTCAGGAAGCCTCAACCTTTTACTTCACTAAAGACAATAAATTATAGTGTACAGCAACTCAAAGTAAACCGTCCATTTGCAATCATTTATTCAGATATTTATCGCCTCGAAGAGAAGATTTAATAAATTATGCGCGAGGAAAATAAACTAAAATAAACTCTCCGAGAAAAAAATCGCATAAAACCATAATCAAAATTCTATCTGTTTGAGAATGATCTTTACCCATTTCTTTCACGTGATAAACTATCGGAATTAATTTATTTTTCCATCGAAGAGTGAAGTGTTTTCTTGAAATAAAAATCAAAAGAAATCATTTTTTTCGTATCTAGTACGACTGATATCTTTGATCTGTATTAACCGATGATAACACCCAGTTGTATTTGATCATATTTCTTTTTTTTTTAATTATTATTTGTAATTTACGATAAATAGTAAAAAAAAATAAAGCGTATTTCTCGATGATGTTTACGCAGCAAGAAATTTTCGCGCAATTTCATTATAAAATAAGTAAATAAGTATGAGCGAAAAGCAAAATAAAATTAGACGAAAGGATTTTCAAGCTTTTCTTAACTTCTGGGATGCAAAGGAAAATTGAAAGAATTTTGTCACAATCAACGACATGCAATCCTATCTATCTATGGTAGTCTGTTCATTATCTATCTATCTATCTATCTATCTATCTATATATATATATATATATATATATATATAACTGCCTTAGCCTGTTAAAATCTATCTATCTATCTATCTATCTGTCTGTCTGTCTAAGCCAGTCACATATCTATCTATCTATATATCTATCTATCTATATATATATATATATATATATATATATATATATATATATAACTGCCTTAGCCTGTTAAAATCTATCTATCTATCTATGTATCTATCTATCTGTCTGTCTGTCTAAGCCAGTCACATATCTATCTATCTATCTATCTATCTATATATATATATATATATATATATATATATATAACTGCCTTAGCCTGTTAAAATCTATCTATCTATCTATCTATCTATCTATCTATCTATCTATCTGTCTGTCTGTCTGTCTGTCTGTCTAAGCCAGTCACATATCTATCTGTCTGTCTAAGCCAGTCACATATCTATCTATCTATCTATCTATCTATCTATCTATCTATCTATCTATCTATCTATTTGAGACTATTCACATCTATCTATCTATCTAACCTGTTCATATATTTCTAACCTGTTCATTTCTTTCTATCTATCTAGCTAGCTAGCTATTACGTTGGTGCAAAAATAATGTCGTTTTCTCACATATGTTACGATGTGAGAAAACGACATTATTTTTGCACCAACCTAATATCTGTCTAAGCCTGTCACATATCTATCTATCTATCTATCTATCTATCTATCTATCTATCGATCTATCTATTTGAGACTGTTAACATCTATCGATCTATCTATCTATCTATCTATCTATCTATCTATGTCTGTCTAAGCCTGTCACATATCTATCTATCTATCTATCTATCGACCTATCTATTTGAGACTGTTCACATCTATCTATCTATCTATTATTTATTTCACTATTGTCTGTATCGAGGACACAAATTTTTGTTGAATCGAAATTCTTTACGTATCTGTGTTATTTACGCTTCATTTGTTATTCTCCATGAACACTTGTGTCAGTAAGAAGATGGCACACCAATGTAGATAGAAACTGCATATATATACAAATATATATATATAGATAGATAGATAGATAGATAGATAGATAGATAGATAGATAGATAGATAGCAATTCTAATTATTCAAAGAATGCACACTGGTTAATTATTCGTTTCTAAGATTCTCTCTCCTATTTACCCGTAAAATTTACCAATATCTGTCGCACAAACAGACGTTCCAGTCTACCGTTAACTTAATTTAAATATTTATTATTTCACTTAAACAAATTTACATCCTATTGCTAAGCATAGAGACTGTAAAAGCTTCTGAGTGAGTTTGCGTTATTGCGAGATCGTGAAATTATATGTGTAAGCGGGAGAGATAATGAGCGACAGATAGTGAAAGAGTGTTAAACATAGTGAGGGGTGGTGATAATGATCATGAGTGAAAGCAGTAAGAATAAATATTTTTTTAAAATGACAAAAAATTCGTCTGAAGCATCGCACATTATTTCGTTCAAGATTGAAGCGACGGAATAAAATGTAAAATAAAAGAAATAAAAAAGAAAAAAATCAAATGATAAAAAGGAAAAGAGAATAAGAAATTAAAGACAATCACAGAAATCCAGAATCCTTTTTTTTTTTCAAATTAATTCGTCCCAAGCAAAGCAATCACGCCATTAAGACTTATGATCTTACTAGGAGTGAAATAGAATGAGAAAACTTCAGAACAATGATTCCCAACGTGGGGCGCTGTTATGTTCCGACAATCGTCGTCGGAACTGTTATATTCCGAGCTAAGACAATAGATAAGTAACACCAGGTGGATACTAGAAGAAAGGTTTATTGTACACAACAAGTACAATAGGAAATACGGTACAGTTATACACTTTTATTTTTGTAAGCGTTTCACTCCAAGCCAGGCAGGAAACCACTAGCACGCAAGGGGTTACAGAAAGTTGAAGCTAGAGCAAAGAGGAGTGATAGAGGAAAGGATGAAGAGAATGATAGGGGATAGATCAGGGCATCTGGAGACGTCGATTGACATTATATTTGAATAGTTGGAGATTATAGCTATCAGGGAAACAGGAAGAGGGGAAGGAGTTCCACAGGCGAGAGGTGCGAGACATGAAGCTATTGGAGTAGAAGCGACGTCTACATTTAACAGTTTCGACAGTGAAAGGGTGTGAGCGAGATGCCAGTCTAGTAGAACGCTTAAATTCATGAAGTTTGGAAACCAACGAAATTAGCTCATCGGGGCAGTTACCATGAAAGTATTTGTAAAAAAAGACAGAGGGAGGCGACGGCACACACAGGTCATTCTAGTAGTGAGTGCCACTAATTGGAAGGTCGGATTTGTTTGCGTCTTCTCACTCTATCTCCCGTCTACCGTCTTCCCAGTCTCTTGTAGACAGTTGAATAGACAAGATCACAGATAAAAATATACACAACTACAAATATCTACTTGTAATCGTTTAAGACATTTGTAAATGTAGCAAAAAATGAAATGAAATGCCTTGTTCATTCATATTGTTTGTTTTTTTGTTTTTTTTTTTTGTTTTTTTTCTACAGGCGAATTATAGATGGAAATCTATTTTATAAAGACAGGAACATTAATATTTAAGTAGATATTTTGTTTTATGAAATTTTGTTTACATATTTTAAAATTTCGTTTCGTTTCGCTTGAAACAAAGAATACAGTTCTAAATATAAATATCAATCCTCTAGTATGACAGTGAATACTGTTTAACCTCCCCGCAGATGAAGAGAAAAGACGTACGCAACAGAAATGTGGTTCTACAGAAGGAAACTGTGAATTCCATAGACGGAGCAAAATATGCAACAAGGAAGACTGTTGATCTGCGATGTAATATCATTCCTTCTATATGACTGAATGAAGAAGAGATTTTAAGTCTTTCTCTCTCCCCCACTCTCTCCCTCCCCATATACATATATATATATATATATATATATATATATATATATATATATATATATATATATATATATATATTAAGGCATTAAAAACAAGAAACTTTATATTGTACTCCATGATAGATTTAAAACAAAACACACACCAGTCGACCGGTTTTGTCCCCTCTCATCAGAATTGTTAACGGGGAACTAAAATTGTGAGGAAAAGAAAAAGAAAAAGTCTGTTATGAATGACATGAATGAGTGGACAGGGAGAAATAAATTATTATAAAAATTATACCAACAAAGATGCTAGAAACGCAGCACAGCAAGTCCAAGCAAACAATCTCTTTGTTTGCAAAGAGTAAGTTGCCTGGTCCTGATGTAAAGCGTCTCTAACACCTTTAGATGGAATAATGAGTGCGAACTGGCCAAAACGGAAAACCAGTTCACACTGAAATTCATCGCACAAATGGGATTCTTTATAAAGTGATCTTCAATCGAAGACCCATACGTATTACGAATAGTATCGCCCAAAGAAATTTTTTTATTCAGTATTATAGCAGGTACGTGTTGTTTAATTAGTTTAACACTGATGGTTTTATGTGTTCCTTTGACATCTGTAGCCTCTTCACTTGTGTTCCTTTATCGGAGACTATTGATATTTGCAGCGATATGTTATATCGTAGTGATTTGACTCCTCCGAATATACCTGAAGAAGTGTTCGTTGAACTCATGAAATTTGCCACCATGTTTGTCGATTTTAGTTTCAACAATATCATGTATCGCCAGATCGATGGTGTAGCGATGGGTTCCCCTTTGGGTCCTGTGTTGGCAAATATTTTTGTGGGTTTTTATGAAGAAAGCCTTATGTTAAGTTCTACCCGACCCAAGGTTTACTTTCGATATTTGGACGACACTTTTTGTGTGTTCAGCCATGAATCGGAAGTGGAGCAATTTTTTTCCCTACTCAACGGTGCCCTTAAATTTACAGTAGATAAGGAGGTCAATGGTTCATTGCCCTTCTCAGATGTTCTTGTTCAAAGAACTCCTTCCTTTTATCACATCTGTTTACAGGAAGTCTACTTTTACGGGACTATATACTCGATGGGACTCCTTTTGTCCTAAACGACAAAATATCAATTTAATTAGGACCCTGACACATAGGGCGCTAATGATTTGTTCGGGTGACACCTTGAAACATGAAATCAGTTGTTTAACTGAGATCTTTGTGAACAATGGTTATCCGTTGAACATTGTTCACTCGATAATTCGAGATGAGACTGCTAGGTTCAACAAAATCAAACCTGCTTCAGTGGGTAAATGCCCGGTCTATCTTCGTTTACCCCGGTTGGGTAGGATTAGTGAATCCTTCGCCAAGCGTATTTCATGTAGTTCACGTGAGTGTTATTTTTCAGCGAACGTTCGTGTTGTCTTTCAAACTAAGTCCGTACTTTCATCTATGTGTAAAAATGTTTTACTCCCCTTCTCACCATATTAATTCTGTTATTTACCATTTCAAATGTAATTGTGGATGCGACTACATAGGCAGAACGACACAGCGGTTGGACGTTAGAATTAAACAACACGTACCTGCTATAATACTGAATATTATGGAAAAACATGATTTCAAAACCCATGCCAAATTCACTATAATTGAGAGAATAGAAAAGTTCAGAGCAGATAACATTAGAAAGATTTTAGAGTCCCATGAAAATAAGTGGATACAACGTCTAAAAACAAAATATCCAGCCGGGCTAAACCATAAATTTAACAATATATAGATAGTACCAATATATAACTCAACGAATCAAAACCTACCCACATTTCTCACCCACACAAGACAGACATGCATACGGGGGTGTGGAGGCCTCACACTTATACACTCACCCACACGAATATACACACTTACACACATCATACTCACTCACTCCCTAATGAGCCAAATGATAACACACACCCACAGCAATACACACGCTTACACATATCATACTCACTCACTCCCTAAGAACCAAATAACACACACACAAACACTAAACAGAGACACATCCCCTCACCAGGTCCAATAAAACTGTCAAAATGACCAGAGAATTCGCAGCAGCATGTATCTATCCAGCTCTTATCTCAAATAACAACTTAAAAGAGACTGTTTGACCAACACAAGGAATGTTAAAAGATTCATGTTAAAAAGATAAAAAAAATAAAAAATCAAATGAAAACTACAGACAAAAGTTCATTTTCTCCAGCAAAAGACTCATTTCTGTAGTTTAGTGCTACCAGCAAGCAGAAATATTTCTCCTCCCGATGATAGCCATTTTGGT
This sequence comes from Acanthosepion lycidas, assembly GCA_963932145.1. NCBI lineage: Eukaryota > Metazoa > Mollusca > Cephalopoda > Sepiida > Sepiidae > Acanthosepion > Acanthosepion lycidas. The sequence continues at coordinate 130,959,709 of OZ010577.1, read as the reverse complement.
CGAAACTAGTCGAGGAATCTAAATGGAATAATAATAATAAAAAAAAACGATAGAATATTAATCTACAACCCAGTGTGTCTAAAGATTTTAATTTTTTTATTGTTCAAAATATATGCATATACATACATTATAATATAATATATTACAATAAAAACATTTTTACTTCGCTACAAAAAACTTTCATGTCTCGGAGCTATAATGGTTCCTCTTCAGGCGATGCTAGATAACATAATACAAATAATTTATTTGAGAAATTTTAAACAAATCATTACCTCATTTGAAATGTAAAAAGTGGGTGGAACCTAATGTCAGAATTAAAATATATACTTGTGGGTATATCTGGATTAACCAATTAAAAGTCAGATCTATGCTAAAACAGAAAAATTAAAAATAGAATCAGATGGTTTTCCTACTCTTTCTAAAGATATTATATATATATATATATATATATATATATATATATATATATATATATATATATATATATATATATATATATATATATATAATAACAATAAGTTAATGTTTAGAGTTGAATTAGACCAGGGAACAGTAGTATTAAAAAAAACTTCTCAATACGCATAAAGATAAAAAATTAACATGTAGAGCTTTTAAGTACAGATAATTATGAACTTAGCCGATTCCGCTACCACAATTTCAAAAAAGCTCTTACCCATTTATATCTCAAAATGGCTTGCTTGGGGCTTTTTACTTCGCCAAAGGCTTCGTAAATATAACGCCTGAACAAATGGACATAATTTTACATTTTCCTAGATCAATTTTATTCCACAATGGAAAAGCTTAAATTAAAAATAAAAATTGACGATTTCGATGAACCAGAAGGTTCGTTTGATTGTGCTGATATTTCAGAATTAATAGGTTTTACATATTTTATATAAAATCAACAAAATTGTACATATAAACAACCGCGACCTGTATAGGGATGACGGATTGATGATAGTGCCAGACAACAGAACGCATGGCTATAAGAAAAGTGCTTTTCAAACTATTCAAAAGCCTCGACTTTTACATAGAAGACGATATGAATAAGACAACTCTCAAATATTTAGATGTAGAATTAACTCTATAAACTGGCAGTGTCTCTCTATACATAGAACCCAGCACAAAATTAAAATAGGTGAATTTTAGATCCAATCACCCTGCAAGTATAATAAAGAAAATCTTCAAAGGAATAAAAGTCCAGGTTATCAAGAAATTTCTCTAGTAAATTTTGGAAGATAAAAAAAAGAATACGAACGGACTTTAAACGAAGAGGGGCATAAAACCAAACTAGAATTTTGACCCCAAATAAGACACTGGGCGTAGATTAATATTTGTGTAATTTTCTATGGCGGTACTCTCCTAATTTTTCCTTCTTTTTCTATGAGTGTAGCATTTTTAAAATCAAAATTATGGTTGAATTTATTTCTATGTATGACTAGTGCATTAGCTAAGTTGTTTTTTGTGACGTCACTTTTGTGCTCATAAATACGCTTTTTTCAAACTTCTTTTAGGTTGGTGCAAAAATAATGTCGCTTTCTCACATAGTAACATGTGTGAGAAAACGACATTATTTTTGCACCAACCTAATATTTGTTTCTCCAATATATTGGGAGGAACAGTTTTGGGAATTTATTTTATAAATGCCTGCTTCAGAAATATTAGTGCTATTATTGCTTGAAGATCTTAGTATATCTATAATGGTTTTGTAAGTGTTTGTGACTATTTCAAGATTATTTAGATGGGATAGGTTATTCTGGATAGTGGACGTGACAGAATTGGTCGAAACATTCGACGAAACGCATCAGCAATTACCAGTTTTCCTATAAATTTTCCTATTATATAACTATAAATATTGTCTTCTCTACTGGTTCAATCGGAGACATTTTCATATATATATATATATATATATATATATATATATATATATATATATATATATATATTGTCAATCGCTAAACCCTCCTGACGAATAGACAGAACAATTACAAAAAATTTGGTATTTTACCTAGACTCGAATAGCTACATTTTCCCCGGTAGAAAATATGCAATGATTTCAGCCACGTGACTAGCAAAGGACAGGAAGCTGTGAAGAGCCATTATCAAAAGCGTCCAGAAAGAATATGATATATAGAAGAATATGCATATATTTTATTCATTTTTTTTTTTTTTGATCATTTTGGGGGAAAAGGTTTCTATGGATGCCAATCCCCCAGCAATATCTTGTATAAAACACATAATTAAATCCGCTACTTAGGTATCAAAATTATTAGTCATTCCATGATGTCCTACAACCACTGCCGACTGGTCACTGAAAATGGATTCCTTCCTTCTGTAGGTCTTTCACTGCTTGAAGCTTAGATAACATTGACGGGATCTTTCGAAAGAGAATTAGGGTGTGTATTCCTTATGCGAAATACGACTTTCCAGTGTGGCTGTAAGAGAATTTCTATTAATAGAAAATCAATTTCGTTAAACGCAGATAAAAACTGACAAGAATATCCCGAAGTAAAATTACTCAAAATCCTTCATCTTTTTTCAAGGAATTTGGAACACGTTACAAAGAACAGGTATATCCTTATTATATTCTAATGAGTGAGGAGATTTGCCAAGAATTTT
>OZ010577.1:130919590-130952090 GCA_963932145.1 Acanthosepion lycidas | reverse complement strand
ATTTATCATGGAAGCAAATATACGAAAGTTAGTTCCTAAGGCGGGAAAATCTAGAAAAGAAACTGTTGGAGTAGAAGTGGCGGTAACATTTAACCTTTTCAACAGTAAACAGGTGGGACCTAGATGCCAATCGAGTAGATGCTTAGCTTCATGTAGTTGAGGTACCAGGAAAAAAAAAACGCTCGCCAGAGCAGTTGTCATGAAAATGTCTGTAGAAAAGACAGAGGGAAGCCACATCGCATCGGTGTGAAATTGACAGAAATCGTGATGATAAATCTAAAAATGACTTACCTATAAATTCACGGAAATATCTACCAGGTAATTTTTATTTTCCCACCTTTTTTACGAAAATTGAATTTATTTAACTCCCTAAATTATCCTGTTAAAAATTACTTATATATTTTTTTACTGACTTTTTTTTTAAATTATCAAAATTATTTATTGTCTTAGATTCAATTTGTTTTTTGTTTTTTCAAGTTATGTTGCTAACCGATTTGCTCGAATTTTGAACACATAATAATGGCTGGCCACTCGTATCCGAGTCTGCCTGATTACTAGGGTGGTTAGCCAATCCCAGTTATAGACCCCTGCACAAATAAGTCAATAATTAGTATGCGTGTAATGGTAATAATAGCCGTTTCCTTAACTTACTAATTAACTAATTATTAGATATTACTAACAAGTTCCTTGTTAAAAATATTCTGTGGAATATTTTTTTTTCTTTTATTAATTTATGTTCCCATATATACTTATCACCTTCTCTGAATTGCGTTTTTATTTATGTATATACACAGTATTTATATTAATTATGTCACTTTTATTTTTTATGCATATATATATATATATATATATATATATATATATATATATATATACATATAAAGACCTAGGTATATATATATATATATATATATATATATATATATATATATATGTATGTATATATATATATATATATATATATATATATATATATATATATATATATATATATATATAGCACATTATATATGTATGTTCGTTTGAGCGTGTGTGCGTACCTCTGTGTATGCGCGTGTGGTGTATTTGCAATATATTCCCTCCGTTTTATCTGAAGCCAGAAATGAGCAATTCTGAAGACAATATGTTCTTAATATTCCTCCTTTTTTTGCCATGTCTGAAGAATTTTCAAGAATTAAATTGACTGAAGTAATTTCCGACATTTTTACCTAATTTCTCTGAAATAGGAGAGGAAGATGCAAAGTTTTAACATGTTCTTTAAATTTTCGTAAACAAGACAGAATGGGTTTGGTTATTGACTGAACAAAACCTGTTAAACGTGACATGGCGTCTTCTGGATTCGTTAAAATAATGTCTCCCCAAATACTGTCTCCCCAAATACTGTCGCTTTCAAATACTGTCGAACATATTTTTAACTGGTTTCTTATTAACAAGTTTTACAAAATTCAAATTTCCTTTTCTAATTCGATCCATGCTGAGAAATATTGTTTAGAAAATAAACCAGAAAATATACAAATAAATATTTAATTCAAAATATATTTCCTTCGAATCTTCTTGAAATTATTGATATATATTTTAACCTTAACGGTTCTAAATAAATTATGAATTGCTTTGTTTTAAAGAAACTAGTTTTATTTAATACTACTACCTTGCAAGCTCTAACATGCGGCGATATTTTTTTTTTATTTTTTTTAAGGGACTAAGCATAAACTACAAGAAAATAGAATGCATGATCATCAATAAAAGGATGAGCTTGAAATGCGATTGAAATGCGATTTGCAGGTCGGAAACACTAGAATCAAGCAGACTCGGAAGTTTATATATCTGGGAAGCGTTCTGAGGGAGGACGGTAAATGCAACACTGAGATCCGTAGACGTATTGTGATGGCCAAGGACACATTTCAAAAGATAGGAGGAATGTCATTACATGACATCTGGCCTCCTTTACGGCAGCAAATTTTGGATGATTTCCTCAAAACGGCGTTATGGCTCTACAGAAGGATGCTAAGGATATCATTTACCGAACGTGTGAGCAACGATGAAGTCTTAGAGAAGAAGCTAATACTTAACATCAGGAAGAGGCAGATGAAGTTCTTGGGACACATAATGAGGAAGGAGGGCCTGGAGAATCTGATACTCATGGGTCGAATAGAGGGAAATAGAAACAATGGAAAACAACGTATGACATATCTAGCGGCCAAGCGGATGACAGAACGTAATCTGGGGGAGGTGGCAGAGGGAAGGAACTTGTTGAGAGCTGCAAGGGATAGAGGGAGGTGATCACCTACGTCCTGAAAGGACACGGCACATAGAAAGAAAGGAGTCTCTAAAACAGATGCTGCTATTAAATAACTGTATTTGGATCACTGTCTCTCTGCCTCTCTCTCTCTCTCTCTCTCTCGCACTCACTCTTTCTAACTTTCTCTTTCTCTTTCTCTCTCTCTCTCTCTCCTATCTTTCCATCTTACGCTGTTCAAACACACCCTCCCGTTCTCGTTCTTTACAACTCTTTCTAACTCACCCTTTCTATTTCTTTCTCTTTCTCTATCCTTTCCTAACTCTCTTTCTTCTCCCTCCTTCTATTTATCTCTATATATCGATCTCTCTTTTATAATTCTGCATCTCATTGCATTTCACTCCCCTTCCTATACCCCTCTTTCTCTCATTATGTCTCGCTTTCTCTCCCTCTCTCTCTCTCTCTCTCTCTATCTCTCTCTCTCTCGTTTCTCACTATTTCTCTTTTTCTTATAATTGACTTCACCTGCTTTCGTTCTTTAAATCCTATTTTTTGAATGCCATAGTCCAATTCCCTAAATTTTATCCATTAGTCATTCAACATCAAGAATATCCCTAATTATTGTCATAACAGCATAACAATTAACCGGCCGAACAATCGCCTTACTTAATTTGGAATTTATGGAAATGTAGACAAATAAAGATTAAATGGCGCCAAAATCTGTTAAAGAATTCGGAAAATAATTTAGAAACAGAAAACGAGAATTTGGCATCTATCTTTGAATATTTTGTTACAAATCTGGGATATCTCTAATTGAATATTTTGTTACAAATCTATGTGATATCACTAACTGAATATTTTGCAACATATCTATATGATATTTGTCATTGTATATTTTATTGTTTATTCTCATGTAGCTTACATCAGACTTTAGAAACCGATCTTAATTCAGCATCTATTGCCTGTATATTTTATTGGGTTTTTGAAGCTCCGCAGTAAAGGTTTTTTCATTATTCCATATATTATTCAGCCCAGTGTTTTCATCATTAATTTCGTCCAGTATCGTCTTCAATCTTTCTCTACTGTCTGAAATAATTTCATGTCCATGTTGTGTTGTCAGAACTTATATAAAGCAGAAGCGTTTCATCTTCCATCGCATATCTCATTGAATTGGTAAATTATAACAATTTTAATTTAGGAGATAGGGAAAATAACATAGTATAGGCTGTGCTAGGGTTAATTTCACCCAATGCCGCAAGTTGCTAGAGAATCAAACCTTAACATAAAACTTAAATATTCTTAGATATTATGGTTCTCTTGAAACTTTGGGATGACATTAATGACGCTAAACACTTTCCGAAATATTTCTAGTCTCCCTTCTACATAACTACTTTCTTAGATTAAAGATTAAAAATGTGTTCGAGAGAATGGAGCGTACCGGTCTTTCCGAGGATCATCTTTCTTCGAACCTAGTGCACTGGCGCTACAGAATCACAAAAAAAAGATCTGTAGCAGATAACAGAAACAACATCGCTTCAAGATTTCCAACAGCAGCAACAGCTAAAATTGATGGCACATGTAATTCGAAGAGAAAATAATGGTATTATCTAGAGGGTGACGTTCCACACAACGGCAAACAAAAGGTTAGGATAGAAACACTCATCTAGACTGGAAAGATCTATAACAGCTATTGGGCTCAAGAAACCTATTTTCCTGAAAAATTGTTTGCAGAATAAAATTTTATGAATTCCAACCGACATTATCACTGGTTGCTCGGTTAATTTCGAATGTTTCCTTATAAGGAAACAGCTAATATTACCATTATCGTTGATATTTCAGCTGATACACTTCCAGGTCTTCCGCAGGGGAATTCTCTAACTATAGACTTAGTTTAGTACTTTTTCCTTCGAGTGTTAGATGTGGAAAATACCAAATCATTTATAAAATAACAGTAATAATGAAGATTTTATCAATTTTGTGTTCTTTTAAAATCAGTCACATTAAGAAGTATTAGTAATAAAATAATAGTTATAATGTAAAGTATTAATCCAGTGGTTTTGATATGAAGCAACAACCATAATAAGATGGTGTAAAACTAATAAAATACTGTAGTTGAAATTCTTTATCTAAAATTTAAAACAAAACAAACAGATTAGTTAGTAACTTTTTGCCTATGCCTCTTCCTAAACCTTTAAGCCAAAACAGTATTCAGAAGGTTCTTATCAAATCCCATAAATAGCGTGTTCCAACTCTATGTCGCTCGACATTTCTGTGGATTGCGGATATATTTCTTCTGCTGTCTTTTCTTCCAGATAACGACTGAGCCTTTCTGGTTATTGTTAGAAACACGTTTTTTTTTTTTTTTTTGTTTTTGGGTTTGTTTTTTTGTTTTGTTTTTTGCTTGTCTTTCTTTCACTTCCTTTTTCCTCTTTTTCTTTTTCTCAATTTAATGACGAGACTCACAAAGGAAGAAAGGAAGGCACAAATGTCTAAGATGAACAGCAAAATAGCCTTAATAGATTACTGACTTTTAAAAAAAAAAAAAAAAAAAAATTTCTTTTCTATTTTTAATGATTTATTAATTTATTTTGATTTCTCTTTCCTTTTCTTTCTCCAATTTCTTCAAACACATCTCTTCTCTATTCTGGGACTTCTTTTGCCTGATATTTACAAACGCAACACACGGCGAAATGCAATAGAGTTAAATAAAGTGTATTGCATTTTTTCCGTTTTTTTTTTTTTTTTGTTTGTTTTGATTTTTTTTTGTTTGTTTTGATTTTTTTTTTTTGTTTTGATTTTTTTTTTGTTTTGATTTTTTTTTGTTTCATGGAGGATCTGTTTTTCCTTCCTTGAATGTCAACATTCAAAAGCATGACTTTCTCCCTAGTTTCGAACGCGCATTTCTGCCACTGATGTGAAGTACTTACGTATTAATAGATATTTTTTTTTGTGTGTGTGCAAACTATCCAGAATGTGTTTTTGTTTTTATTAAAAAAAGGTTTTCTACTATATATTAAAGGTCTAGTTATCACAGAAGAAGGAGCTAGAAACGTTTGCCCACACATAATACTAAGTTTTGTTTTGTCTGATTCCAGAGCAAATGAGAGGGCGTATGCATAAGAAGACTGTGTTGCGCCATTTTTCGAAAAGATAACAGTCAGCCTTGAAAAACAGCGACTAAAATTCTGTCTCAATTGGTTAAAAAATGATGTAATTATCTCAGCAACAAGTCAGGTTTAATTGAAGCAATTCTGTAAACGTCTTACTCTTGTTCACCGCACAAATGTCCGTTGGTACACTCGCTTTAAATCCATTGCTCCAGGGGAAAGCGGTAACTCAATCAGAGCTTTCAAGCGTATAAATTATTTTTTTCTTACCAACACTTCTGTTTCATTTTTGTTTTACAATATTTTCAGACTTTTCTTTTTACCTAGGAAGTGATTTAACGGAGGACGGAAAATGCGACAGTGAAATCTGAAGGCGCCTTGGAAGCGTGAAAGATGTCTGCCAAAAGTTAAGCAAAGCGTTCAGAAACAGGAAAGATTTCATTAGAAACAAAGAAAAGACTACTAGACTGTTATGTAATAACGATCCTCCTACATGGCAATGAATGCTGGAACATCTCACAGGCGAAGAAGAGACTTGATTTGACAGAAAAAAAATGTGGTTCTACAGAAAGATTGAGAAAATACTATGGACTGAACATGTGAACAACGACTTTTAGAGAAATTGGAAACAAAAAGAACCCTTTTTTTAAAGTTTCTTAACTGCTATCGTTCTTTCCGATATTGATTTGTTTGTAGTAGTGTGGAAAGTCAACATTTGCATTATGTAATTATTCCCTCTTCAATTTAATATGTGCTATCCATTTTAGTTGTTACTGCTGTTGGAAGTCTTCAAGTAATATGTTTCCTCTTATCTGGTACACTTCGTTTTTTGTAAATCTGTAGCGCCAGTTCACGTTGTTCGACAGATGATGATTCACTCGCTAGAAGCCATTTTTATCTCATTGATATGATAAAGTAGTTTATGCAACTGATATTATATATATATATATATATATATATATATATATATATATATATATATATATCGGAACTAGTAGGGCATCATGCATGATACCCATATTAAAGTCACCATCTGACAGAACTATTTAAGAACAAGACCAGGTGTTCAAAACTATCTCTAACATTGCTTATTTAATGTTCAATTTCATTCTCTCCTATACTAAAATAGTTATAACTGATCCATACACTGAGCTATATAAATTGTTTAGTATATATTAATTTCGCATCCTGATCCTTTTAACGGATTCAGTGTAAATGTCATCACTGCTTTTATTCTTCTTTCATATTGCATTTCTATTTTAGAATGGTTTATCATGAGTCTTACTTATTGGGATACTTGGCAGAGAATTTTGATTTTTTTTTTCTTTAAGATCATTCTTAATTCAACTATAAATAACTTATGTCATCGGCATGGTCCTAATCATCAGCTCACTGGTCTTAGGAGGGGGGGTGAATAAGAAATGACTGATTATTCTGGCATATTGCTACCTTTGGGCCAATAAAAAAGCCAGATCGAAAAATAAAGATAGCGAACAGTCAATGTTCACATCTCAAAGTCAACAAGTTACATAAAACATAGGATTCCACTCCCCAAAATAATAGATTTTTTTCTCCCTACAAACTATTTACCTACTCATATATAGACTATGGATAATGATTTGACTTCTATTGATGTCTCGGAAAACAGTTCAGTTGCACACAGCTGACAGTTGTGCTAAATTTCCTTCTCTCTTATATTAAATTTATTATACACTGAAATATATGAAGTGTTTAGTATATATTAATTTCATATCCTGAATGTTTATGTCATCACTGGTTTCATTCCTATTCCAGATTATAGTTTCTCTTTTAGAAAGGTTTCAGCCCTATTTCTTGGCAGAGATTTCTTTTAAAGAATCATTCTTATTTCAACTAGGACTAATTATGTCATCAGCATACACCCGCTCATCATCTTTAGGTTGGCAACGGTTCAAATCTCGTGAGAGTATCAAGTGTTCAGAATAGATTTAAGATGTTGGACATTGTTTTTTGTAAATTTTTTGGGACACAAACTTGAAAATTTTAGTTGAATACACGAAGATTTATGCAGGACAATGATCCTTCAAGTTTTGCTAAGCTGATTATCGTTCACTCTATCAAAAATGTTTCAAAGGAAGTAAAGTAATGAAAACTCCCACGCCTCTCCACATATTAATTCTATAGGATATATGTTATCTAGATTTCAGAGCTAGATATGGGAATTGAAAACAATATTCAAGCAATTAAAATCTTTGGTAAGCAACAGAAATTTAATTGTTGCAAGTAATGTTACATTTGAAAGAGTAGATTAAAAAAATCAAGGCATGAAACATGATGAAAGTTATAGAATGGCAGGGAACTTATATAAACATTCAAAATTATAAAGTAGTAATTTATTTAGGTATATGGTTAACTGTATTGATTAAATATCTCTCCCTTTAGGATCTATTTACAAATGTTAATTGATTTTAAACATTTCATAATAGAAGCTAACACACCCTATAATTACTTGCATGAGAGTAACATATGCAAAACTCAAATAATATATATATATATATATATATATATATATATATATATATATATATATATATATATATATATATATATATATATATATATATATATTAACCGTTACCAATAATAATTGGTTACGTCTAATTTCATTGTAAACATTGACTTGCATATAGAATAGGTCTTTTTATATCGCCTGGTTATAAACAGCCAAAACGAAAAATAGTAGTTGTTTAGAAAGAGAAAATCAGAAAAAGCATTTTGTGATTAAAACAAGGAATTTAACAATCAATTATTCGAATAAATTGGATATTGACCCACGATAATTTTTGTTCAGCAACAATCTTTTTGGCAGAGTTGTGTTCAGGTTTGGGTGAGAATCGAATAAAGCAAATTCCGTCCGACGTACATAAAAGTATTGAACTTCTACAGAGAAAAATCCGTTATGCTTACGTTCAGGTTTACGTAAGTTTTTTCTCCTATTTTTTTCTGCTTGACCTTTCTTCCAAACTAATAGAAGTTAAAAAATACGAAGAACTTTAAAAAATAAATAAATACAAAAATAAGAGAGAAACTGCAGCAACATCGACAGGAATAAATAAGTAGAGAAATAAAGTAGTTCTTTTTTCTTTTTTCTTTTTTTTTTTTTTTTTCGAATTACTAAGATAAGCAGCAAAACATTTCCAAAGACATTTTTCTGGGATAAAAACGTAGAAAACGATTGAAATCATTAGAAATAAAAGAAAAATAATTTATCCGTAAAGTGCCTTTGTTTATCCACATCGTTATTTTGAAACTGTATTTAAGGAATTCAAATTATTTGTCTAATTCCAGCGGAAATATAATTCTCTTAGTTTTATACACCTGATTAACAAATATAAGAAGGCATTTCGTATGAATATACTTAACAAAGACATAGGAAAACCATTACCTACCATTTCGAGTTGAATCCTCATTTTTTCTTACAGTAATGCCCGTATACAAGTACATGGTTGTTTTTTTGTTTTTTGTTTTTTTTTTCAGACCACCATTCACCATTTACAAAACCCAAGAATCATTTAAGACTGAATGATCTGCATATTATGAACATAAGTACTGAAGTATGGAGAGACGATTATGAGGATAGGGAGGATAAATGACGATTGAACTTAGATAGGTTTGGATTGTAGTGACGTTTAAAAATGTAGAATTGTTGGTCTGAAGTGGGGAAAATATTTCTATTATTATGCCTATATTTTTTGTCAAGGGCGTTGGTAAACGGACTTTCAACGTCTATCAAAAATAGGTTGACGTTATGTCATATAGGAAGAAAATGATTAACTACCGACACCGAGGTTCGACCCCGACACTCTAGATATGTTTTTCGCCAGGTGTATAAATAGTGGTGTCAGGTTACTGACTGCATTGATTATTGAGTGACTATTAAGTGGAACTATCCAGTTGAATTAGTGTAAATTATTGTGCGTCGATTATTTGGGTTTTGATTTAGGATTTACCGAACGTTTCGCCGACCCGCGCTACTAACAAGTTATTCACTGAAATAGTTATCTTTCGTTGACTTTTATATCTTTGTTCTTGTTCAGTATTTATTTGTTGTTGTAATTAAATACTGTTTTATCTTAAGATTGAAGTCTTAAGTTATATTCAATTATTAACGACCACCGTACGTCAAAAATGTTATTAGATTTATTTCAGTACAGTATGTCTAGAAATTTCTTAATTTTGATTAAAGTTTTGACTACGAAGTAAGTATGGCGGTTACATTGGTTTAAAGTTTCAGATAAATAATATACATAAATAGAGATAAGTAAAATTATGGAACGTAGAAGCAAAAGTTAGGCTTTTGTGTAATTTACGTTTTCATTTAGCCAGGGTAAAACGGACGCCCAATCTTGCCGAATTTAATGGATTTGATTTCTCCATTATTAACTGTAATAAGTTTACTAAACTTGATCAGTTTAATCGTGTCTTGAGGAGTTTGGTGGTGTTTCGGTCTTTTTTTTTTTAATATATATATATATATATATATATATATATATATATATATATATATATATAAAACCTACTAACATATATATACACTTATATACCCACATACACATCCAGCAGTACAAACACACATACATACACACATACATAGACACGAATAACACTATGTAGGTACACAATAACAATTCATATCGTCAGGATGACCAGCAGGTTATAAAAGTAATTATCTATTAAACTTACAGCGACATATCATTATCATTGAAAGTATATGACCCCTATAATAAGTTAAATTTATAACGGTGTTTACAATTAACTGTTAGTTCATATCTTTGATTTAAGAGATCAGTCTTATTTTTAAATATAATTATTTCATATTTTTCGTTAAGACATAGGTAACATGGGGCATATAGGGAGTTTTATGTGTATGTACGTATATATCTGTACTTGTTATTATAGATATGTGTATGTATGTATATATTTATATATGTATTGTGTGTGCGTATGTGTGTGGGTGTATATGTGTGTTGACACCTATCATATGTGAGATTGTGTGTATGTGTAGGTATGTAAACTTTGGTTTGTGTCTACTTCCGAGTGTGTAAGTCTATGTGTGTATATATGTATATGTATGTGTATTTGTGTGTGTATATATGTATATACGTGGATGTGTCGATACGGGTATTTATACATGATTATATATTTGTATATGTGGATGTATGTTCGTATGTCCTAGTATATGTATATATATATATTAGTGTCTGGGAATATATCATCGATACTAACTAAAATCTACTTCTGTTTGATAAGGATTTTTTAATTGTTATAGACTTAATCAACAACTGTGTGTGGTTACTTTTTAAAAAAATATTATGAACTTTTCTATATTTTATCGTCAATAAGATAATGTTGTTACAATGTATATAGGTATATAGTATATAGGTATATAGTATATAGGTTTATATATATTCCCATTTTTATGTGTGTGTACATATATATATATATATATATATATATATATATATATATATATATATATATATATATATATGGATGTGTTTGTGCGTATATATGTCTATATAGGTGAATTTACGTTTGTATGTTTTTTTATGTATATGCGTGTGTGTGTATATGTGTTGGTATATATGTATGTTGGTGTTTATTTTATATACGCATATGTTTATGTATGTTTATGTATGTATGTATATGTATGGGTATATGTATATGTATGTATATGTGTATTTGTATATATGTGCATGTATGTATGTATATTTATATTTGGCTTGTTTATTTTTTACCTTGCTGTGTGGGTTAATATATTTATACTTGCTAATGTATGTGTATATATAAGTATGTGTATGCGTATATAGATTTGTAGAATATGTGTAGACATATATTTGTGTGTATGTGTGTATGTGTATATATGTGTGGCTGTACACTTATATCTGTAGGTAGTTCTTATTATCTTATTTTCTTTCACCTAATATATAATAAGACATATATCGACTTATATGATAAAAATATATATTTTTATAGATGTTTGTGTGTTTGGAATTTTCGTTTTTTATATATTAGATAATTTTATTTTTAACCATTTTTATCTTTGTATATTTGCCCGTATAAGTTATATTTTAATAAGTGGTTAGCATTTGTTTAATGACACTTTCAGTCTTGAATATTTCTTTTTTGTAGTATCAGATTGTCTAGTCAATGAATGTGGATGTGTGTACATGTATTTATCGGTGTCTATGTGTATGGAAAATGCATGCACATTTAATTGTGTTTGTATGTATGTGTTCGTTTTTTTTTGTTTTGTTTTGTTTTTTGTTTTTTTTTGTTTTGCTTTGTTTTTATAAAGTGCCGTGGAGATGTTTCCTGTCTCTCCACTTTTTTTCGTATATCTAAATATGTCTGGGTGCTTATGTATTATAATCTGAGTGTGTTTGTGTTGTTTTACGCGAGAGGTAAGGACCCCACTCACACACTTGGGATTAAAATGTATACATTTTGTCGAGTAGACCAGTAGATATTAGCGCCTATTCTAACGTAATTTCAATGAAGAAATAAATTGTATAACATATGTACTTTTTCTTTACTCCTAAGTAATTTTATAATTTTAAACTTAATAGAGATTAAATTTAAATTTTAAAATTGGTAATTTTTGACTTTTAATTTTAATATCAAATTTTATCATATAATTTAATACTTATTGGTTAGAATAAATTCTATTTTAGTATAAGCCCAACTTTAAAGCTCTTAATAGCTATTATAACCTTACTGCCTTGTCAAGTTTTTTGAAATCTCCTATACTTGTGTTTTGATTGGTCATTCTAGCTTTTATAACAGCGTTTTCCCCTTGCGAAGGATCGTTAATTAATTTGAAACTTTTAAAACCATTTATTTTACGTTCAACATCATCACTTGATAAGACACCGGAAGTGTTTAAACAAAATAGCTATTTTTGTAGTGATTTTATATCATATTTATGTTATAATTTTTAAATAAATAATTATATATATATATATATATATATATATATATATATATATATATATATATATATATGGTGTAAATATGCATGGTGTAAATAATTACATTTATTTATCTATGTTTGAATTCTGACCCGAGCTTGAGAGTAGAAAATTACGAAATCGATGGCTTGGGAGAACGGTTTGACTGATTTGGGCCGCAAGGTTTCTTGATAGTATGTTTTTAGATTTTGGGGTCGAAGAATCATATTAAGATTGCTGTTAACAACTGAAAAGCCGAGACACTTAACACTATTTCTTCTGTTAACCTACTTATACGACATTACGAAGCATATGTTGCTAGCTGTCGATGTATAAAATAAATATCAGTCCGTAGAGGGGGTGTTATTTCCAAACCAACGTATACATAGATACGATACCCCCTGTTTTGTGACGTATTTTCTTATATTGTGTGTTGGGGATGTCGTTTAGCTTAGCCTCTGATACTTTTTATACAATCGAAACCAAGTGTTTTTATAGTAAATTTACTATAACATTTTATTGTTGCAGCAATTGTCATTTTCTTTTTTTTTTTTTTGCCAAAATGAACCAGCACTGCTTGACAACAATATTCAGGCACCAGCAGGGGGAAGTTTCTAAGTCTTATCAATCTTTTTGTAGGTTATTTAAAGCCAGAAAATATATTTCTATTGTAAGATTTTTTGTTGACATAATATTGGTTTACTGATACAAGTTTTATTAATTAACCCATAGGGAGAAGAGGTGGTTTCATGCCGTTATCAAGGGTATTTGCGCGTAAGTGAATATAGCGAACGTATCTGGAATTGGAACTCCGATTAACCATTCCAAATCATTAGACATTACACCACCTGCACATCCAAGCTTACAACACCTAGTATTCTCAAGCGGTCACCCATCTAGGTACTGGCCAGGCTCGACGTTGCTTAACTTTGTTCATCGTAAGGAAACCGTTGTCTCAACGTGATGCCCAGGAGAATTGTGTAAGCTGACTTTAACTTCTAATAGTCGGCGATCAGGTGAGGCAATCAATAAGGACACTAAGGGAGAAATCTGCAAAACAATTTGGCTGAATATCGCAATGAAAGACTTAATTTACAGAAAGGAAGCACCCAATGAGGATTGACCACTCTATAGGAGTCAATGGTCTTGCTACGTGAGTTATCCTAGATATTTGAAAATCTGAACTTAGCATAGAATTACAGTAATCATGGAATTAATTAGAGTCGAATCAATGAAATAAGTATTAACTATTGCACTATGTAGTAATAGTACGCGACTTTGGTCTGAGTTTGACTGGATTAAACCTAAACAACTTCTAAAGAATTGTGTAAAAAAAATTGTTGGGATTCGGAATTAATGGTATCGTGTATCTTACGTATGACCTGCAGGTTAATCTTGATTGCTATACTGAAAACGTTTCGAGCTGCTGTGTGTAGTGTTTGACAAATTGAATAGTACATGAAAACCAAATTCTGAAACTGGCACAATAGAATTGCCGTCCTTTTCACACCGCTATTCCGAAAGATTCTTCTAATCTGCTTTTGTTCAACAAATAGAAAACAAAATTAACTCTCCTGCTTCTAATTATTCGATTTTGACACCGTCGCTTCCATATTGACAGTTTTAAACGCTAACGAAATAAGAAATGTTTTTTTTTCAACAGACAAGTGCGAAAGACACTTAAAAGTTGTCAATGCTTATTTATTTGTTATCTAAAACACTGCTTAAAAATACGTACACGATCAACTCGCAAAGTGAGAAATGAGAAAGCTTTTAATAATAATAATAATAATAATAATAATAATAATAATAATAATAATAATATCAACAAGAAAGTAAATGAATAATTATACCAAAATAAGTAATAATGAGAATTAGGTGAAAAGGATTGAGTGAAAATAAAATTAAAATCAATAACATTGAATTCTAATAATAATAATAATAATAATAATAATGAACCTAGAAAAGAAGATCACTAAAACGGTTTTATCAACATCATATTCTCATCGAAGTTACAATATTTTTTTTTGTTTTGTAAACATAATATCAAAATAGAAGGTGACAAGAAATAAACGGAAACATAAAAACTAATGCCTGTACGTACATTTGCACACGAAAATATAATCCAAAATATGTATTCACAGACACACACGCATATATATATATATATATATATATATATATATATAAATATAATATTGTCATTGTTATTAATTTTAATACGATAATTGGCTGGCACTTGGCCATCAATCGCTTTCCCACCGCCGTAAACTAGCCTTCCTCCTTGGGTTTGTTTCTATAAATACTTTATTCGAATATTTCTGATTAATGTTTATCTTTGGTACCTAGACTGAATTCAAGCGACAAAAATGTAAATGTAATGTCAACTGTTATCTTCTGTTTTCTTAATTCTTGTTGTCTTATTGTCCTCTCTCCTTAATAGTGGCCACCCTTGCATCTTAGTGGGTTTATTGCCTTGCTTGGGGTGAAATGATTAAAACACCCCCTCCATAAATATATATATATATATATATATATATATATATATATATATATATGTATGTATGTATGTATGTATGTATGTGTGTGTGCTTGTGTGTGTGTAAGTATATATGTATATATATATATATATATATATATATATATATATATATATATATATATATGTATGTATATATATGTATATACGCATATATATATGTATTTGTATATATATGTATATATATATATATATATATGCATATATATATATATATATATATATATATATATATATATATATATATATATATATATATATATATAAATATAATGATATGTATATTGGTACAAAACTTCATAACTCCCAAGAATAGACAAAAATTAATTTTATTATTACCACTCATGATGATAAGAAAAAGTAAAAATGAAAAACGGGCTAGCTTACTGGTTTCGAACCTCGCTAAACAGAGCTAAATCGAGGTTAATAAACTGAATTGAGATTAAAAAATGGACAAAGTGTATTAGAGAAAAAATTGTCTAGATGGTAATTAGTTGGAAGCCTAATACGAAGTCCTTCTGTTTACACATAGACGGCTTCAACGATAGAATATAGATGGCCTCCAACACTTTTAAGTGGTCATTCGAATGGGACCCTACTAAGGATGGTAAATGAGTCCGAACTAAAACTAGCAGCACAGTTATGGCTATTTATTAGGAGTTCTAGAATGGAAGACCCGTATGCATCGGTCAAAATGTCTGAAGGGGTGTACTTTAAGTTTTGGATTTTCGCTGGAACGTGTTGCATTATTCTAGCATCCAGCCTTTGGGTCGTTCTCCCTATGTAGCGCGAACCACACCTACATTTAAAAGAATAAATTAACGAACTATTATGATGTGGGGGGAGAACATCCTTACGCATAGACGGAAGGACAGGCTTGGCAGAGAAAACAACACGGGTGTTAGCGGCAATTTAACAATGTCGAACTGCCACAGAAAGCTGCTTAGCATATCTATCATTGATATTACCTAGCCAAGGAACGCGTAAATACACAGAACATCTTTTTACTATAACAGGTTTAACATTGTTCAATTCAGCAATTTTGTTCTTAATAATTGCTTGAACAATGTATAATGGACAGGCATTATTACAGAGAGTAGAATTAATAAACCTAAGTTCATCATCCAACTTTCAGAACAGATCATAAAAGCCCTATGGGTAAGGGTTTTAATATACATACATATATATATATTTATATATATATATATATATATATATATATATATATATATATATGTATATATATATATATATATATTGGTCTATCAATATGTCCAGAGCATGATATATGAAAAAAGGATGTATTTTACAAAAATATTTATTTTTTTCAACATACTGTACATGTCAATGGCTATTGAAGCTATTTGGATCGAGCATTATATATTGAAAATTTCAGATCATAATTCAATTACTAATTTCGTCACGAACTAGAGACCTATTAATGCATCATCATATATATTTGAAACCTGTGATGGCGTAATAGATGATGCTAACCTACACCGAAAAGTTGATACTCGACTGACACTTTATGTCTTTGAGAAAGAATTAGAAATCTGAATTTAAAAGTTTTCAAACATGAAAGTCCGAAATACTTTCTGCTGTTTTTATTTATTTATTTATTTTTATTTTATTTTATTTATTTTTTTTTTTTTCATGATTTTGTCAATTTTTGCTTTTACGTCATTTTTGCTAAAGCACGTGTTGGGAACTGCGGAAAGATTGTTATTCAGGTTCCCTCAATGTACAACAAGCCGATGATTCTTTTATCAATGATATTATCTATTTACCTCTTAAAATATGTAATAATAATAATAATAATAATAATAATAATTTAACTTCCAAAAAAAAAATAAAAAAAATAAAAATAAAAACTCTACTAGTAAACACTTGTACTACGGCTCGGATATTTGTCATATTAATACAATCGCATGTACATACACCTTTGTGCAAATTAATTGAAACAACTGCTTTACTTTACTTTCTTTCAATATACAGTCAGTTTTAGACCCACTGGTGTGACAAGGTGTAATTGATTTCTATTTTTTCCTTAGATTAGGTCATTTGTAGTGGCGTGCAGTAATATGAATCTATTTTCAGGGTATATGATGAAATTTATTTGGCTTTGAAAAATATTGCGTTATCCGTGATTGCATCAAATTTTCTCGCGGCCAGACACTATTGTCTCGATTGTCGATTAGCTTTCCTACGGCCAATGTCTGCGATGGAAGTTACTCCAAGTAAACGTACGAAAATTATGACACTGCAAGAACACACTGGCAAGCCTTACCAGTGAGCAAATCAAAGTAGTATAGACTGGCCCGTAAACTCTCCTGATTTAAATCCAATCAAGAATGTGTGTTCAATTTTCAAGGAACGACTTCGTAGAATGGACATACGAAGTACCAACATGTGAACTGGGCCATGTTTCATCGGAAAAATGCTGGTGTTGTACGTGTCATTACCGTGATTTTTATTTTCCCAATTTTTAATTTCTCGTTTCTCACAATGGTCTCAACTTCGCTTTTTAACACAACTTATTTGTTTCATATTACTCAGGCGCCTACTCTCTTTACATCATTGTTCCATTCTTCATACCTTCTTTCTGCGACTCTTCCTTATATTTGTCCTTCTTTCTCCTTTTTTAACTTTAGTTAATATCTCCAAATTTTCCTCTGTTCTTCACGTCCAGCTCTCAATGTCGGCAATCATTTTCCATCCTCTCTTTGACATTTTTGTAAAATTATTCATCCTCTTTCTTTAAGGCATGTTTCATGTTATTTCGCGCCGTTAAACAGCAATTAAAACCCCCACACACGAAAAAAACGCATTTAAAACTTTATGTTATGTTATCACTCACTACTTTCTCAGCATGTTACCGCAATTTCCCGTAAATATTTTACTTCGAAACAACCCTTCCGCAAAACAACTTGTAGCTAAAAAAATTAGAAATGCTTATTGGTTATAATGTTTGATGCCTACACCTGCATGAGAATAATTTCTAGACCCTTACCAAATGAGAACTTCTATGTGAAGTATAGCGTAGAAGTGAACCCCAGCTATGGGTTAAATAGCAAGGTATACTTGGCTCTTCAGTTTTGGTTAACTTCTAGTCTAGGTGGAAAAAAAACTTGAATTCAAACATGTATGCAGCCCTTGCAAAACAAATCTGTGTAGATAAGAAAGATTTCAAGTTTACATTGGCTCAATGATCTGCACTCTAGACATTTATTTAATCAATCATTGTAAAATAAAGTTATGTAATCATTATCAGCCGCCTAAATGTCCATAATTAAGTTTTGTAAACCATCACCACATTAAAAAGTTCTATATATTACCCATCCTATATTGAGTAAGGCAATTGTATAGCCTCTTGCCAAATTAGCAAATACGTGCCGTCGCCTCCCTCTGTCTTTTCTGCAAATACTTTCACGGTAACTTCTTCGATGAGCTATTTTCGCTAGTTCCCAAACTGCATAAATTTAAACGTGCCACTAGGTCGGCATGTCAGTCCACCCTTTCACAGTCGAAACGGTTAAATATAGCCGTCTCTTCTACTCCATTAGCTTCATGTCTCGCACTTCCCGTCTGTGGAACTTCCTTCCTCTTACTTGCTTCCCTGATAGCTATAATCCCCAACTATTCAAATGCAATATCAATCGATAACTCGAGATGCCTTGATCTATTCCCTGTCGTTCTTTTCATCCTTTCCTCTATCAAGACACTTGCTCCCACTTTCCGTAACCCCTTGCATGCTAGTGACACCCCCGCCTTGCTTGGGGTGAAAAGCTTTAAAAAAGCGTATATATTGGTGTATGCGTGTGCGTTTGTGTGGGTGTTGGTCAGAGTTTGTGTGTTTAAAGGAAGCTTCACTCACATAATCAAAGATAAGAAATAAGAAAAAGTAGCCCACTCACACTTCCATACACGTACACAAACTTACGCTTACACAGTACCACATGCACACACACACACGCACACACACACACACGCACACACACACACACACACACATATATATATATATATAAGTGAACATAGAAGTCAACACTTAGAGGCGACAGTCTGTTTCATGCGATATGCAATCGTCAGGCCTGACGATTGCATATAGCATGAAACAGACTGTCGCCTCTAAGTGTTGACTTCTATGTTCACTTTTATATTTACACACGCTCTATCTCTGATATTGAGCACTTTATCCCATAAATATAGCACACCTTAAGACTATATTTCTTCATATATATATATATATGTGTGTGTGTGTGTTTGTGTGTGTGCGTGTACGCTCGTGCGTCTATGTTTGTGTTCGTGTGTGTAAAATATATATATAGGACTCTCCCATCGTATTCGGGTCAGCAATTCAATTCCTGGGAACCGACAGCCGGAAACCAGCACATATAATTTGATTATAGTTATGAAGGTTTTGTGCAGAACCAACCACACATTTGAAGGGCTGATTACAGAAACCTGGTGCACTATGTGCCACATGGTCCCCAAAAGACCCTCCGCGTGTTTTGAATTCAGAGTTGTCCTTCTCCTAGACCAGTTACTATCCAAGGATATAGAATACGGAGAAAAGAGGATTAAGGGTATTAGCACGTAAGTGAATGTAATGGATTCGACTGGAATTTGAACTCGGCTCTCCGAGCCCTCAGTCCGAGCCGCTACCCACTATTCCTCATCTGTCTGTCTGTCTGTCTGTCTGTGTGTGTGTGTGTGTGTGTGTGTGTGTGTGTGTGTGTGTGTGTGTGTGTGTGAAGTCAGAGACCATTACAACTGTAGCTATTTCCAACTGGAGGATCTTAATTTAAGAATAGTTAAGCAAATTTTATTGTCTCCTTTTTTCTTTTGTTTATTATTTATACTATTTAGATTCGGCCTAGTGTTTTCATCTTTGTTGTTCATTACTACGTTTCGGCAGTTATGAACTCCGGCTTTCATCCGGATTTCATATCGATCCGCTTAACCTTCTTTTTTTCTTTATATTTTTCATTATTCTATCCACGAATTCACTCTTCTCCTGATGACCGGGATCCAATGATTCTCAATCTATGCTCCATGGCGCTAAAACAACTTTCTAGCCAACTGGAGTATGCAATGTCTCAAGACAAAGCAAGAAAAATACAGGAAGTTATCCGCTCCTGGCCTAACATTTGGTGTTTCTGTCCCACGTGCAACCGTAAGGGTGCATCCGACTACGGCCTCAGAAGTTTACATGAGTGTCGACAAAGGCTGACTGTGTAATACACTCGTTTTCCTTGGACTTCGATAGACTACCATGATGATGATGATGATGATAATAATAATAATAATTTTATTTTCTTGATCTTCGTAGTTCTACCGCTAATAATATTCACTAGCTTTTTCACCTGTCTAGTCCTCTATCTTTTCTTCTTTATTTTCTACCTTATCTGTTTGGCCTTCATCTTCTTTTTCACCTTCTTCCTCTGCTTCTACTTATTCATTTTTTTTTCATCTTCTCCCTCTTCTCTGCCAAATTATTTTCTCCTACTTTTAATTTTCCTTTTGTTTCTTTTCTTATACATTTTTCTCTTTTCTTTTCTTTTTCTTTCTTTCTTTTCTTTTTCTTCATTATTCACTGCTTCCTTTCTCTGTCCTCCCCTTTCCTTTTCGCCTTTATTTACGCTTATTCATTAACTTCCTTTTCCTTGTTCTATTAATTATTCTTTTTTTCCCATACTTTAATTCATTAAACGCCCCATCCAACCTCTTTAGCGTTTGTCACACATTTAACTTTCACATTTTCACGTATTTCTTTCTTTATTCTATTTGCTTACACCTTTCTCACTAAACTCTTTCGATCATCTTTAATGTTATCAACTTCTCACAGCCTAATTAGCAGTACACATTGATCGTTTCTTTGGCTAGAAGCTATGTAATGTATTGGAATACAGACAGTCAAAGTCATTAGAGAATAGTAAAAAACAAAAAGACGTTCGTGTGCTGCCAATGATGGCGTTAAAAAGATATAGTCATTTAGAAGGGAGGATGGCAAAGGGGGAGGATCAGCAAGTTATTTTGCTAGACTATTAGCCAAGACAGTGATGCCTGTTCTCTTAGCTTTCGAAGTATGGGGTTCTTCCAGGCTTTAATTTAGCTTTAAAAAATAGTTGGTTTTCTGCTTTCTACATGTAATATTCGGGCATCTCGGCGTGGTGAAATGATTAGCAAGCTTGTCTCGCTCGATCAGTTACGACTAAAAAGTGAGTTCGATCCTCACCAGGTGCCCCATGCTTTCGACCTTGTGCCACATGCAATCTAGGCTTAGAAAAAGGGCAACTCAAGGCGGTGTAATGGTTAGCAATCTTGTCTCGCTAGAACAGTTACGACTGAGTAGTGAGTTCGATCCTCACTTTCGGCGTTGTGTCACATCTAAGCTACGCTTGGAAAATCATTTCTGCATGTAATATTAACGTACTAACCATGGAGATAGTTGTCAGTGTACCAATGAAGTAAAAGTGATGATTTCTAATATTGACTTTAAAAGCGTTAGGACCTTCTGGTTAAAATGACAGGTAACAATATTTCTATTTTCATTACATTCTATTTGGCATTATACCAAGTTAATTTTAATTGAATAAATATCAGCAAATATCTAGAAGCTAATTTGGTAGAATTGCTGCTAGAGTTGGGGTTTAGTGTCTGAAGGAAATGATCATATGTGGAATACGTTGAAAATAATGCCCCCCCCCCGTGAAATTCCATGTTAATGGATTTTATTTAGTTGATCTGTTTTATGAGATATTTAACGACTTTATTTCCATCGAGGTGTTGAAAATAACGTTTTTGTTCTGCACGGCATCGCAGTGTTAATCCCTGTTATCGACGATTAGCGAATTTGAGGTCTTTTAGCAAATTAAAAAGAAGAGAGAGAGAGAAAGAGGAGAAAAATGAAACAATAAGGAGAAAAAGTGTAAAAAAAAAAAAAAGAAAGAAAACATGTGATGTTGAAGAATGTCAGAAGAAAATTAAAAAGAAAAGGAGAAAGAAAGAAACTGTATAGAGCAAGAGAAAAAGAAAAGAAAAAGTCATTAGGAAATTGTGAGAGAAACAAATTCGCGCTATGATTATTTTGTTTTTAATTTTACTTTCACTTATGTTTTAAAGCTGAAAGAGTGAATCCAGCCAGAGAAGTGTGAATAATACAATTCCAACGAGAAGAAATTAAGCTAGTACTAAATATTATAATTAATGAATCGTGTATCGACAATGTCGAAAAAAAAAGGGGGGGGGAGAATAATACAATCTAGAAAAGATAATAATAATAATAATAATAATAATAATAATAATAATAATAATCAACCTCACATCAACCCAGAGTCTGGTAATAAATCACAAAAGTAATATAGCGTAAAACAACTACTACTAGTACAAATAGTAGTAGTAGTAGTAGTAGTAGCAGTCGGATGATGATGATGATGATGATGATGATGATGATGATGATGATGATGATGATTAATATGTTTCGGGTTAATTAAAGAAGTATTAAATTTCATTTGATTCATATTAAAATTTATAATAGAACAACTTATTTGTTCATCAACAATATAATTAGAGAAATTAATTATTAGATTGGTGCAAAAATAATATCGTTTTTTGACGTTAAAAAATACGTCAAAAAACGATATTATTTTTGCACCAACCTAATAATTAATAAGAGTTTGTTTCATATTTTTTCGTTCACTGTAGAAAATATGTTTTGCGGATGAATTAAGTTTTACACAGGTTTTTAATAATTACTTCTTTTTTTTTAGTAATTTGAACATTGACTTTTATAGTGCACGAATTTATGCTAGTAGGTTTTTTATATGGGACGATAGTGTTATTATTAGTGTTTATCAATATATCTAGAAAGGAATTTTATTACTATTATTAAGTTCGTAGTTAAATTTAAGGACAGAATTATTTTGGAATTGTTTTTGGAGTTGATATATGTTTGATTAATTTAATGATATCATCGACATATCAATGTAGATGAGGTTTTTTAAAATTTATTAAATATATTATTTTTAAGGCTAGACATATAGAAATTGCTAAAAGTTGAGCCCAAAATTGAATCCTTAGAAACACCATCCCGTTGTACGTATAAATTATTTTTGTAGTCGTCGAATGGGACTTCAGTAGTGCAAGTTAACAGTAGTCTAAGTCTAATTTTAAGTGGAGGCAGAGATGAATTATTGTATGTTTTTTTATAATATGTCAATAGTTTCACTAACTGGGACATTAGTGTAGAAATTTTCAACGTCAATGAGACTATGGTTTCACTGTTAGGTTTTTCTTTGTTTTAGAATTTGAATTAATTCAAGAGTTGATTTTGTGTTATATTTACTGGGAATGTATAGCGTGATAAGTTGGATTTGAATTTTTGTTAATTGATACACAAGAGTGGGAATTTGAGTACAATAGGACGGAGAGGATGTTTTTCCTTGTGAATTTTTATAGTGCCATATATGTAACCAGGTTTTTAATACCCCACTATTTTAGGAAGTTTTAGATTGTATTGTTCACCCTTATTAACAATAAGTTAATTTTTAATTTCAGTTGGTTAGTAGGATTCCTG
Organism: Acanthosepion lycidas; assembly: GCA_963932145.1. NCBI lineage: Eukaryota > Metazoa > Mollusca > Cephalopoda > Sepiida > Sepiidae > Acanthosepion > Acanthosepion lycidas. The sequence continues at coordinate 130,928,641 of OZ010577.1, read as the reverse complement.
TTATTATTTTTTAAATTTTTATGGTCATTAAGCATTTGTTCTAGTTTTGTATTATAATCAGATTTGTTCAAAACAACATGTTTGTTTTGTCTGCTTTTTTAACGGTTATATCTGGATGATTTCGTAGTTCATTGGCGACAATTTGTAACGGTTTTGTTAATATTTTTTAAAAGATTTTTACTTTTTTATGTCTATCCTGAACTGCCCCAGGCTTGAGTAAGTTCCGAATTTCTGATGTTCTTTTGACCAGTAGTTTTTCATGAAGATTTTCAATATTTCATATAACATCTCAATTTCAGCTTTCTAATTAGACAATTATACATCTAGTATATATAGCAGTTGGGTCGAAAGTTAAACAATTCTCTTTGATGCTTAGTAAACTCATAGCTAGAAATATTAATAATTTTGTCCATTTTGTTAAGAAGAATCATAAAGCATTTGTATAATGTATTTATATTTTTTTAAATTTTAACTGATGTTCATTTTCAGATTTATTGATAATTCCTTCCAGTTGATGAGGAGTAGTTATATGTTGGAGTTTATTGTTGATGCCTTGTTTACTACTATTGAAAGTGTTTAATTTGTTGTTAGCTATTTCATTTTGCCTTTTCAAAAGGATACATTTAAAATTCCAGGTGTTGATATTCTGATAATCTGCTGGAACATTTAATTTAAATTGGGTATATTTTGGCAGCATGATTTCATTAAGTCATGTTTCATTAAATAATTTAGACAAGTTTTGTCTACTTATTTTTAATAGAATCCTTTCATAATTACGGATAAGTTTCTTAATATCTTTATAAAATATAAAAAGTATCCTATTAAACGTAAGTAGATAAAAATGGCCTAAATTCTTTAATGACACACACACACACACACACACACATATATATATATATATATATATATATATATATATATATATATATAACAAATTCATATCACTTACAAACATGATGAATCATCACTTAGAAATACCATAAAGAAATAAACTACCTCAATTTACCCGAACAAAAAAAAAGTCAAATCAAATTTTCTACTACAAAAAAATTAAACAGTTAACCTTACTCTCAAATATAACAACACACTAGAAAAATAAAAATTACAACGGACGAAATGTTCCTGATCAAACCGAATTCATAAATAATTACATTAGTCACATGCCTACATGCCTTTCCAGACGCTTTACGTTACACCTATCTGAGCATAGCTCTATTAGAACGCATTTAGACACACACAGACTCCATCAGAAAAATACTAGTAGAAGTACAAACATAATAACCTCACCCACATGTAAAGATTTCAAAAGAATGGAAGTCTTACTAATAAACAAAAGAAAAAAGACAACAACTGATCAACTGGGGCCGTTTTTCGATCATAATGAAATAAATATAACCTCATTAAATATTAAGAGTTCGTTCCTTTTACTAATGATTATTGCTCTGTCTTTGACATAGAGATCTCCCTGGGTTTATATCCTTTTGGAAATAGCCATGCTGATTACTAATATTATAATATATATATATATATATATATATATATATATATATATATATATATCAGATCACTAATATTATTATAATATATATCAGATGTCAGACTTCGTTGAAAAATTCATCCCTAAACTTAACCTCTTTTTCGAACGTAACTCATAATTGATACTACAATAGTTAATAAAAATGAACACGCTACCGCCCCTGTCTGAATGATTGGATTTCTCTGTATCCTTGGAAACATTAAATTATGAATTATGATATGCCTGTACAAATAATATGTATAAAATTATTAATTCCCATAATAAAGTTATTCTTAATAAATTCTATGGTATCAACAATTTACCTAGTATGGATACCCTATGTAATTGTAGAAATAGTGAACTCTGTCCAGTAGAAGGAAAAGGCAGAGACTCTAATGTGAATTACCAGGAAACCAGTTACCCTAAAGAGAACAAGAACAACCACGACATTTATAAAGGAATTTCCGCGGGTGGGTAAAAACAACGACCATATAACCAACGGCATTCGATTTCCAACCCACTATTGAAATTCCAAACTGCACTTTCCAAAACATTTTGTGAATTCATGGAGAAAGAACTCAACCCTCAGATTGACTTGAAAACATAGGTTTTGTTCACACACCTAGTAACTTTAAAGATAGATGTCGTCTATGCCTAGAAGAGAAAATTAGAATTATTAAATTTGAAAATCTAAATAAACTTTTAAACCAAAAAAATGAATTAATTTGTAAATATCGTCACCGAAGTAGATTTAAACTTATCTAGACGCTTACTGAACTTGTCCTCATTTGACAATTGCACTATGATTTCTGAGTCCTGACTGAACTTGCGTGAACTGTTATTATTTGACAATTGCATAAATTATTATAATTTGACAATTGCACAGTAAATTCTATTTCTTCACCGTCCTTTCTTTATCCTTCCTAAATTTCTCATTACAAAAATATTTTTCTCTATCTTTAAATTACTGTTAATACCTTGTTGACATTCAGTAATATCTTTAATATTTACTTTTAGTGTCATTATTTTCCTATTTTCTTACTATAATGTATCTTTATTGATTTATCCATTATTATAATTCATTTTCATTTTATTTGATTTTATTTAATTTTGACTTATAAAGATAAGTCAGAATAGGTACATTGCAATTAGTGATGTTAATTGTCTTTTTTCTTGGATTTCCTTTTTTATTTATTTATTTTTCCCATTTTTTATTTTCTTATTACATTCTAATTTTAAATTGATTTTCACATATTTTTGTCAAGGCTTTTTAGAAGGTACACACACACACGTGTGTGTGTGTGTGTGTGTGTGTGTGTGTGTGTCCACTGACATATTTCGCATACAAAACTTTAACATTTCCCTTACTCCATGCCGTGCGACGATAGACTAGGTGTAGAATCTCTGACTAATATCAAATCGGTCGGGTTTCGATCCCGGTTTGAAGCAATCGGTCGTCTAGCCTCATTGAAGAACTGTGATACAGCCAAACAGTCTGTCTGTGGTTTACTTTAACACACCATTCTTGTGTGTTTCTATAATTAATTGATGTATCCCTTTTTTTTTTTTTTTTAGTATTATATGAAGGGACTAATTTATGTAATAATTAGATAATGATTATTATAATCTTACAACTATATTGCGCAATAATAATATACTAGAACATAACTTTGTTGATATTTTGTTGTGTAATAATACATAATTATTTTGTTTATATAGGCTTAGTTTTATATATTTATTTTTTGTTTTTTATTTATGAAGTATTTAGAAATTTATAAATATTTTAGCTCTTTTTAATATATTAATATGTGGTGTATATATTACTATATAATAGTGATATGTAGCATTTAAGTGTATTATACTGATATATATTATATCATTTGATTTGATGAAGTGGTATTTGAAAATTTATCTTAGAATATGTAAAGAGTTTATATAATGTTTATGGATATTTTTATTAACATTTTTATTAATAGTTATTGGTGTTTTTTATGAAATATTACAATTAATTAAGTTAATATATTTAAATATTTATTATATAGTGTTATATTATAAATGTTATTCTAAAGGCGCGTCTTCATTCACTTTATTCTAAAGGCATTTTTCTAATTTTAGTGTAGACTTTTCTTATATTTAATCTTCATTTTATTGGGTCTTTATATTATATATTACAGGATACATATTTAAAACAAATTTCAGTGTAGATGGGAATTTTTTACTATAAGTTTAAATTTCAATATGTTGATTTAAATGTAGGTGTTAAATTAGATACTTATCCTTAGATAATTATAATCATTTCAGTATATTAATTTAAATTTTTTTGTTTTTCTTATTACTTTTTCAGATGTATCGTTTACTTTAATATACCTTTAATTCTGAATTAACTGTCTTTTATATACATGGTTTTATCTCTTTTTTTATATAATATTTTTGTTAATAGATTTATGAAGGGTTTCTGAACTGCCTTTTTGTCTTCTTCTGGGTACAAAAAAATAGGTAATTTCTTCTCCCTTTTTCCCCCGTAATTTCTCTTTCTTTCTCTTCTAACCCCACCCCATATCCAGACTCTAACTACTTCCTTGTTTTTATTTGCTTTCTTTTTTTCCCACTTTTTTCCCCTTCTTTCCTTCTTCTGTTTGGCCAGTTTTATTTCAATTACTTATCATCCCTTAACTGGTTTGAAAATCCTTGTAATTTTATTTCAGTAATCGTAATTTCTATCATATAGATAGATAGATAGATAGATAGATAGATAATACAGGTAATAATTCCGTTGGTATATAATCCAAGTGAGCCATAGTAATATAAAATATTAAAACTGATCCATAAAGAGAGCACAATGTATTTATTATAACAGAGCATATAAATTACACAACAAAATGCAAAATTACCTCATATGCGGGAGGGGGGGGACATAGATCTATTTCAACCAACGAGAAGTGCGTTAGTCTTATTCAACCCCGGTGTATAGAATGTGGTCCTGTCGGAATTAGAAATTTCAAATTTAACTTTGACAGCAATTGATACAGGATTTATCCATTTCGATGTTTCAGTCATGCAAAATGCGAGAGTCGGTGGATAGGGTAGGGTGGATGGTATTAGCCTGAACGGGAAGAGGTTTTATAGAATTAACCCGGATATTAACATTATTACATTAAATTGGGGTTATATGAAGAAATTGGAGTTAATGAAGAATGGTGTGTTAAATTGAAACTAAGAGACGGCCGAAGAGGGATTTTAAAAAATTCACACACACACACACACACACATATATATATATATATATATATATATATATATATATATATATATATATATATAATAATAAAGCCTTAAACACTAATATTCCATGGTCATAATTTATTCCATTAGAATCGTAAATACGATCCAATTCATCAGACCTACAAATTCAAAAAGAAAACAGAAAAAACAACTCCGGAAATAAAGAATAAAATTTAGAGAGAGTGTAAGTATGAGAGTGTGGGACGAATGTTAGGGCTATAGAGAGGGGTAACAGACGAGAGAAGGTGGCGGATTAAATCTTAACAGAGAGAAGTTTTAGAGAGGGGAGCTAAAGACGGTTTAAGTGAGATAAATATGAATGTCCTCGAATGTCTAATACATTAAAGATGTAACCGGAAAGGATACATTTTGTGGTGACATACACACACAATAGACGATCTAATCTTAAAAATCCGAAGAAGAGGGAGGGAGAGAAAAAGAAAAGAAAAGGGGGTGGGGGAGAAAGATGGGGCGTGGGGAACTAACACTGAAAGGCATTTATTAAAAGGGCCGCTGTGTAATTAAGAAAATTTGACAAAATTAATATCGACTACAGGTTAAAAATCAAATATAAACATATAAAAAATAAATATAACGATTATCTAATCTAGCAAGGACCTATATTTCTAGGATCTGGTGGATAAGGGACTAACCCCACTTTTAAAATACTTATCAAGAGCTTGAACTCCTAATAACTTCCGCGATCGGTGTGATCTATGCATGGCGGAAAAAAATTTTATTATTAAAGATAAGAATCAAAATGAGTTGCTGAATCTTTGTAATGAGATATTTTCTAAATGTAGACATAAGAAACGATTCAAAACATAAACACCGTTTTATAACATATTGTCACTTATGTCAGTTATATCTTGGTTCAATAACAGCGGGCATGACATTTTAATGGAATGACTATTATGTTTATCTATTATGTTTATCTATCTATCTATATATATATATATCATTGTGTATGTTTATCTGATGCGCTATGTATTTAAATTTTTTTTTAGACAAAACTTTTTAGATTTTACATTTTGATTTAGATGTATATGTGTATGTGCGTACTTGTGTGTGTATGTGTGTATATGTGTATATATGTAGGAGTGTATATATGTATATGTTTGTGTATGTATGTATATATATATATATATATATATATATATATATATATGTATATGTATGTGTATGTATGTATATATATATATATATATATGTATATGTATGCGTATATATGTATATATATGTATGCGTATAGGGATGTAGGTATATGCAGGTAAATGTGTAGGTAGATGTGTTTATATGTGTGTGTGTATGTTTTGGTATGTATGTATTCATATATATCTGTATATGTGTATTATGTATGTATGCATGTATAGTTAGACGGATAGATATAGGTATACATTATTTATTTGTTTAGATGGCTGTAGGTAATTGTATGGAGATGTAAGGTTTTATGTATATATGTTGATGTGCACATGTGTGTATGTCTGTATGTATATATGTATGCAAATGTAGATACATGTAGGAGTTGATGTGTATGGATGTATGTGCATATGTATGTATGTGTGTATTTATGTATGTATATGTATACATAGATGTATGTGTATGTATGTGTATATATATATATATATGTATGTATATGTATATGAATATATGTATATGTATATATATGTGTATGTGTGTACATGGGTATATGTGTGTGCATGTGTGTACACGCCTATATGTATGTACGTGTATATGTTATTGTGTATGCGTGTATACGTATGTGGTTTTGAACATAGAAAGATAGTTCTTTGCTAGATTAGTTAATCGTTATATTTATTTTTTATGTTTATATTTGATTTGTAACCTGTAGTCGATATTAATTTTGTCAAATTTTCTTAATTACACAGCGGCCCCTTTTATAAATGCCCTTCGGTTTTTGTCCCCCCGCCCCATCTCTCTTCCCCAGCCCTTTTTCTTTTCTTTTCCCCTCCCTCCCTCTTCTTCTGATCTTTAAGATTAGATCGTCTATTGTGTGTGTATGTCACCACAAAATGTATCATTTCCGGTTACATCTTTAATGTATTAGACATCCGACAACATTCATATTTCTCTCACTTAAACCGTCTTTGACTCCCCTCTCTAAAACTTCTCTCTGTTAAATTTTAATCCACCACTTTCTCTCGCCTGTTACCCATCTCTATAGCTCTAACATTCATCCCACACTCTCATACTTACACTCTCTCTAAATTTTATTCTTTATTTCGGGAGTTGTTTTTTCTGTTTTCTTTTTGAATTTGTAGGTCTGATGAATTGGATCGTATTTACGATTCTAATGGAATAAATTATGACCATGGAATATTAGTGTTTAAGCATTTTTATTATATCCTTACTCTGTCCTGGACATTGAGTTATACCTGGATTCTATCCTCTTGTAATTTTTTTATACAAAATATATATGTATGTGTATTCATATATGTATATATATTTATATATTTTGCATATATATGTGTATTCATATATGTATATATATTTATATATTTTGCATATATATGTGTATATTTTTCACTAATATTATATATATATATATATATATATATATATATATATATATATATATATATATATATATATATATTTAAAGTTAAAAATTAAAAAATAAAATAAATTATTCATTTTAACTTTAAAGCAAAATCAAGATATATTAAAAGAAAAAACAAATCATACCATGTCATATTTTAAAAAAAAAATATAAAAAAAACACGGGCATTTCGTCTGACTGAAACATCGAAATGGATAAATCCTTTATCAATTTTTCGACTGGTGTCAAAGTTAAATTTTTAATTCTGACACGCACAAAGTCTATACATCGGTGTTGTATATGACGTGACGTACTTCTCGTTCGTTGAAATAGATCGATACCTTTCCCATATGAGGTAATCTTTTAATATACCTATTTAATAAGTCATCTCACAGGAAACGAGAGAAAGACATAAAAAAAAGAGAAGTAAAGATATAAGAAAGCAAATGTGGAAGCAGGAATGTGAGAAAAAAATGGGGAAAGAAGAAAACGAAGAATAAATTAACATATATCGGCATATTGCAGTTAATTTGAAACAACACAGATTGATATATATTGCAGTTAACGTTTGGCATTAATTTAAAAATTATCAGCAAAATAAAATAGGAAATAACTACGTGAATATAAGATAAATAAACAATAAATATTAATAACAATTAAGGATTAAATAATTATAATTAAAATTAAAAATTTCAAATTTTAAATCTTAAATTCATAATTTATAATTAAAATAACCTATTTTTTTAAAAATGTATCGGAAAATATAAAGTAATATCGAAAAATATATTGAAATGAAACAAGATTTAAAATTAATCATAACATTATTTTTATAATATCGTAATAATAATAATAATAATAATAATAATAATAATAATAATAATAATAAACTATGAATGAGAGTAATAACAATAATAAACCCAAAGAGAGGAATAATAGTTATTATTACTTTTAAATCTTGTTTCATTATATATATGTGTATATATATATATATATATATGTGTGTGTGTGTGTGTATGTATGTATATGTTTGTGTGAGTGTGTATTTGTGAATAAACACAGAATGAAAACTTATCGTAGCTGATGCTCTTGGACATTATCAAGGCAAATGTTTTGTCGTGATAATATCCACCGATGGTCGAAACACGTTGACTAAGTTTTTCATTTGTCTTTATTTATATTAACCTTTTACAGATATATTTTCGACATATTTGAAATTTTAGACAACACACACAAACACACATACATACAGAGGCCGGTAGGCGAAAATAAATAAATGTACAGTTTAATAAATACACGGAACTTTCACGCAAATATAGGTATGCATTAAAATAAGCATTAAAGTGATAAAATCTCTCGGATTAAGAAATGAATAACATTACTTTTTTTTAGTTTCTATGCATTCGAATACGGAACTAAGCAGATATGAACTTCCGAGAATCTGTGAAAGGTTCTGCGCTTATTAAACAATATTTGGCTTTGCTTGATTGATGATATCTTTCGAGTGGCTCTAAAGCACATCTGATTTAACGACGGTTTCTCTTGCAAAGGCGGATGCAGGTTCATATATATATATATATATATATATATATATATATATATATATATATATATATATATATATATATATATATGCCATAATATATCGTACATGTAGCGCTGGTATTAAAAAAACAGTGCTCGATGTAATATAACA
>OZ010577.1:130887090-130914590 GCA_963932145.1 Acanthosepion lycidas | reverse complement strand
TCAGTTATAATTTAAAATCATGAATAAAAACTCAAGAATAAAATCTATTAAGAAATTATCAAGTCAATGCCCCATATATATATATATATATATATATATATATATATATATATATATATATATATATATATATATAAAGAAATATAGTCTTAAGATGTGCTATATTTATGGGATAAAGTGCTCAATATCAGAGATAGAGCGTGTGTAAATATAAAAGTGTAAATAGAAGTCAACACTTGGAGGCGACAGTCTGTTTCATGCTAGATGCAATTGGTGGCCTGACAATTGCATCTAGCATGAAACAGACTGTCGCCTCTAAGTGTTGACTTCTATGTTCACTTATATATATATATATATATATATATATATATATATATATATATATATATATATATATATATATAATGTGTGTGTGTGTGAGTAAGTGATTGATAAAATGTTCAAATATTGTTCGACCTTCTATAGGACTTCTTTATACTAATTAAATTACTTTAAATTAAATTACCTTAACAGATCCGACGGCTAGAAACCAGAAAGTGTTTGTTTGAACATATACTTCCTGTTTTCTGGTAGTCGGATCTGATAAGGTAATTTAATTTATAGCCCCGCTTATTCTAAAAATAAAAAGCCGGATTTTCCTTATACACAGTTTTGTCTTTCATTCTGACCTGAAGAAGACAAGACCAACAGAGCTCATCAACATTGCAGGGTGACTGTTAGTTTCACACTTCATGCTATTTCTCAGCGAGGTTTATATAGTAGTCAGTCTCATAAAGTTTCCTCTCTGCACATGCACACTGATATTATTGCTGAACAGTAATGCATATTCGGCTCACGCTCATGACTACCCAGCCAATGAGTTAGTTTAATAATAGGCTTCGTGATATCTACTTGGGTTTAGAAGTTACACCAGGTTATCTAATTATGTGTTCGAAAATCTATACGATCATTATACAGGTTGACAAAATCAAGCAAATTACTTGCTTCAAATTTTGCGTGAGTTTCGACTATCCAGTTTTTATCTCTAGAATCATCAGGCATTGCAGTAGAAGAATCTGCTGTCAGCATGACTAAAGGAAATACCCAGAGAGATTCTGAGGCATAGAAAAGGCGCTGATGTATGTATGTACTTTCCCAAAGGGAATATTTTCTCGGAGATAAAGCGCAAATTTAAATATACTCTTAGAATTTACACTGTTTAATTACTATAAGTTTCTTAAGTTAATGATTGAATAAGCTTTTTGGGAGTCCGGTGACTATAATTTCTATATATCCCTTAGAAATTGTTTCTAACCTGGCATCTCGGCTTCAGTTCATTTCCCAGAACCGTAACTATAAACAATTTCAAAGTGTTTTTTATGATGAACTTTCTTCTATGATACCTAGACTTTATGAATTGAAACGCAGTAATAGATTGACGTCAAGGTATCAGCCAAGCGAAATAATAATATGGTATATTACTTCTTGAGTAAAAGTATACAATTTTTTGTTAAACCTGCCTCGAATATAAAATCAGTGTACTGATCGATTGTTTTAAACATGAAGTCACATTTTTTTCTTATGAATAAACGTAAATACGAATACAATTCTTTTAGCAGTTGTATTAAAAGATGATGTAAAATATGATATATATGAGATATTAAAAGAAGAACAACATATATAAAGAGGATATGTCTGCCTTTGGAAATGTCTGCTCCCATAAATATATTGTGCCAAACGCTAGAATTAATTGTCCGACAAAACGTTTTATCATTTATGTTGGAGGCATTTATAAAACACAGTTAACTTTCCCTCATCGTATTTCAAAATGTCATTGGACTTCAAATCGACCAATGCGATTTTAGATCTGATGGGATGTCTTCAGTATGAGAGAAACAAAAAGACATTTCTTTTAAACATAGTAATAAAGGAAATAATCTGAAATTATTAAAAAAGAATGATAATTACATATGATCTGTGAAATAAACCGGTGTAAACCTGCATGTAAAATGCAATTTTTCTATGTCTACTTGATATGACACCTCTAATGCATTCAGTAATGTGGTTTATATTGGTGTCAGCAAAAGAAACAGATTAACATGCAAATTACATATTGGAGATTAATAAATGTAAATATATGCGAAACGTTTTAACAGAGAAAGGAAAGTGCGACATCGAAATCCGGAGGCGCATTGGGATTGCGAATGGTGCCTTCCAAAAGCTAAGCAAAGTATTAAGAAAACTGAAAATTTTTATTCGAAACAAAGAAAAAAGCATTGAATTGTCATGTCATATCAATCCTCCTATTAGGTTGGTGCAAAAATAATGACGTAATAATGTCGTTTTTTTTTTTTACGTTAAAAGATACGTAAAAAAAACGACATTATTACGTCATTATTTTTGCACCAACCTAATATTTGGTAGAGAATACTGGACAATCTCAATAAAGAAAAGACTTGAAGCAACAGAAATATGTTTATAAGGATGGGTACTGAGAATGCCATATATCGAACATGCGAGCAACAACGAAGTTTTAGAGAAAATGGAAACAAAAAAGACACTTATACATAACATTAGAAACAGACATTTCAAATGTCCAGCGCGCATAATGAGGAAGGAAGGCTTACAAAAATTGACACTCACAGGGCATCTTGAAGGCAACTGTGACAGAGGAAAGCAGTATGTTACCTACCTAACGAGCTTGTGTAAATGGTTGGCCGAACAGGGTTTAGGAGAGATAGCAAAAACGCAATATTTACTAAGTGCTACAAAGAACAGGGAATTGTAGGGAGCCGTGACCACCAAAATCTTGAATGGACATGAAGTATAGAAGAAGAATGTGTCTTAGCAAAGATAAGAATTGTGAATTACGTATTGAAAGAAGCAATAAGGAAAGCTTATTTGAATGATGCCTATGTGCATAATATAGTCAAGTCATGATTCAATAGTTCTGAATATGAATTATATATATATATATATATATCTATATCTATATATATATATATATATATATATATATATATATATATATATATATATATATATATATATATAAAGTGACCAAGAAGCAACAGTTATCAGAGTACTGAAACGTATGCACCCAAGGGATTATCCACAGCCTATCTGCTTCCAAGACGCATCATATTAATAACAATTGAGTGGGTTGCTGCAAACCCATTTTTAAATAAAGATAGTTTGCCTCTTATTGAAGATGATTTGAAATAAACGAAGCTTTACCACTTTTTCAATGGCCTTATTTTCTCTCTATTCTAATGAACAAATCTGAAATTAACAACCACAGTTGGCGTGTTGGATTTTTTCTTACTCCTCGGCACTAGTCAGATCACCAGCCGTTCCAAGATTTTTTTTTAATACATTTGGTGTCATGTCAAACTGTTTCATACAGCCACAGACCACGTTACACAGTTTTGCTCGATATATTATTCGTATTTCGTTAATGTCGGAATATTCATATGAAATGTTATTATTATTTCGCGACATGTTCTTGGCTATGATAAGAATTTTTGATGTCTTTTTTTTTTTTTTTTTGAAAGCATATATCAAGAGCAGACAGTTGAATGACAACAATGCACGTAATCTAGTCATTTGACTTAACAACACGTCAAGATTTCGCTTTAATTACAAAACATCAGTAACAACAGAGGCGAAATAAGTTTGATTTCGATATCATTCTTTAACTGTCATGAAACTTTCTATATCTGAGTGTTGGGAACGAATTGTTGTCATATTTATGACGAGTTCTACAAATGCCTATTGTCTTTCATGTTGTATTTAACAATACTTCCAACCGACATTTTATTTGACTATTTGTCTGAAAATCTAAAATGTGTTATAATCGTTATTCTATGAAGTTTTAAGTTCTTTCTTTATATCTCTACATTTCCGTCGATTTTTTTCATCTGATTTCTTCGTGAGATTTGTCAAAAAGGATTCCTTTTAAATTCACTTCAAAATTTAATGTATTGCTTATGGTGAGTAAGGCTCAAACGATAAGTTCTAAATCACATAATTAGCAAATTCGTGGATCCCTGCCTTTTCAAATGGGGTTCGTGGGATTATTATATTATATTCCCTTGTCTTTTGCACTGTCAACGCGTAGACCGCTTTTCTATTTTTCTAAATATGTTAGCTCTATCACTGATATTGAGCGCTTTCCAATAAGTACGGCGCATATATAATATATAAATAATATATATAAGATATGCATATATATATATATATATATATATATATATATATATATATATATATATATACATACACATTTCACACACACACACATATATATATATATATATGTGTGTGTGTGTGTGTGTGTAATTAATTATTCGAAAATTATAACATAAATATGTTATAAAATCACTACAAAAATAGCCATTTTGTTTTAACATTTCTGGTTTATTATCAAGTGATGGTGTTGAATGTAGAATAAAAGGTTTTAAAAGCTTCAAACCAGTCAAACACCCCTCGCTAGGGAAAACGCTGTTACATAAGCTGAAATGACCAATCAAAATACAAGTATATGAAAATTAAAAAAAAATTAAACGAACTTAAGTTATAATAATTATTTAATGCTTTAATGTTAGGGTTAGACTAAAATAGAATTCATTCTAACTAATAATTATTAAATTATGCTATAAAATTAAAAATTACCAATTTTAAATTTTAATTTTAATCTATATTAAGTTTAAAATTATAAAATTATTTAAAGAAGAAACCGAGGAAAAAAGTACGTTTTTTTTTCCTATTTATTTTGTTTTTATTGAATTTGGAATAAATGTTAAGATCTAATGCTGCTCTGAAGTCCGTTATAACTTAGATACATTTGAAGCAAAAACATGGCAAGGGAGGATGAAATCTTGTAAAAGACAATATATACACAATCCGATTATAATACACAAACACATAGACATATTTATATATATAAACACGCAAAAAAGCGACGAGACAGGAAATATATCTACCATCCTTAAAACAAAACAAAAAAAAGTCAACATTATACACACATATATTGATAAAGACATGTATATATATACCCACCAAGAAATATTCAAATTTAAAAGTGTTATTAAACGGATTCTAACATACTATTAAAATATAAAAAAGATATATAGATAAAAATGGTTGAATAGGTAAGATAAATATGAGTAGAATAGAAAAACAAATATTTGTCAATGAACAACATGAGGAAAAAAAATTACATTTGAAGCACTATGAATTCATTCTAATAACGTTGGCGGGGACGTATGCAATCTTTCAATAGTAGTACAAGACTTCATTATCCAAGTATTTTCTGGAGTTTAAAAGAGAAAAATAAGACACCTACTGTTAAATGGAAATTAATCAAGAGAGCTCGAACATGTAATTCCCTATGCTCTACTCTGTATTGAGCACTCTTTTAAGAATAGTATTTGTTGGTCATTGGAATTTATTCCGTATACACCAATCCTAAACTTGGATATATATATATATATATATATATATATATATATATATATATATATATATATATATATATATATATATATATATATACTTTAGATATAAACGAATAATCCTTTCCTTCAGTTCATCTTTGGTGTTACAAGGAGTTTTTTTTAGTCTTTCGTTCAACTGCGCCCCTCACATAATAATCAGAGGGTTGCAGTCTAGAGAATTAGATTGCCAGATGTAAGGGATGATGTGGTCGCAGAAATTATCTGACAGCCATGAATGGGTTCTCCTGCTTGTGTGACATGGGTTAGAGTCCTTTTGTCAGATATACGGTCTTCCAGAAGCCACCCTCTTGACCCACGGCAGCAATATCTCTCTGGTTATGGACCTAATTGATTTAGAAGGATCGTTTTCCATCATGGCGTTGATCTCATCAACAAATTCGGGAGGTTTTTCTTATCAGAACGATCAGAGTGAGTTTTCCAAGCTTCCGAGCTACTCTTCATTCGTAATCACTATTCGTCTTATCCAACTCTTTCCAAATGCTAGGCATTCACACCTAAACACACTGAAATGTTTGTATTGGAGCTTCCGGTGTGAGTACCAAGCAGTACAGCATGCTGTTTCCAAATTTCTGGCTGAGTGAATTACACCATGTTGCTCTTTTACTCACAGACGGTGCCCAACTGACCCTACTATACAGTGCAATCGACAAAATCAAAAACAAACAACGCGCATAGGGGAAATTAAAAATGGCAGTATCGCACTTTGTACATATTGCTTAAGATTGGCTATATTTTCGCATACGCATATTTTTTCAATTTTTTTTATATTTAATGTCGAAGAGTGTTCACAATTATAGATTGAGCGTTTATACATATAGACAGTGTGGACATAGGAATCAACATTCCATGGTTACTGTCGGTTTCATTAACATGTGAAAATGCCCTGAGACATGGTAGTTCCTGTGTCTACAAATACACACTCCTTCTCTCTCTCTACACACGCGCGCACACACACATACACACACACAAGCACACAAACACACACACACACACAAGCACACAAACACACACACACATATGTGTGTGTGTGTGTGTGTGTATCTTTCAAATTTTGTTATATTTAATGAGGAAGAGTGTTGCCAATTATAGATTGAGCGTTTATACACATTCCTTTTCTCTCTCTCTCTCTCTCTCTCTCTCTACACACACACGCACACATACACATACACACACACACATACACACACATGTATATATATATATGTATTTTTTTTTCAAATTTTGTTATATTGAATGATGAAGAGTCTTCTCAATTATAGATTGAGCGTTTATACATATAGACTGTGTGGACATAAGAATCAACTTTCCATCGTAACTATCGGTTTCACTAACGTGTGAATATGTCCTGAGATTTGGTGGTTCCTGTATGTACAAATACACACTCTTTCTCTATCTATCTCTCCCTTCTTTCTCTCTCTCTCTCTCTCTCTCTCTCTCTCTCCATACATACACAGACAAACAGACACACACAGACATATATATATATATATATATATATATATATATATATATATATATATATATATATATATATATATTGTAGAGGTATATAGTAGGATTCATTGATCTTATTACGTGTATGTATGCGTGCATTTATGAATATGTGTATGAATGTTTTAGTCAAATATTTGAGAATGTTCTCAAGCAATGCTGAGATTATTTCATAAGCCGCTTCTGCGGACGTGCGTTAAGAAATACGAGCTGAGCTCGTGCCTTAAAACCAGCTTAGAGAAAATGCGTTGATCCATCCGGAAGACATCCTAAAGCAAATAAAAGTTAATAATGAATAATGTAATAATTAAGTAGACATTACAAACTACATCCTGTGACATTTTAATGTGACCCGAAAAATCTCTACTCCGAAATGCAAAGAAGAAATTGTGGATGGTCCGATGAAAGAAAACAAATTGATGCACAAGGTCGTCTACGTGCCCATGACATGGCCAACAAGTAAGGTGAGCTCATCGGTCAAATGTGTTCAGACCCCGGCGCAATGAAGCGATGGTCAAATCACAGTCGTTGATATAATTATATCGTGAGAAACGTGGTGGCTAGATAGGGCAGTAGAGGCATGAGAGTTACTACTTGTACATTGCAATGGCAAAAGGAATGACGAAAGTGAAACGTTAAGCGTCGCGAGATTTCCTTGTAGAATAACATAATTTAATCGAAAGAGTTTATAAATTTCTGCTTCAATCTGGAAGCCTGACAAAAGACTTGTGACAAATTGCAACCAGATCAGTTTTCGCGACAATAATTTATTTCCTTTAATATCCATAAATAAAGGCCCGAAGATGATTACAAATCACAAAAGGGTGTAGTGGCTCATTTGGTAATGATTCTTGATCAAATTAAAAGTTGGTCCCAGGTTCGAAACGACAACAATGCTCATGAAGCTTTAATGATAATTTTTATTGTTAAGGGATTTTTTTAGTTGCAAGTTTAAGATCTACTGTTATTACGGATTATATATATATATATATATATATATATATATATATATATATATATATATATATATATATATATATATATATATATATATATATATGGGAATGGTAATAAATCTCTTGTTATATAATCCAAGTGGTTCCTAGTATATTGAGAGAGCTAATTCCGACACGAACTCAGAATATATACCGGGGTTGAATAAGACTAACGAAGTTTTTGTCGGTTGATCTGTTCCCCATATGAAGTAATTCTGAATTTTATTGCATAATCGTATATATACATACATATATTTATATGTGTGTGTATCTATCTATCTATCTATCTATCTATCTCTCTATATATATATAGATATAAAATAAAATTTAGAAAAACACCTATAGTTTATATAAATTTTTATGCAATATTTATAATGCGTGCATTTTTACAGATAAATATTAAAATTAAAATTGTGTTACTTACAAGTGTGTTTTTTTACAAAAAAAAATTGTTTTAATTTAACCAGATTCGCTTTTAGTTTTTTTCAAAAAATTGGTAAATGTTTATATTCCCACATGTTGACGCTTGTGCCTTGAACAAATGAAAATAATGGACTACCTAAACAAATGAAAATAATGGACTACCTAAACAAATGAAAATAATGGACTACCTAAACAAATGAAAATAATGGACTACCTAAACAAATGAAAATAATGGACTACCTAAACAAATGAAAATAATGGACTACCTAAACAAATGAAAAGTAGACAAAATTAAACTCATCAACGATAACAAAAGCCGATTGCGTGAATATATCCGTATCAAGCGACCTATAACTAAGACTTATAATAGCAGTCCTAGATTGCGAGACACACCGCATAAGCAATTTCCTAGACATCCAATTGAAATCTCTCATCAAAGATATTCAGAGCTTCATACCAAATTATGAGGTTTTTTTCAATCATCTACCAAACGAAACGATCTATATTACAGAGACTCAGTGGATATTATGAGCAACATACCACACGACTACGAAATAGAGGTCTTTAAATACTAGCTAGAAACGTTCCTTCATCATGTAACAAACAGTATCAATGGCAATTTAATCACAGAAATCCTTGAAAAACAATTATTTCATGTTTAATGAAACACCCCACCGACAAAAATCAAGAATAGCCATGGCGACAAAGGCTGCACCAACATATACCAAACTAGTCATGGAATACCTTGAACTAAAATATTATGAAAGAACCTCGGAAATCTATGGTAATGACTTCAGATACTACATAAATGAAAACTGGAAAAGATATCTAGATGACTGTTTCATTTTATGGAATTAAAACCTTGAGATAATTGGACATTGAAAGCAACCATTAATAATATAAATCCTAGCATCCAATATACTCCGGAAAACAGCAACAAAAAACTTCCATTTCTAGACATATTAATAACAAAGAAGAAACACTTATCTAGAAAGCAACATATATTTTAAAACTACTGACTTTCGACGGTATAACCTATTTATATTTTCCCATTCGAAAAACACTTGTACCAATATCCGACTCTACCTAACCAAGTGAATCTGTACAATAGTCTGAACAACAGGACACAGACTAAAATGGATGGGAAAATACTTAAGAGAAAATACCCTCAAAGTTTAATAAAAAAATAGCAATGAAAAAGCAAGTCAAATTAATATCCATACACTCAGAGAAACAAAAAGAAAAAAAGTTTTCTTATATCTCAACTTTCAAGCCAAATAACACAGAAATATTCACACACATACAAATAAATCTACCAATCATACTAAAGGACAAAAAAAAGGAAAATGTCTATTACAAAAATACTGAATAATTACAAGTAAACAAGAACTATAAACACTAAAAATGATACTGAAGAGCGGTACAACTGATGACCACAAATTGCCTTAGATGAAAAGATGTCACTGGCCCCTTTGCGGAATATTGCAGCTACCTATTATGCATGTTTTATTAAAAACGACAAACAAGTTACTACGGTTAAGTTAATTTTTCTTGTGTTCGTACGAGAGCTTTCTTTTCTGGACGCAGAGTGTGTAGAAACTGTTCAAATATTCTATAATTCCGAGCGCTTTCGGCTATACTTTTAGCCATTATCAAGGATGATTTTATTTTTTTTCAGCTTAATTGAGTTATGTGCACGCTTTTAGTGCGTTATAGAGGTGTTTTATTTTCCGAACATGGTTAGTACATTGTGGCCTAGTTCGTAGTTAATATTGTTAAGTGTTGGATTTTTCTTTTTTTATTATTAGCTTCCATTATTTTTAATCTTTTTTTTTTTTTTTTTTTTTTTGCTGGTGGATGAAATTATTATTTTTGTGTTTTCTATTAATATTAATATCTACCTATTAGAAGACCACGAATTTCACTTTAAAGACTGATCCAAATTGAAAATTAAAAATTACTTATCGTGTATCTCAGAGAATTTAATATACATAATAACATGCAAAAGTTGCCAAGAACATTATCTTTTGGTAAAACTGGCCAGACACTCCGACAAAGGATGACAGTTCATCGCCAACAAATTAGGGAGCCTCACACATAAAAATAACTCTTAGCCAACATATAGAGCAATGCGGAGGACGTAATCTCCCAAACTTTAATATCTACACGTTCTACCAATGCACTACAAAACCACTGAAGAAAAACGTATTATTATAGAAACATTTTTACTGACAAATGTAAACCAATACTCAGTTTATTGCATAAACCAGAAGTACGTCCCTCAAAATAGATTCTATCATATTTTCCTTACCATAAATGACTTATGAAACCGTTTACGCCTCTTGATTTTTTTTAATTAGTTGAAGGCACAAGCGTCAACACATTGAAATATAAGCATTTAGAAATTTTTTCAAAAGCTAAAAGCGGAACTGGTTGAAAACATTTTTTTCTGAAAACCCACTTTTCTACATTTTTAATTTTAATATTGCTCTGTAGAAATGTCCTATAAATACTACATAGAAATACATAGAAGTATCAAGTGAATTTTCAAATCTTATTTTTGTACAGACTTTTCTAAAATGTTCACACACACAATTAAGAAATTCATCGAGTCTAGATGAAACCTCAGCAGAATGCAGAAAGCACTAGACGGCCGTTTCGTCCTATATATGGGACTCATCAGTAGTGCGCATCCACTACCGAGAAATGAAACCAGGACAGTTATGTTATCAGACGAACGTCATACCAACTGTTGCAACGGGCCTCGGTGACAAAAAGTAGCGAATCATACTCGATATTGCGCCGCTCGATCACATATTCCATGGTGGAACTCATCCGAGTTTCCCTTTTACCCATAGGACTGTGCCCCCACAAGTCACGACTACTATCCCCAAGCCGCTTCATCCACAGCATCAGAAGCCGGTTCAAGCAAGGATATAAAGGTGATAGAAATTAGGATGATTTGAGATAATTATAATTAAGTAATTCATCGACTCTTAGAATAAACCTGAACAGAATCCAGAAAGCACTTGGTGGCTGGGATTCATCAACAGTGTGCATCCACTACCGAGAATTGAAACCAGGACAGTTATGTTATCAGACAAACGTCATACCAACTGTTGCAACGGGCCTTGGTGACGAAAAGTAGCGAATCAGACTCAATATAGCGCCGCTCGATCACATATTCCGTGGTGGAACTCATCCGAGTTTCTCTTTTACCCATAGGACTGTGCCTTCAAGAGCATTAGAAGCCGGTTCAAGCAAGGATATAGAGATTATAGAAATTAAGAGGATTTAAGTAATGCATCAAGTCTAGAATATATATATATATATATATATATATATATATATATATATATATGAAGAAAAATATACGGATAAAACAAACAAAAATCCTTATATAAAACATTCAGTTATCTGTCTTGTTCTTATGTCCATCGTCTTTGTCATGTTGAATTGTAATGTTAATTATATTTTATGAATATGTCCTGAAGATGGTTTATAAGACCGAAACGTCCGACGTTGACATTATATTAACATTAAAACAGCATAATTGCATATAAGGATTTTTGTTTGTTTTTTCCGTATATTTTTCTTCATAGTGTCGGATCTATATCCATATATTTGCTTATATATATATATATATATATATATATATATATATATATATATATATATATATATATATATGCGTGTGCCTGTGTGTCTGCTACTGACCTGTACTCTTGTAACTCATATATACAATCAAACGTTAAAGAGGCTGAGAAAATTATCGATCACTGACCATTTTTTGTCTGTCACCTTCTGTCATCTTTTATCATAATAATGAGAACAAACCAAAATGCTCTATTACTGTCATATCAAGTTTACTGTATCTGCCCAATTCTCACATACCTTTCTTGTTAGATTTCAAAATTGATTACGCGACCTTGTGGGGTCGAAGGGGTCATTTGTTTTTCCTACCTACAATCCTTTTGCCAAAGATGCAATATCACAAACTTATCCCTATTCATTCGCGACTCTATAGCAACTATACGAACAATCTCAGATCTTTACAGCAAAGAACTGCCTTGCTACATCCACGGGTATGAAGCGGCCTCATTCCCTATGTATTGCTTTAATGTATAAAAAAAGGCGTTCTACTTTGAGATTTTCGTCTGAAGAATAAAATCCTGCGTGGGTGCTTCCCAGAAGGGACTATATTCTTAGCTTCTTCATGTATAGGGTCAATTGTTATCTAACCGCTTTATCCTCGTAATCTTCACTTCCGATTTTTTTTATGTTGATATCATGCACCTCATGCAGTAACGCTCTTCCTTGAGTTGTTCTTGTGTATTGTACTAGGAGATCTTTAGTAAAAAGAAAATAAGACATTTATAAAGACTAGACCACATTTTTAGATTATATTGCTTTAACCTCTAATATTCTTTTTGAATTTGACCTGATGAAACCGTAAGTTCTTTGCTGTTAGTTCCTTTTCTCGCGGAAAAATAAAAGATAATGCGAATTGCATCATCAGTGAATGGAATTAGCTAGCTAAAAAACGATACAAAAGCAATCTCGACTCACCAGGAAGAACTTTACACTGGAAATTGCTCAAATGACTTGAGGCCGACGATATAAATAAATGGCTAGACGCAACTATAAGTTCTATCCGAAAAGTTACTTCCCTCGCAATTCTCGACTGTGGAACTCTCTTCCGGCTTCTTACTTTCAGCTAACTTCGATCTTCAAAAATTTTAATGCAATGTCAGTCTTTATCTACTATTTTCTTGATTCCCCTTCTTTTATTGTTCTCATTCCGTAATAATGTTTTTCATTATTGTTTCAGACACAGTAACCTTTTGCGTCTTAGTGACTTTATTTGCGTGTTTGAAGTGAAATTATATATATATATATATATATATATATATATATATATATATATATATATATATATATATATATATACGATTTGAATATTTCGACACAAAGAGACGAAAATGTTTTACTAAATGTATATTTAACATTGTAATCTCGGAAGAATTAACAACGAGCCAGACATCTTAACATTTTTCTGACATGAGAATAATCTGCTGGCTGAAGAATTAATCTATTAGGTTGGTGCAAATATAATGACGTAATAATGTCGTTTTTAGACGTTATACGTCAAAAAACGACATTATTACGTCATTATTTTTGCACCAACCTAATAACTTATACAAAAGCTAAATAAATATTTTACGTGGTAGACTCGGAAGATTTACCACGGAGACATAAATTTTAACATCTCTCTTGAATGAAAGCAAGGGAACGCTTCCCCAAGGGTTTACTAAAAAAAGGACGTTAAAACAACACAAGCTGCAAATTTCAAAGTGTCTAATATTTTTAACAGATTTCCAATTTTTATTTTTATTTACTAATGTTTTATTTTTTTTAAAAAAGGGTATTACTGCCTATTAATTTTCAATGTATTTTTTAAAAATAAACTTTTCAAAATTCATCGGAAATCTTCCGATCCAGCATTCGAAGATACGTATATAAGAAGTTATTTCAGGACAGTGACCATCATGGCTCTCCGAAAGTTAAAAAAATTAGTGATGACAGTTATAGAATATCAGGAAGCACATATTGACATATTAAATATTAAAGCAATAATTTATTCAGTTCTTTGAGGTGTCGTGTTAATGAAATACGAGGATAAGTAAAAAAAAAATTATCCTCGTACATGCTGCTATAGCTTAGATCTTTTGAATTTAATTGAATATTTTATTTATTTATTGCAAAAAAAAAACCTGCATTATTCAGAGAAACAGACACGCTGAAATCTGTTCAATCCTTGGGAGAAAAATCTGGAAATTTGCTGAGTGGAATTTATTTATTACTTTTTGAGAATGAAAGAAATGAGTGTAATTTGACTCTGTGAAAGCAGCAAAGCATGTTCTAGTCGTAAACGGTTGATCAGGCGAAAGTGAAGAAAGGAACTCACCTGAATATTTGCCATGGAAATAACAATGAAGTCACGATAGTCTGGTTGACATTGTAGGAATGTAGCTGAGGCCTGGAAAATTAGTCTTCTTCCACAAGACAATCTGAACGATTTTAAAGTTGATCAAATCTGGAAAGTAAGGACTGTACATCTTCAGTCCGTATATAGCAGAAATACACCACTTTAGGTGTCATCTGACTCATGAAGATAAAGCAGACCAGGAGTCAGGAATTACCTGCGGCGATAGAATGAACCGACTATTTTCACAGCATCTTTACGATCAATTCCGGCCATTTTTTTAATAACGGTTATTTTCCTGAGAAATTAGTTATTGGCTTCTTGGCCAACGAATTCCGACTGTTTCCTTATAAGGCAACGGCTGATATGGTCATTATCATTTATCGGTCACTCTCCTTAATCGTTCAATCTAGAAACAGTAGCTGTATAAATTCAATGTCTGATTTTGCAGAATGGAATCATAATGCTCAAATCTCTTCCAATCCAAGGAGATAAACGACATCACATTTTCTTGTACACTGGAATTTCCTTTGCCTCAGAATCTTTTTCGATCCAAATAATTTTTTATCAGATGTTATCGTACTATTTAAAAATGGATCGTTCCGTTCACTTTGGCTAGTGGAATCGCAGATGGAAGTGCACTTTATTAACTTTTTTTCCATTAAACCAGAATGCACGCAAGCATCTTAGGGATTCACCTATCCATTTTTTTTTCAAATATATTACAACACCCATATGAGATACATTGAGCTATCTCTGCGACGTTCATGTGAACTGGATTCATTTGAATCAACTTTTCGATTTAGTCATCATCAATGAGGGCAGAACTGATGGAATGTTCTCCGTCTTCCAGATCTTAGATCCAGATCTTAGATTCAGATCTTAGATCTAGATCTTAGATCCAGATCTTAGATCCAGAACATAGATCCAGATCGACCTCACTTACAATCAGTACATTTGGATATGGTACTATCAACACTGGCCAATTTTTTTCTTGATGCACCTCTGTGTGTGAATGAGCAAATTGTAATAAATGAATGGTTCGGAAATCACGTTTCATAGATAGAAAGTGTCTACCAGCCTTTCCCCTTCAGCTTTTTACCATAATTGTTTTAATTAAAACAATAAATATGTATATAAGGGAGGGGGAAATTACACAAAAAATTTTAAATTTTCGTTGAGTTTAAGACAAACCAGTATATCTCTGTATCTTTACCGTCATCTATCCCTCACTCATTCTCTCTCTCTCTCAATTTCTCTCTCTCTCAATTTCTCTCTCTCTCAATTTCTCTCTCTCTCTCTCTCTTGTTACATAGATAGATAGAGAGCTAGCTAGCAAGTTAGCTAGCCAGCTAGATAGATATGAACAGACTGAAATAGATAGATAGAT
The DNA here is from genome assembly GCA_963932145.1 of Acanthosepion lycidas. Classification (NCBI taxonomy): domain Eukaryota; kingdom Metazoa; phylum Mollusca; class Cephalopoda; order Sepiida; family Sepiidae; genus Acanthosepion; species Acanthosepion lycidas. The sequence continues at coordinate 130,898,807 of OZ010577.1, read as the reverse complement.
ATGAACAAACTGAGATAGATAGATAGATAGATAGATAGATAGATAGATAGATAGATAGATAGATAGATAGATAGATAGATGTATGTGTGCCGGGGGGGGATCCTCGCAAGTTTTAAGTTGAAGTTAAGAATTTCTTGCTGATGGTACCTAGAGAAGTGAAGAATTTATGGGAGAGTATTTTTCCCAGTGCTCACATATTCTCAGCTATCGTGACGTCATATCTCCTCACGATATTTGATAAAGAAACAATCATATTAGTAACGCAATACCGTGTTTAAGACAAAAATCAACACTTCAAAAAACCCTTGAGAAGGGGCCCAACCAACTTTGCACAAAAAAATCTAGGAAATAAATAAAAAAGAAAATAATATATATATATATATATATGTATATATGCGTGTGTGCGTGTTTTCTTACCAATGCATATGAAAATTATATATATATATATATATATATATATATATATATATATATAATTTTCATGCGTGTGTTTTCTTACCAATGCATATGAAAATTACATATATATATATATATATATATATATATATATATATAATTTTCATATGCATTGTTAAGAAAATACACGCACACACGCATATATATATATATATATATATATATATATATATATATATATATATATATATATATATATATATATATTTGCTTTCTTTTAATTTAATTATTGCTTTAACTTTGCATGAATCCGTCACACTGATGTAAAAATTTCAAGCGCCATCTTTTGCACACGAATAGCAAAGTCTGTATAAATTGAAAATATTTCTAATGAAATTAATATTATAACCAGATAATCACTGTTTCTTGGAAAAACATTTACTTCGATCTTAAAATCAGATATACCTTAAAATGAAGATCTTCTGTAAGAAATGTTTACACTAAAATAAGATAATTTTGCGTTATTTCTGTGAAAATTATCACTGATCAGAAAATTCACCTACACTTTAAGAATTGTTTGCTAAAAAAATAGCTGATAAATTGTACACAATAAAAGTTCTTGACGAATATAAATTACACATATTATTTTTTTTCTGATGAACACATTGATTTGTGATGATGTTCTTACTGGGCGAAATGTTAACAGCAGAATAATATTTTAAATAACCAATTGGTTTTCATTTATTCCATCTTACATTTTCGCTTACAATTCCTTGCATTCAATATAGAAATTATTTGATGTTATTTACGGGGAAGGCCATAAGTAATTTTGTGAAACCCAAAATATTTTGCATTAAAAATCTATTTGTAAGTTATTGATCGGAAAATCATAATTGAAGACAAATTGTAGAATTCTCTTTTAATGGCTTGCATGAATACAAAATATAATTTTACGTGTTTTCGACGATGTCAGAGCTGAATATTAAAGGTAAGTATTTTTTGCATATAAAATGGACATAATCATATTATTAAGGTAATATCATAGGATGTGGTTGAATATGGCTCTCCATAACTTCCTGTTCTTTCTATCACTAAATAATGTTTGCCCTCTTTCTGCTCAACCCTGTCATAGTTCCGCCATTAATTTACACAAGTTTCTTACGTAGGTTATTCACTATTTTTCACTTTGTCTTCAATATGTTCCAAACGACCTTTCCTCATTATGTGTCACAGAAGTTTCGTCTGTGTCTTCCTGACTCTAACTATACGTGTCCCTCTTGTTTTCATTTTATTGCTTACTTGTAGAATATACGGTATCCTCATTAACCTTCTGTAGAAGCTAAGTTAAAGTTAAAGTTTCTCGGCCACAACGGCACATGACTTCGTGCCATCACAACCATCGGCGGTATCGGGGCTGATTTATCTACTCATTTTTATTATAAGGCTTGGGTTATTACATAGTATGGTTTTCAGGCAATTTCCTAAATAATTGCTTTGACAAATCGAGCATGGTGAGATTAAAAACCACATACAAGGATCGGAATGCTGACGTTTTAACATTTAACATTAACATTTTGACTAAGCCCCATTCACTATAGTTTTGATGTCCACACTGAAGATAGTTAAAATGTTCTGTCTACGATACTAAGAACATTACTTTTCATTTTGTGTAAGAAACAGTGCTCACTGCTAAATAACAGAGCTATTATGTATATATTAAATATATATAATACCCTACGGCGACAGTACGACTCGGAGTTTCATATTCATTGCTATCCTCAGGTACTTGATGATTGCAATGGGCATGAAACTCCAAGTTGCATTGTCAGCGTAGGGTATTATGTATATTTATTATTAACCTATTATATATATATATATATATATATATATATATATATATATAGATAGATAGATAGATAGATAGGGGAGAGTGAGAGATCAACACCAAGCGGCGAGAGTATATTTCATTTTCCTGCTCGAAAGCAATGCTTTCAAGACTGACGCCGCTTGGTGTTGACCTCAATGTTTATTTTTACATTTACTCACGTTCTATCTCTGATACTGAGCATTTTACTCTTAAAGGTAATATAAATTAAAACTATATTTTTATCATATATAGTAGTAGTAGTAGTATAGCTGGCCACTCATATTCGTCTACTAGGACGGTTAGTCAATCCCTATTGCAGACGTTTGCTCAGGTGCATTTGTGTTTATTCATCACCCACAGAGCCCAACTGTGGCTTTTGCTGCAGCTATGTTGAGCAGATCTAAATTACAGTTTCTGGGGAAAAGTATGTTACCTAGCATGATCAACAATTTGAACAAGGCCAGAACGCTCAATCCTTCGGCCACGACGACTTGTAACTTCATTCTAGCACAGCTATCGGAAGGCCCAAGGGTTCTGTCTGACCAATTTCCCTCACAAGGCTTGGATCAACCCATGGTATGGTTTTCAGGCACTTTCCAAAGGTGCCGCACGCTGGGATTGACTCCTCCAGTCCGATGGCATTGACCATCGTGAGATTCGAATCCAGGTCTCATGGTCAGAATTCGGCCATGCGACCATATATATATATATATATATATATATATATATATATATATATATATATATATATTATTATTATTATTAATATTATTATTATTATTATTATTATTATTAAGGTGCGACTCTACGTTCGTTAGAAACGTCGAAGGTACGCGCAAGGAACAAAAATTAAAAAAAAAAACGACAGTTTACCAGATGTAAATGAAATAATAAAAATATGTATATATACGGGGGCACCGATGAATGAGAGAGAAAAAGAATAATGTACCACCTTGTGAGATAACAGAAACCAACAAGAATGACAGATTTAAATTCACAAACATTTATTTAAAAATTATATAAATAGCAAAATTTGCAAAAATAAAATATGTACTTAATGGGGGTGATTCGGAAATTACTAAAATAATCTATATATGCGACTAGCGAGCATATAACACCTATACGTATCCATCAGTCCACAAAGTTATTCACTTAATTTAGAACAAAGGAATGGTACATTTGAGCCATCAACTCAAAGTTCAACGTAAATATAAAACAAATATTCTTCATCGGGGAATATAATGTACCAATTCAGAGTCTCTCATTCTTTCAATAGTGACAACTGCAAATCATTCGTCTCTCGGAAGCTGGGGAGGCAATGAACTCTTTCTCCTGAAGAAATTCCTTCACTTAGGTTTCTTTTCTCTCTGTCTTTTCTTTTGTTTTTCTTCTTCAATCAATCTTTAATATGTGCTGTGAAGTTTTCCGCTTGCATTTTTTTCTTCCGTGAAAACAACCAGTTTGCGTGTGTGTGTGCCTGTGCGTGGGTGTGTGTGTGTTTATATTCTTCAAAATCTCCAATATAAATTGTGAAGTCTTACTCGAGCATCTTTTCTTCCGTAAAAACAAGTGATTTTTCTTACATACATCTATGTCGCAATATTTCCTTACGGTCTTGTCATCCGTGAAAATAAACCATGTCTTTTCTTCCATACACACGTGTACGGAGACTGAGTTTAATGCGTGTGCTCTGTTAGACGTAAAACGTTCTACTGTAAAGAAAGTCGACATTTTAGCGGGAAAATTCGAACAGTCACGTGATTTAGCCCAGGAAAGGTTAGAAGTCGCGTGACAGGGACTCAATGTCATATACCGGGAGGCCACGAGACATGTGTTTATAGGTGGGTAGGTGCAAAACCAAAGACGATATGAAATCTATTTTCTTTAAAAGTACATTGTGGACGTTGAGTTGGCAGTAAGAGTTTGAAACAATTTTCTTTTTCCTGTGGACTGAGAACTAAATTGAACATATAGTAATAAAAATGCATCTCCACTCGCTGGTCGCACATTTTATATACTTGTAAAATCTCTACTACTCGACCTATTGGTAATACGTCACAAATTATATATATATATATATATATATATATATATATATTGCATTATTAATTCAGTAGCATTAGATCGTCTCCTCGGAACGTAACCAGCAAGAAATCGCCTTAAAGCTCTTACATTTTAGCAACTCACTCACTCGGCCATAAGTTTGATTCTACAGTATAAATAATCTAGTGCTTAGTCTTCCTGTTTAGATTAGGAAAAATGTCAGCAATACGAAGCAATTGATTATTTATTATATCTTAATGTAAAGCACTCCACAGAAGAAGTCGAGACCTGTCCGTCAGTACTGAAAGAAGAGGTTGAGTTGGCAGTAAGAGTTTGAAACCTGGCAAGTCACCCGCAGTGAATAATATTCCTTTTGAGCTGATAAAACATGGCGGTGAAGAAACCATCAAAGTCATAACAACATTATTGGGAATAAAAAAGTGGCCTAACGTGTGGATTCAGTTATTGGTAATACCCCTGCCAAAAAAAAAGGAAGCCTCAGGCAATGTCGAAATTATAGGACAATAAGCCTAATCAGTCATCTTAGTAAAGTCCTGTTCCGTATCATTTTGGATCTTTTGAAACCCAAGGCTGAAGAATTGCTATCAAAGGAACAAGCACAAAAAATGAACAATATTCAAGAAGAGAGAGGATGGCGATTGTCGTTACATTTAAATTTCTGAAGATCGTAGTTATCAGGGAACAACTTAAACGGAAAGGCATTTCACATGTGGGAAGTGAGAGAAAAAACAATTGGAGTAGAAATGATGGTTGAATTTTTAGCTATTTCAAAAGTAAATGGGTGAAACCTACATGCCGTTTTATTTAAATTTTTGAAGATCGGAGTTAACAGGAAAGAAAGTAAACGGAAGGGAGTTCCGCAGGTGGGAAGTGCGAGAAAAAACTGTTGGCGTAGAAGAGGCGGTTACATTTAACTATTTCAACAGTAAACAGGTAAGACCTAGATGCCAAACTAGTAACACACTTAAATTCATTTAGTCGCGGCACTAAGTAGAACGTTTGCCAGATCAGTTGCCATGAAAATCTTTGTAGAAAAGACAGAGGGAAGCCACTCCATGTCGCTGAGAAAGTGACTGATGTCGAGATGCGAAGTCAGGATCTATTTCATTACAGATCCTTCTTTGGATTTTGTCAAGAACCTCGAGATGTATACCAGGAGTACCAGATCAGATATGGCAACAGTATTCAATGCACGGATGAATGGTAGATTTGTAATTTTGAATCCAAGACCAAAATAGAGTTTGGACCGTGGTGAATTAAAGGAAACTTAGATGGCGGGCTAAGCTAAGATAAAAAGTAAACTCGAATAAATATCAGAAGTAGATAAGTCAAAGGATTGTCTCATAATCAGTTTTAATTTCACGATATCAAAAAATGCCTTGAAAATCCATTGAATGTAAACCAGAATCTTTTGTTGATGATGGGAAACAATTTAACGGATAGTTGATAAACCATCATTGACTTCAAGGAATAGTAATTTGATGACTGAATAATAATGCTATGAATGAAAGAGAATGCAGATGAATGAAAACTTTTGCTAAAAAAGAATGTTGGAACCTTTTGCATCAACCCCGTAATTTTACAAATGCTTTAGAGATCTGCGTTCTTTCAGGTGTGTGTGTGTGTGTGTGTGTGTGTGTGTGTGTGTGTGTGTGTGTGTGTGTGTGTCTTGGAATGTATGAATCATTTTTCGTTTTACACAAATTGGGGACAGGTTGACTGGAGGAGAATAAATTGAAATCCAGCTGTTTCCTATCTTGCTTTGCGACAAATCTTGCAACACCATTATTTGAAATATTAAGCTGCATTATCGTCTTCTTCTAAAGGCGCTGGTGAGCAAGTTTGTCTTTTATGAGAGAGTTAATATTAAATATAAAGATGAGAAGAAGCCACTGCAATGCCTGGAAGCCATCGACAGCGCAAGAGCCGCCGGGCAGCCGGAGGCATGTTTTATTAGATCTAAATCTCCCCAAACAACGCCTCATAATCAAAACAGAAAGTTCACAATTTTTTGAAAAGGCGAACGGAAAATGTTCGAACAGAAAGGATCATTGAATTTTCTGAATATATATATATATATATATATGTTTGTGTGTGTATGTGTTTGTGCGCGCGTGTGTGTCTGTGTGTGTGTCTATAAACACACACATATATAGGTGCTTATATATATATATATATATATATGTATATATATATGCACGCACATATATATAAATATATATATATATATATATATATATATGCACGCATATATATATATATATATATATATATATATATATATATATATTTACATACATGCCTGTCTGTGTTATCTTATTAGGTTGGTGCAAAAATAATGCCGGTTTTTGACGTATTTTTAACGACAAAAACCGGCATTATTTTTGCACCAACCAAATATATATATATATATGTGTGCGTGTGTTATTTATAAAAGTTTCACTTTTTCTACGAAACAAATATATGTGGTATGAGAAGAGAAATTTTAGATGGTACCAGGAAAGTGAGCCTGCAGAGTAATCAGATAATTCTCATTTAGACACAATGCAACAAAGTTCTTCCTTGAGAACGTCGCATAACTGCTGGATAAAATGCATTCATTTTTACTAGGCAAAGCAACCAAAATATATGAAAGCCTTAGCCATTGATTTCGTCCTATCAGACTTCAAAGGTTCCGTTCCAAAAATTGTTTCTATGCAGGGGATTTGATTATAATGATGAAGTTTATTTGTTTGGTTAGCTGTGGATCAATTATGTGTAGGTCATTGACGGCCGAAATTTAATTTTCTTGGGAGCAATTTCTTTTACAAAAATATATTGCTGGTAATTTTTGTTTTTCTTACAAAAATATATTGCTAGTAATACCTTGGTAATCCGTATGGATAATTCCAAGGGGGGTGAAATCCTGAGAACTCAATGTTAAATCAGAGCGAATAATTTCATTTCAAAAACAGACCACTTTAAGGCTCCATTAGTTATAATTTATTTCACCAGAGAATTTTATTTTTCTCTGGATCTTCAGACTTCACTTTCAAAAGGTAAAACAAAAAATGAATTTAAAATTTACACTTTTGAAGGGCAGTTGTAAGCTTATATAAGGTGACATAGAGGGTGATGATGGATAGTGTGAGAGACATGGTCGAGTTTAGAAAGGGAAGGGAGAGTTTTAAAATTTATTTTTATTTTCTTTTTATTGCAACACTTAATATTGAGGAGGAGGGGTTAAGGATCAGACTGCCATATTTAATCGGTCAACTCAACGGAAATGATATTGAAAAAAGGAAAATAGAGAAAAAAGAGAAAAAAGGTGAAAAGGAAAAAAGAGGAGAAGTAAAGGATACAGAAAAGTATTGCTTGTAATCTACTTACTATGAAAATGGTGTACTGCTGGCATCTTCTCTACAGCTTCGTAGTGTTTTGACTCCAGTTTGGAGTCAAAACACTATGAAATTGTATAGTTCACTATTTGCCAATAGCTGGGATATTAATAGGTGATACCAGCCCTGGCCAGTGCGGACCTGGGAACTGCACATGCAACAGGCTTTCATTACCGTTATGGAGCACAAAGATAATTCCCCAAAAATTCGCAGTTCCGATTGCTTAACCATCCTAACTATAATATAGGCAAAATCAAGGCTACACTAGAACGAGCCTGAAAATGCTAAGAGTACCACTGGGATCAACCAATGGAAGAATACAAAGGAGGCTATCAATGGGTTCTATAAAATGAAAAGGAAAAACGAATGCACCTTTATTCAATTTGGCATTTCAAATTTTTATCCGTCGATCACAAAAGACCTGTTAATGACAGGTATGAACCTGGCTAAGGATTATTTCACCATCACCGACGAGGAAATCAACATCATTAAACAAGCCCAGAAACTCATCCTATACAACATTGGTTATATGTGGAGCAAAAAAGGAAGCTCATGTTTTTCTATAGCAATGGGAGCGTTCGATTCTGCAGAAACTTGTAAATCGGTTCGTGTTTTGCTACCATAGAGACTTAGGTATACTTTTGTTAGCATGAACATTGGCCTATACAGAGACGATGGACCAACCCACAAAAAACAGATTGACTTAGAAAGCATCAAGTCTTGTCAACTTTCTGGACACTATTTTTGACCTATCCAAAGGAATATACATGCTTTATACTAAAGAGTTTTATAACCATAAATACATTAGCACAGAATCCAAACACTCATCAGTAATTTTAAACAACTTGCACATATCAGTGCAATACAGATTCACAACTAACTCTAGCAACAAAATTATTTTTGACAAATATAAACTAAATATGAAGATGCACTAGAAAAAATAAGCACAAAATTAAACTAGAAAACATAAATATTAGTAAGAATGCCAACAATAAACATAAGAATAGAAAACGCAACATAATTTGTTTTAACCAACTATTTAACAAAAATGTCAAAATCAATATAGGTAAAACTTTTCTGAATTTAACCTACAAACATTTCAGCCATATTCCGTTGCTTCATTGTTTTATTTTGGTTCCACTGCAAACCAATGGAAAACCCGGTATTACCATCATAAAATGAATCTTACCAATAAACAATATTCAATTACAACGGCACACTCAAAATTTTGGTGGGAAATCAATACAAATAACTACACACTGGTAATAAATTGGAATTTCGTTGCCAAAACTACACCCTTTTTCTGGCCAGGGTGACCGATGTATCTTGAATTTGCTGGAAAAAAAGATACTAAAAAATAATAACGACCCCAACATCGTAAATTTATGAGAGCTTGCACCCATAAAAAAGCTCTTTCCTAAACTATTTTGTTTCTAGATAAATCTTTTTACCCAACTTCATTTTCCCATTAAATTGAGGTTAAATACTTATTACCCCACTTTAAGCATTTAAGCGTCTATTAATATGTAATGCGTTACACGGCGTTTTTTTTCTCACATTTTACCCTCTGTCTCTGTACACTTTTTATTTTTTATTGGAGAAATTGTCTTTGTGGTCCTTAACGGTCATGAAGGCCGGTTCACTGGTCGTAAATTGGAATTTCCGACCCCGGTGACCGATGTAATCTGTGTTTGCTGGAAAAAAAAAAAAAGATTCATTCTCAAAAATTTAACGACCCCAAACTGCTGAACAAACTTCGTGAACTCATGATAGCTTGCCACCATAAAAAAAAGCTCTCTCCTAAAGTATTTTGATTTTGGATAAATCTTTTTACCCACTAAATATTTTAGGTTAAATACTCATTACTCCCCCTTTTTACCATTTTAGTGTCTATTAATACGGAACGGGTTACACGATGTTCTTCTTTTCTTTAAATATATATATTTTTAATTTTTCTCACGTTTTACCTTCTCTGTCTACCTAAACTTTTTTTTTTAAATTGCATTCTAATATTATTAAACGTTAGCTTTTTATACTGTGCAATGTGACTCCCTTGAAACAAAGAGATTATTTATAAACAATATACAATTCACTGCCCCTACCCCTCCTTTTTATTTATATTGCTTGCTCCTTAAACTTTATAATTTTTAACTTAAATCATTTTTGCAATGGAAAACTTGTACCATATATCATTTTATTTTTGATTTACCCAATATCTCACTCCATACAATCTGTATTTTAAATTTACACCCCAATAATATATTGAGTTTCTATTAACTTTGAGCTTTGAATGTGAGTATAATTTAGCGTTCCTCCTATGAAACCCCATATTTAAAAAAAAACAACAAAAAAACAACTGTAATAAGCGACCCAATCGCCATATGTACCTGAATGCTTGAGAAACCATGAAACTTTAAGTTGAACTACAAACGTAGTTATATATGTAATTATAGATACTTCATAGCTCTGTTTAGCTACATTGAACACAGTTTTGCACGATGAATTAAATAAATATTTATTTGCATATCTGCATATTCACGCTATCGCACGCATATGCAGTTGCTAATATTCACGATATTTCGGCCGTTCTACGCTCCGGACTTCATCAGGTGAAATTAATTGGATTTTCGAACTAAACCAACTATGTTTTGTTTTTGGCTTTATTCTTATTATCTTTTTACATATATAATGTATCTTAAATGTTTAACACACACACACACACACACATATATATATATATATATATATATATATATATATATATATATATAGAGAGAGAGAGAGAGAGGAGAGAGATATGTGTAAATATATATTAAATAACAAGATACGAGCTTATTTTCGATTTAAACATGCATCAATATGGTGATTTCCTTACGTCTTTCAATGATAATGTAATTAAGCTTATCAGACAATATGAAATGAACTTACTTATAATAAATAGACAAAACTTGTCTATTTTATTTAATGAAACATGCATTTACGAAAAATTGCTACCTAAATATACACAAATACACAATATATATATATATATATATATATATATATATATATATAAACTGCGTCTAGAGATTATATACAAGTTCTGAATTGGTATAAAGAGTTGCGTCTTTAATGTTAAATGTCCTATTATGATGTTGTTTAGATTCTACTCAATATTATTAACTTAGATATATAATGATAGAGAAAACTATTGTTTTTGGTTGGAAAAAATTTTACTAAGTTAACAAAACAGACTAATTTGACTGTCAGTAGTTTATTTTGATACTTTTACATTATTATACCTTGTAAAACTAAAGTAAAAAATGATATGACAAGATTTAAAACAAATTCGTATATTTCTTAATGGAAAAACATAAAAAAAAACATTTTATTTTAAAAATAAAAGATATATTAACAAAAAATAAGAAGAACCTCCTAAAATTTATTGCACAAATGCTCCTTTCTTTTCAGTAACTCTTAGCAGCTTATTGTCAACATCTGATGTTAGATTTGCAATTTTAGTGGCTGGTAAGTTGTTTGCAGCAACTTTAACTGCCTCTCAGATGGCACACTTGCTGTTGAATTGCCTTCCATTAGAATAAATATCTCTCTTGAGGATGATCCACAGTTTCTCAATGGGATTCAAGTCACAGCTATTTGAAGACCAGTCCATGAGAGGATCTTCAACAAATCCATTTTCTTTCAACCAGGATTTAGTAAACTTTGATGCATGACTTGCTACGTTGTCTTGCCTAAAGATCATAGATCTAAGTTTGGCTAAAGACTGGTTATCAAGCCATTCAAAGAAATATTGCTCTAGAAAATCACAGTAACTTTTGGAATTCATTTTAACCCAGTCTTTCAGTTTAAATGGACCCACGAGCTCATTACCAATAATCCCAGCACATATCATGATCCCACCCCCGCCTTGTTGGCGTTTAAAAAAAATTCTTGAGTCATGTTGCTTGCAACCCCATCCTGGAGCCCATCCATCGGGCCCATCGAGGGTAATCCTTGATTCGTCTGTAAAAAGC
>OZ010577.1:130854590-130882090 GCA_963932145.1 Acanthosepion lycidas | reverse complement strand
TTATATTTCAAATTATTCTAGCGGATATTGAATGGATATAATTATGGATTCGGGCACGGTTTCTTGGCTATTTATAGCGTTGTTTGCTAACTTTTTATTTACTTTTTTATTGATTATTGTAACGTTGGTTATTATTACGCTTACTTATGTTCATTTGTGTGCTCGTGGTTTGTTAATTTGTTTATTATTTACTTAATTTGTTTACTTATTTATTGATTTTAATTAATTTATCTTACTTATTTTTATTTATTTATTTTATATTATTTCATTTATTTTTGTTTATTCTTAGTTGTTTTTAGTTTTTGATTTTTAAATAACATAGGAAAATATACACTATTTCCTCAAAGACACATGGCACATTGGATAAAGGCGTTAGTTAGATCCAGCGACAGAAACCAAAGAGGGTGATTTTAATACCTGGTTAAAGGGGTGGAGAAATTGTATTGACAAATTAACAGGAGATAACTGATAACTGACATCCATTAGACATGGCACGTGGAACTAGAACAGTCTACCCCAGTGAGCAAAATAAAGGGTTCAGTTCGACATTTCAACCAACTGAAGAAGGCCGAAATTTTGTGATAAATATGGCAACAAAGATGAGGATGGTAGTCCGAGCAATGTAAACAGTGTACATAATACCTCATCTCAAAAATATAGACAGATACTGATAGGAAAAATGTTTTTTCGTGTTTGCTTTCTGATATGAGTTCTGATCATTTATTTGTATTTTGTGTTGGTCTGGGAAGGCGATATTTTCTATTTTCTCTTCCAGAGTTTACTGCTTTTCAATTTATTGTTGTAGACTAATGCTGTTTTCCTTATTTTCAATTATATTTTTGGTGTAATTTGTTTTTTACTTTTTATTACCTGCACATGTTTCGAAAGCATTGTGATGTTTCTTTATTTACTATTTTAAAGGATTCTTTGTGTGCATAGTTTCTGTGAAAAAGAAAAAGAAGAAACTATACAGACAAAACTATAAAATAAAATAAACAAAATAAGTACAATAAATGAATAACATATATATATATATATATATATATATATATATATATATATATATATATATATATATATATTATTTAAAAATACAGCTGTAGCTCAATATTGGCACCAAATTTGAACAAAACCTTAGCCAGAATCTACGGAACTGCAAAAAATTTAAACAAATATTCGGTGGGCTGGGGTATATAAATTTGAATCGAAAATGCGGGACAATGAATATTTCATTTTGATTTCTTAATCAATTCACCCCAAGGAACACGATAGTGCAGCTAAGCCTCATAGAAAATTAAAAGTCTTTAGAATGAATGAGATACACAATTCTAAATTGAGAACAAGGGATAAACCATTATTCCTTTTCAAAAGACCGTATAAGTGATTTCTTTTCTGAACACAGATTGTGTCAAAAAAAACTGTCTAAATGATATGCAGGTCCGTTCCCTTTCTGATAATTCGTTAGCCATTATCAAGGAGGATTTTTGTTTAACAGAATATATAGAGTTATTTCTTCCAAATATTCAGTTATACAAAAACAAAACTTTAATAAAATGCTGTGACTTGTCAGTCCTCTTCAATGAAACTTGTATATTGCTGTCGGATACACAATTATATATATATATATATATATATATATATATATATATATATATATATATATATATATATATGAAGAAATATAGTTCCAATGTGTGCTATATTTATGGGATAAAGTGCTCAATATCAGTATCCGAATATAAAATGAACATTGAAGTCAACAATCAGATGCGACAGGCGGCTTGACGATTGCGTCTAGCATGAAACAACCTGTCGCCTCTGAGTGTTGACTTCAATGATCACTTTATATAAATATATATATAATTAGGGACACCAAAATTCACACTTCCCAAGTTTCAACAGTCTTCTCAGGCAGGTAGGTATTTTGGTGTCCCTAATTAAATTTTGCTCTACAATCCAAATTTTCCGGATTTTGTATTGAGCGTTTTTGGATTGTACCTCATAAAACGCGGCTGTTTACAGCCTCTTTTTACAATATATTATTTTATATTGTATAATATATACATATATATATATATATATATATATATATATATATATATATATATATATATATATATATATGTCAAAGCAAAATGGACGTCATTATTTAAACATGACGACTCTTTCGAGCAACGGTTTTTTCCATCTTACGTAATGCTCGCTCAGCTCACCATCTCCGAGTTTTTGAGACTGTTTAAATCAAATTTCCTCAGCCGTTACTAGGTAAACAAAAGGAACAATTTATTCGTTCCTTACGTTTGATCGAGGAATTGTGAATGATTTCTTTTCTATTTTATACGCTTTTCGAATTCCCATTTTTTTCGTCGTTAATTTATTTACAATTAAAATTTATTTTAATCGCTTTCCAATTTTCTCTCCTCATTCGTTTTTTATTATTATTAATCCTTTTTCATTGTGTTTTTGCTTCACCATCGAATACCTTTTGTAAACGCATTGGTCGAAAGGGTCCCAAAGGTTAAATAATGACGTCCATTTTGTTTAAATCTATCTTCAATTTCTGTGGATACAAATCATTTTTAATATATATATATATATATATATATATATATATATATGCTTACATGCATATATTTGTGTGTGCGTGACTGTGTATGTGAGTCTTTGTCCTAGCGTCTGTGTGTATGCGCGTGAGTATCTGTGTATTCTAAGTGGCGTGGATGCAAGTATCCTCATATCCAGCTTTTCGAGTGCGAATACACTACAGTGTGAATATATCACCACTCACACAACCAAGCTTTCATATTATCTTTTTGGTTTTGTATTTATATATTGTTTCTCTCAACTCGACATGTTTTCGTAACGAATTTTGCAGGTGCCACTAGAGATAATGTGAATTGTATCGTTTTATCACCATCAGACTCGTGATGCTTGTCTCTCTTTTGCACAAAATGCCGTTAAATTAGAAACTCATCCATTTTTTGTCCATTATTTACACATTTTTAAATATCATCTTTCGCTTGTCTTTATCTTAAATTTCAACAAATGCAGAGAATATAATTTTAATTCTATTTTTTTCATTTTCTTGTCCTTTTGTAACAGATGTTTCAAGAACAACAATTAAACCAATTAAATGTCTAACATTTCGTAAAGCACTTTTTATGGTTACATTACGTGAAGCGAAATATCTTTGTTATTTTGCCTATCTGCTTCCACATCAAGTGTTGACATTAGATGATGAGGTAGATGACAAGTTTAATGGTGCTGACATCGCTCGTCGCTTTGTTACCCACATCTGAATCCATTTTGCTTCTATTTTCCATTTTACATATGGCACGTCGAGGAATTGAGAAAAATGTCGCCAAACAGTTGTCGTCATCTCAGCCAGACAATTGCATTTGCAGACGTTTTATTAAGACGAAAAACATCACTATTAGGTGCAGTGGAACTAAAAACCTCAATTATACTGCGTCTTGGATCAATCTCTCCTTGGCATAAACATTTGCGATTCAAGAATGGGCTGTGCTTCTGCTTTAAATTGAGAAACAGGAGTTAGTCCACTTCATAAATTCGTGTGAATAGTTATATTTGCTTTCACTTTCACCGATTTTCGAAAATCTTAGCAAATCTTTCAGGTATTCCACTAGGTATCTTATAGCAAAGTACCGGTCTTAAATAAAAGGATTATTTAGGAAACGCTCAGCCCATCAACATAGGATCAGATTATCTGTGAACGTCAGGCCCTCTATCAAGGCTCACTATTTGTACATTATCTTCAAAGTGCCTCTATCCGGCAATTTTCCTAAGATCAGTGTAGCACTTATGAAACTGTGAAGAGAGTAGTACACAGACACACTATATATATATATATATATATATATATATATATATATATATATATATATATATATATATATAAAGGTAAAAGTCAATAGGAAAACTGTTTTATTAGCCGACGCGTTTCGTCCAATGTGGATTTTTCAAGACAGGAAATGAAATGAATTTATTAAAACAAAATAACTATTAACAACAAAACAAAATGTCCTTTGCAGCTAGAAGAATTTAGAAAATGCTATTGTATTTATATTGTCAACTGAAAATTACGTCAAGTACTATCACGTGTGGAAATATTGTTTTAATTGTTGTGCTGACGGATTCAATCATTTTCTTCAGATTCGTTGATAAAATTATGTATGTTTGCTTGGGAGAGTAGTAATTCTGTTAGGAAAGGTCATATTTTTCTACAGGTTAACTGATAAATTATATATATATATATATATATATATATATATATATATATATATATATATATATATATATATATATATATTGTGTGTGTGTTAGGAAAATTAAAGACAAAATGGGAAAACATTTCGTGTGCTGTGTTTCGACGTTTAGGGCTTCAACTAAAGTGATGTTTCCGTTGATGTAACTGCTCATGTGCACACAAGAGAGGAGATTATTTTTGTCTTTTTTATGTGTTTTCGGCAAATAGTGTAACCGATTTCATTTAGTTTCTTTTTCTTTTTGTTTGTATTTTTTTTCTCGTTTTTATTGTAAAGTATCCTATGTTGGGAAAGTAGATCTACCAAGAAAAATGAAATATAAAAACCTGGATGCAAATTTATTGTAGATGTTCTAGAAAGTAAAGCACTTTCTTTACGCTTTTTCCTAAGGAAATAACTTTCTCTTTTAATTATCATATCATTTTTTTTAATTTTAAATTGTCGCGGAACTCATTACGGGGATCAAATCATGCATTGAGGGTGTTGTTTTGTAAAAGATCACTTTTGTATTCATACAATCTTTTATTTAAATTCCTCGAAGTTACTCCTATGTATTATTTGTGGCAATTAGTACATGTGATAGAGTAAATTCCTCCTTCAAGTTTTAGCTTATTATTATAATTATGTTTTACATTAATTCTTTTATTGTTTTATAAGTGTTTGTAACATGTTATGTTAAGCATAGATAAATCATTTTCAATTGAAGTTGTGTAGAGTATAAATAGAATAATATATTTTCATTCGTTGGGTTATTTAGAAATATTTTACAAGCCTTTTGTTTCACATTGGATATGATGTAATTAGGGTATGTTGTGTGCGCCTAAAGGCATTTTCAGTATATCGGAAATATGTAGATTGTTTAGGTTATACGTACACACACACACACAGACACACACACACACACACACACATATATATATATATATATATATATATGTATGTATGTATGTATGTATGAAGAAATACAGTTTTAAGATGTGCTATATTTATGGGATAAAGTGCTCAATATCGGAGATAGAGCGTATGTAAATATAAAAGTGATCATTGAAGTCAGCACTCAGAGGTGACAGGGTGTTTCATGCTAGACACAATCCTCAGGTGGCCTGACAAAGCGAAATCAACTGTACGTTTTAGCTCTATCCAGTACAGTTATATTACCGCCAGCACTCTGCTTTATATATACGTCCAGTGCTTTCTGCATTCTGTTGAGGTTTCATCTAGACTTGATGAGTTACTTAATTATAATTATTTCAAATCCTCCTAAATTCTATCACACACACGCAGACACACACACACAGATATATATCAGAGAGTGCATATCAAGGAGTAACATAGTTCGACAATCTCTTATGGCATATATATATATATATATATATATATATATATAATAATTAATTTTGAAAAAAATTCAGAATATGCCTTCAGCAAAATTCCCCCATTTCATTAAAATCAAATGAACAAATCCTAATTCATTAAATTTAAGTTCGTCGATCTTGGTTTCTAACTGGCAAACATCCTTTTTAAATTCATTGTAATTGCGCGGATGGGTTCTGTTGAATATGGCTATTTTGCAAATAAAACTGACTAAAAACAAAGGTACTCCTGGTCTTTAGTTAGCAAAAAATGTCCTCATATAAATGTGAGAGATGATCGTAAAGGAGGGGAAAATGCATTGCTTTCAACCTATATATTAAATCCTTTTCCTGGCCAACAGCGCAATATACAACGTCCAGTAAAATAGCTTCAAAGCCTTTTTTAGTCTAAGCATTGTGTTTAGAAACATGTCTTTATCTCTCATGTTTGGAAAAATAATGATGCCACTCTGCTGGCCTTTTTGCATAGAAATGTTTACCAATTATTTTGGTAAATAAATGCGACTGAAGTGAATTCGATTCTCGTGCGGAACAAAATGCTCGTGGCCTTAAGTTAGACGAATAGAAGCTAAGTATATAAGAAAATCCCATGTATAACAACACAGAAAAGAAAATATCCCTAAATGGTTACTGAAATATTTAGAATCCTTTTTTTACACATTTCAACCTGCCAAAATTGTATATGCAATTGTGTACACACGTACACACATACATATACATACATACATACGTATATATATATATATATATATATATATATATATATATATATATGAGCTTTTCTGTTTGCCATTAGTATGGCTAATGCTAACCACCATGAAAGCAATCCATTGCGCTTTCTTGGGTTTTCCACTGATATGAAGTTGTGTGATTATATGGAATCTGTTACTAGGTCTGCAGCATATTTTTTACATCTTCCCTGAATATGGCGACCATATCTATATTACTGCTGCTCTTACTCTATATATCGAGATTCTTGACAAAATTCAAAGAAGAGTCTGTATTGTAATCGGTCCTCACCTAGCATCTCAACTTGTCATTTTTGTCATCGCTGTGGACTCCCGCCGTCTTTTCTACAAATATTTTCATGGTATGCGTTACGATGAAGTTTCACATTTGGTGTCTCGATTGCAGGAATGTAAACGAACTCCTAGATTGGTAACTAGGTCTAGCGTTTTATTATTAAACTAGATAGATTCAACAGTATGTTATATTCCAATAATTTCTTCTCGCGCTTCTCACCAGCGGAACTAGCTTCTGATCTCCTGCTTCCCTGTCACCTCCAATCTTCAAAAATTTTAATCTAACACCATCTTCTGTCTTCTCTGTTCTATTATTGTCCTTTCGCCCCAGCAACCTCATGTGTTTGAGTGGCATAATCGCCTTGCTTTGAGTGAAATGATTAAATATACATATGTGTATACACCTGTTTGATAATTTTAATGTCAAATTTATTTATAATACATATATATATATATATATATACATATATATATATATACAAAATGACTAAATCTGATGAATGAATTTAATGGCGTAATTTTTTAATGGATTTCTTGGCCCTAACACAGTATTTTTTCTTGTTCTCAAAACTTCTGTTAACATCTAAAGCACTGTTCCCGGTTCATATTCTGTTTTCTCTGCTAACACTTGCACATTTAATCTGATCGATTCAAATTTCGCATTATGTGTACGTTTCTATCTCTTTTGTGATTTTGTCGACCCACATCTTGTGTCACCTTTGAACATCTTTTCGACAATTATTGAAACGCCTGCACCACTCAATAACCTTCAATTTCTTCATATTCAGTTCTCCATATGCCATTTTTACTTTTCACTTTTACTCTTTTTATTATCACTCTTGTTAATCCGCTAGTCCCGATTCATTTTCCGCTAACGGTATAACATGAAGACGTCTAACTTTCTTTACTGCTCGGCAATGAATGATTCTTCGGGTCTGCGTGCCAATAACGCAGAAATTGCAATATGTCTGGACGTTAACGAATAGAAATATTTTCCTAAATCATGCGAAGATTAAATTGTTACACCTTGCATATGTGACGTCACCCTGGCCACTGCTCCTGTGCTATCCTGTGACGATCTAACTCTTGGCTGGTTCGAAATGGAAATCTGGTTTACCACGGAACCATGTGTGACACTAACCCCTCTGGTTGTCTTGGTCGCGGTCAATACCTGGTTAGATTCGATATCAGCCTTGCCGTTCCCAGCTCGCCTCCAACGTCTGGTTACCGAAGTAACTGCTTTGATTTCTAGTCTACCTTACCCACGTTGTGATTTGATCTTAGGTAGACGAAATCAATCAGGCGTCGGGCCGTAGTGCAAGCTGAATCCGGGGCAAATGTGATACCGCACAAGTGTATGTAAAAGAAAATAATGTAACAACTAAAAAGATTCAAATGTGTTAAAAAAAACAAAAAACAAGTATCTTTATATCTGTTTTCTGAATACAGGACTGCGTCTTTCTCCCAAACCGCTTCTATGGATTCGTGACACTTTGCGTTTCTTAGGCGAGTCTTAATATCTTAAGATGTTTTTCAATAAACTGCTTTTTGGTATCTTCAGGCGATATTCGTTAGAACTTGTTTTGGTGGTGTGAGTCTAAGTTGTTCTTCAAAAAAAAATTGTTTTCATTAGAAGTCTAAGTCGAAATGCCTGGAAATCTTTCAGTCAGGTCCTGCGAGGCTGATCTCTGATCTCTAACCCATCTCATCTGCAACTCAACTCTCTGACTCTACTCTACCTCTGGGGACGTTCGTTTATATGGACGCCGACCAAAACCGGGTGGGGGCCTGTCGTGGTTTGGGCTCCTCGATAATTGCAAATCCGCAATAAGGATTTTCTTTGTTTTCGAACAAGAAAATTTATCACTTCCCATTTTTTGAAGTCAATTACTTTCTGTTTTAGAGGGGTTCTCCCTCTCTCTGTGGTTGGGGTTCGTAAGGGAATTGTCCTCCTAAATTCTTCCTTTCTCATATTGGTATCTCACACCAATCCCCTCATAGGGCGTCAACAGGTTCCCCTTCTTTCTCATATGTTTACCTTCGCCAATCACTCACGCCACCACTCAGCCAATGAACGCTCAGCAGTGTGGGTGTGGCTAGACTGGCCTCAGTTTACAATTATCGCTCAAAGAAAAAAAAAATATCTTCCCTTTTCTTTCTTTCTTTTCCATCGGCCAGAATTCTTATGAATCGTACTGTGGACATTAAATTTTTATCTTAACTTGGGTCATCTGGAATTCATTAATGGGATTTTCGCCAACTCATTAACTGGGTGGTCGACGAAATCTCTTTGTCTTTCTCAACATCATCGCATTCTGTCGCCAACAGCTTGTCCAGGTAACAATAATGATTTCTTTCGTCAGTCTTTTTTTTTTGCTATTTTTTTTATCGATTTCTGTTTCTCTTGGCACCTAACTTTTATCATGACAAGATCCGGACATACAACGGATGGGTCTCCTTCCAAAACCAAATGATATCTCCGAAAGATAGTTAATGGATTATTCTTTTTTCTTTTTTTCTCTTTCTTTTGGGGGGTGGGGTGATCTCACTTAATTCATTCTCGGTCGCAGGCTTGACCCAGTTTCGATTATCTTCTAGAACTCTGCTTTGTATGCCTCTTGACCGAATTGAAATCCCCACTATCGCCATACGTGTGGGCAGATTGTTATCTTCATCCGTACTCTGTTTTCGTTGTCGTGTCATGGCATAAACTGATTCTGACAGGACCCGATACCTTACGAATTTACTATCCTCCGCGAAAAAAATACCTTTCTTCGTAAATGAAAATACAATCTATACTCATTTTTCTTTTGTTAAAAAAAAATAACATCGCTCAGTATGTCTTTCGTTATAGCTTTTTATCGGCTTAAGTATTTCTCGTTTTTAATTTCCATGCTTAATTAGTTAGCCAATTACCATAGCTAAATAGTGCCAGACATAGTAGGAATTAAAAAATGAAATGTATTTTTTTCTTATACGCGTAGTTTTTATGTCAGCCATTTTGCAGGTGGAAATAAACAGTTTCATTGCGAGTGTTGGAATTTAGTAAGCATTGCATATGTTTGGCTTTTTCTACCAAAGCGAATTGTTGATATTCGAGCTAAGAATTTTTCTAGCAGCTGATGTTCAAGACAAGCAAATTCTTCTTGTAAGATTGATGCAAATCAAACATCATAGTAAGAGTTGTCCAGTTATGTTTTAGGTCTTTATAATAGAAAAATAGTAAATGTCTGTAGATCCGCTTTCTTTATTCCGCTAGTATATGGCTATATGTGCTGCGGAAGAACAATCGCTTTCAAATACGACACTATTTTTATTGATTTTCTTCTTCTACGTTTCACGTCTCTTCAGCACATGGCCGACTATGGCTCTCCACAAACAATTTATGCCTTTTTTAGCTCTTCGTAAGCTGGTCATTTTGCTATCTCTCCTAAACCCTGTTCTGCCAACCACAAGACTGTTAGGTAAGTTATTCGTTGGGTACCTCCGTCCCTGTGTCCAATTCTCCAAGCTCTCTTTCCTCATTGTGTGACCAAAACATTTCAACTGCTTCTTTCTGATTCGAAGAATAAGTGTCCTTTTTGCTTCTATTTTCATTAAAACTTCATCGTCGCTCACATGTTCAGTCCATGAACCATGTTTCTGTTGTCACAAGTCTTTTCTATATTTGATGGGAGATTTCCCAGGATATAAGAAGACCGATATGACATATCAATTTAGTTTTCTTTTCTTTGTTTCTAACGAAATTTTCTTTGCTTAACTTTTGAAAAACATCTTTTGCTATTACAATTCTTCATCAGGTTTCGGTGTAACATTTCTGTCCTTTATTAAAGCAGTTCCTAGATATTTAATTTTTTTTGTGTGTTTTCATTGCATAGTTCGCATCTTTTTACTAAAAAAACTTTTATTCTATCCTCTTACAATTGATCCTTAATCTTCTCTATTTCTTTTACTAATTGAACTCAATATTTAATTTTGATAATTTTACAATTATGAGAACAGATTGCAATATCTACATTCATTTTGAATATATTAAGTAACAGTTGCTTGACCTTTATGTAATTCGACAATCAGTTAAAAGCGTGCATATTTTGACATGCGTGAAAAGACCCTCTCACATGGCTGTTACTCAATCAATAGTGAGACATCACTGAGGGAGTTTCTATATTGCGGGCACGTCGTATTTACAATGACCGAGCGTGTCTTATGCAGGCTCCCACTGGCAAGAAAAAAATCGCATGACCGCCATGTGTTAGACCTACTTCTGTGCGTGTTTGGTTTTCTGATATTTTATGACTATCGCCGTTGAAAAGTTGGAAAATTCTCGTCGGAAATGAGATTAAGGAGAACGAAACCAGGATATCTCAAAAGAAGACTTTGCAGCTTTCGAAACGAGAAGTGACAAACGTGCTAAACAAGTGCGAGCCAAAGAAAACATTGAAGAGGATTAAATCGCCATTGTTCTACTGAGGTTATTTTTCCGTAAATTTTAAGTAGATGTATTTTTTCCAGAGTGATCTCAAATATGCTTCAGTGAACAGACGTAAAATACTTGAAAATGAAAGCGTCTCAGCTTCTTTGAAAAGTAAATAAAAGTTTATCTCCTTGTTTCTTAGTAAGCAGATCTTTATTGAATGTGACATTTTAACGATATTTAAAATATTTAGCAAATTTCTCAGGAAACAAAAAGCAAAGCATAGTAATCAGAAATAAAAAAAAAGTAATTTGTCCGCGAGAAACGAACGTAATTGACGCATTATCGGCAGTCGAAACCACAATCTCTGTATAAACTAATAAAACTTGTACGTATTTGAGCAGACATAAAAAAAAGTTAGATAAAATCTGTACAAAGATACCAGACGGTTCTTCTTCGAGATTAGTTGGTGTATTAAATATACACAAAAAAAGATTCCTTTCCATTCAATAAACGGTAAACAATACGCGAAGATCTGTTAAAAACCTACTTATGCGAATCCTTATGTCAATATACATGCTGTGTGTTTTAACTAAAAAATACGAGGTTGAAAATTTTCAAATGAAAATCTCGATGGAATTAGTAAATATGTAGAAGAGTACGAACGACTGTATGTCTATCAATTCCGATTTGCATTAATAAAGCTATTAGATACCTTGACAAAAAAAAATCAAGACTGAATTTTCTAGTTTAACAAACAACATTAGCACGTTTTCTGTTTCATAAACAAACAATTGTTCAGTGCTTTGATATAAAAATCATTACAAAGGAACTTTGAATCTTTGTAAACGTCACTGATTACAAGTAAATTTTATGACTGGTAATTTTATTTTTTACAAAACTATCATCTAAATTTTAGTCGTCAAAATCTTACACTAATTACATATTCGCTACAAACAAAGCTCTGATCTAAATCTGTCCAAAATTTTCACGACTTCATAGTCCGTGATCTGAGAATTAACCCATGAAATATTCGATTTATGACAATTCATGATTTGATGTTATTTTGAATTATGGCGCAATATTTATTGTATCTTTACTTAATGTCAATCAAAATTTTCTATCATTTTTTTTCCATATAGATCTTTGGTAACGGAAGACAGTGCATCTGAAAACGGAAAATAACAATATATACAACAGTTATTTGCGAAATTTCCTTACAAAAATAAAAATATCCAGTTTGATACTAACTTTATTAATGACAACCAATTTCGAACAGTTAATGGGAAAACGCAAAGAAGAAACCAGACAGTTCTTTTAGATGGATTGTCTCCCAATCTACACCCCGCTTTTCCAAAGGCTAATCGTTGCTACTCTCTCGATACACTATCGCTGTTTTCACGATAGATGTTACACCAGACCAGACCTTCATAGGTACATGCCACGTACACTTATGTTCCATTCGTAAAGAAGAAGTTCTAGTAAGGGAGCCTCTTCCCCAAATCACTTACGTTGTGTAAGACTCAATGGGTTACTACGATTGAACCAAAACGTTAGTAAGGGGACAGCACTATAAAAGAACACGATACAGAAAGACAAAAGGTGGCAATTCCAGAAATGATGTATCTTAAATCACTATTATCGTAACTACTTCATGTCGAAGGCCAAACGTTATCTATTCTATCATCATATGCTTGTCTTAATCTCTCCTCATATGCCGTACGGCAAACTTATTTAGGGACCCTTTATATGGAGTGGCACTTACTCTTTGCATTGGAGGAATAATACATTCGTCTATATCTCTGAGATGAGATCTCTCCTTATATGCTGTTGTGGTCTTGTTAGGGCCAGAAATAAAGACAGAAAGAGAGGAATTGAGTTAAACAAATATATTAACAGAAGTGGTAATACAAACATATACAAACGAGAGAATGTTCGGTCCGACTGTCAGAGCTGACTGCTGGAAATTTTCCTCTCCAAAAGGCAGTACCTGCTCCTATTTATAGCTTCGAGAGTCTATGCGTGCGTGGGGAAATTACCATAACATATGCCTGTATAGCAAACTCATTTAGGGACCTTTCGTGTTGAGTAGTGCTAAGGCATTGTATTGGGGAATATGGGTGAATCTATATCTTTGAGATGAGATATTATGATCATTTATTATTCGGACTGTTATCCTTCATCACCATTGACATATTCACAAAGTTTCGGCTGTTGTACGTTACGATCTTCTTCAGGTTATTCGAATTTCGAACGAACCCTTTATTTCGTCCGCCGGGGTAGATTGGTACGTGGAGGTAGAACACACTACTTTGGTGAACGAAATAAAAGGTTCGGTTCAAAATTCCAATCACCTGAAGAAGGCCGTAACGTACAAAAGCTGAAAGGTTATGAATATGGCAATGAAGATGAAGATAACAGTCCGAATAATGTGCATAAGGAATAATAGTAATAAAAAAAGAAAACTATTGAGTTATTACCATGACTATTTTGATCATTTGACTCCGACACAAAATGTGACATGTTAGGAAATTTAGTACTTACCGCCCTTTGCATATTGTCCGCGGTTTAGTTGCATCGAAAATCTTGGGTTAGTTTTAGAATAATGAAAAAAAGTAAAAGATTTTACTTTATCGCTTTTATAATTTTAAAATAATAAATACTATCGCTTTTATAATATTAAAACAATAAACATATAACAAAAAACTTATCCAGACAATTGAACTCAATTTTTTTGCTGCATTTGTATTTATCACAATATTTTAGAATATTTTTTCAAATGCCTTCTGAAGGTGTATGAACAATTTCTAAATAGACAATGTTTATTTTTTTATTTTTTTCGTGCAAACCAGAAAATAGGTAGACAAATATTTTTATTTTTTTCGCGTTCGTACAAACCAGAAAATAGCATTTTCTGCTACTATAAAGACTTTGCAGAGAGTGAACAAATTCAACTACACCGGCATTAAAACAACGATTTATTGATTTTTTTTTTACGTCTTATCAACCTATTGCAGGTTATTTAAAGCCATAAAATATTTTTACATTGTAAGAATTTTTTTGAGACAATGATGAACTGGAACTGGGCTCACCGATTAACAATTCCGTGCCATTATCTATTACCCCACCTGCATATCCAAGCTTACAGCAATTGGTATTCCGAAGTGGTCACCCATCTAGGTATTGGCGTTCTTTAACTTCGGTGATGTGTAAAGGAACCTGTGTTTCCATGTGATGTGACTGTGAGCCACTGGTAACAACAAGAGCAATAGGACATATGAGATTCCCCAAGCGCAGTTTGGATGTCGCACAAGGCTATGAGCAGGGAGCAGTCAGGGAGGACTGAACAGAATACTAATTGATCTAGTGAAACAAACTGGTGAAATACGTCAAAATGTCTGGACAGTGATTTGCTAAGGATAGAAGAGATGAGCTACAGTAACGCAAGTATAGAGCAGACTGTGAGGATTGAACTCACAACTCTCTGGTCAAGATCTCATCAATCTACAGTTAAGTTGGCTAGCTGTAACTATAAGTTCTATACTGACAATTTCTTTTCTCGAACTTCTCACTTGTGGAATTCTCTTCCGGCTCAGTGCTTTCCAGTCAACTTTAATCTTCAGAAAATTAATGCAATGTCGGTCGCTGTCTATTATCGTCCTGATTACTCTTCTTTTGTTCCCTCTCCTGAGTAATGTTTTTTTGTTTCTAATTCTTCCACAAGCAGTGACTCCTTATGTCTTAGTGGCTTTACGACCTTGATTGGGGGGGGTGAACTTGATCAAAACAAAATTGAAATAACGAGACAAGCTTGTTAATCAATACGCTGCGTCAAAGTACCTTCACAAGCTTTTGTTCCTTATTGTCTGATTTTTTAAGTAGGTTTACGAACCTGTTTGTAATAGAATTCACATATAATTTATCATAAAACTAGTGTACCCATGCCGTTAAAAATGACAATAATTAGAAAGTTTTCATAGTGAGATGCAATGAAACAAAATTTTTGAAACAATGTATCGAGATTCAATAAATAAAGGATTCACAAGTAAAACTGAAGTCAATAAACGGTTTAATTAATCCTTCCCTTTCTATTTTTAGGCGTTCAATGGTATCGATGAATCATTACTTACTTCTGCTATTATACAAATCGATTTTTGCTCAATATCTTTTCATGTTAAAAATTTTATGTTTCATGGTGAAGTGAGTGTAATGAAAATATCTCTCGGCAGAAAAATATTACCAACAGAATGACAAAGACAGCAAAGACCAAGTTCAAGCAAGGCCATAGACAAAGTTATCTGAGTGCTTCACATGAAGAGCTGAAACAAATAAAACTACAATCTAAGAAACGTGAGAGTAAAAGAAATGAATAAAAGTTTAATTTTGCTTGTGAACTAATTTTGTCTAGATGCAGATAAATATTTTATTTGTTTAAATCATTAAAAACGACTAAATGAAGTAAGCGTTCGTAATTTTACTCACTTAAGGTGATTCACCTCCCTTGCCTTTACAGATGGGACAAGAAATACAAACATAAATGCATGTGACTTAAGAACATATCAGGCTTAAACGCCGGATATCATCCAATCACCGAAGTTAAGCAATGTAGAACCTGTTCAGTAACTATATAGGTAACCGCTTGGGAATATCAGGAGCTCTAAGCTTGAATGCACGAGATAACGGCTCGGAAAGAGAAAATCCAGTCGAGTTCGTTACATTCGCTTATGCGTAAAATGTCGTTGCAAAATGTATGAAGCCATCTCTTCCTCCCCTGGAGCCTTGGTTGACAACCAGTCTACTGCAGAAAGTAAGGAAAATGGTCGTCCAAGCGTGCATCACTCGCGACATCTCAGGAACACGTAGATGTTCGCAGATGCAGTGGGTTAGCCAATTTGTATCGGTGACAAATACAAATTAAACTGATCCTCTACTATTTTTACTAAAATGAAATGCAACAAAAACAACAACAACAACAAGAGAAATAATCGAATAGGCAGATATTTGTTTAACAGAAAATATTTTTATATAACAAAAACTACACGCAATATAATAAAGTTGTCTAAAACTAAAGAGTTCTTGGTTATGTGATCAAGGGTAATATAAAAGGTGTTATACTATAGATCTGGTAAGGAATTAAGCAGTTTATGTTCATGGTGAAATTGAATGAAATAGATTGCTTGACTTACTGTAGAGTTGTCTCCCTTCGACTGATATAGTTACGATTTCCTTTATGTTGTTAAGATATTGAGTGAGTTGGTTTCTGAATCATGTCTTATTTGAATTGGTCACTAAATGAGTTGAATTTGAAGAGAAATTGAATTTCATAAGCCGGGTTGATGTTAATAAAAATTAACTTTTAGCGAGGAAGTTGGGTTTCATGGATTCGTGTGAAGAGTTGATTATTTTAAGGACTCACTCACTAAGTCGTGTCGCAGTTTCATATTTATGAATTTTCTTGATCGCGTGGGAGCTTGTAAACATTTACATTTTTTTTTTTTTTTTTTTGGCACGTTGAACTCTGAACAAGTCATCTCGAGGGCAACCGTGCGGTCGTAGGCAGAAACATAAACTTATTATTTATGGACCAATCAGAAAGCAGTGTTTCGTACTGAGTCGATTTTAATGTGTTCAGCACGAACTGAGAATACTTAGCAGTGATTCTCTTTTAGCAGGTTTAAAACAGAGAATGGAGAATTCTAATTTTACACAGATATACTTATTCCAAGAGTCGATTCTATAAAAATCCCTCAAACCAGCTAATTACTAAAAATTAAATTCCCCCGATAAATCTTTTTTCTCCATTTAATTCCAATAATCCTGAAACTCAATCAAGCCTTCACTCAAATTTTTACCTTTTCTATATTATGAAACCGAGTCTGTTGTCATTTAACTCAATTTGCAAACCGCGGTCAAGCCTTCTTGGGGAGCTACTAACCCCACATAAGTCGTTTACCATTCCCCTTATTACAGAGTTTTCAATTACTGTTCTATACGAGCAGTGTTGTGCTTGACAAAGATAATTTCAGTGAACACCTCGTCTCGAAGAATATTACTACCGTAGTAAGTTTAGTAGAATACTTAGACTTGCAGACTATCAAAAGGAGTGCCGAAAATTACTCAGTGAGCTAAAATCAGAATTTAAAAATCAAGAACATTTCAGCCAATTCTTGTATACAGCGATTTTAGTTAAATCCAATCTTGCGCCTTTAATATTGCGCTTGTAAAAGAAACACTAATTAAATACCAAGTACCACATGGCATAATTACTATAGTTTTACAGTTGAAATGGCTAGATGTAACCGTTACGATTCTATGCTAACAGTGTCTTCAATCGCACTTCTCGCTTGTAAGACTCTCTTTCGGCTTCTTGCTTTCCAGTCAACTTTGATCTTCAAAAATTTAAATACAATGTCAGTCCTTATCTTCTGTCTTCTTAGTTTTTATTCTTTTATTGTCCTCTCTCCTTAATAGTAGTTTTTTCTCATATTCTCTTATACTCGGTCACCTCTTGTGTCCTAGTGGCGTTATTATCTTAGATCTTCAAACATTTAAATGCAATATCAATTGTTATCTTCTGTCTTCTTCTTCTTTCATTGTCCTCTCTCCTTAATAGTAGTTTTTTTTATATTCTTTAACACGCAGTAACCTTTTGTGTCCTAGTGACTTTATTGCCTTTGATCCTCATAAATTTAAATGCAATGTCAATCGTTATCTTCTGTCTTCTTAATTATTCTTCTTTTGTTGTTCTCTCTCCTTAAGAGAAGTTTTTCTCATATTCTCTAACACTCAGTAAGCCCATGCGTCCCAGTGGCTTTATTATCTTGCATGGAGTGAAATGATTAATTTTTTTTTAAAACAGCTCAATATAGATCTGTAAGTAAAATCTTCTCTTCATCTGTGAGAACATAGTCCAGCATTCACTGCCATTGTACTACATGTTTTTAGTACTTAGCATATATTTTAGAAAGCATCATTTGTTATTTTAATGTCTGTTCAAATTTCAGTATTACATTTTTCATTTTCTGTTAAAACATTTCCTAAATGTTTAAAACTCTGTATGAGGAAAACTGGTAACCATTAGCATTAGAGATTAGGAGAACAGATACTATACTTTGATTCAATTACGATGGACAAGGAATAAATACAGCACTGACGGATCGGTCAATGGACGCCGAATATTTCCTTATAAAGGAACAGTTCGTATTACCATGATTCTCAAAATTCTTGTTCAGTCTTTACGAATCAATTATTTCACCATTTCTCTTTCTCGATGATTGTTATAGCTTTTGAGAAATTAAATAAATAAATAAACTTCTACATCATTGGTTTTATCTGACTATTACTGATGAACAATGAGATCCTATTTGTCCACTTGTGATATAACAGTATAAATTTATTTTAAGAGTAGGACATCATCTCGAAGGGTTTTCTGTACAAAGCAAATTTGGTTTTAATATGAACTAAGTACCCGTGAAAATGTCATGGTTTTCCTATTTGTATTTTTTAATGAATGGTACTCAAGTTCCTTGATAAAATCCAGAGACGGATATGCAATGTAATTGGGCCTGATCTGGCATCTCGTCTGCTGTCGTTCTCTCACAAACGTGCCGTCGCCTCCCTCTGGCTGTTTTACAAATACTTTCATTGTTAACTGCTCCGATGAGCTGCTTTCGCTGGTTCGCAGACTTCATGAATTTAAGCGTTCTGCTAGGCTGGCATCTCGCTCTTACCCTTTCACTGTTGAAACTGTTAAATGTAGCCGTTTCTTCTATTCCAATCGCACCTCTCACCTGTGGAACTCCCACCCCGTTTCTTGTTTCCCTGATAGCTATAATCTCCAACTATTCAAATGTAATGTCAATCGACGTCTCCAGATAACCTGATCTATCTCCTAACCGTCTCTTCATCCTTTCCTCTATCACTCCTCTTTGTTCTCGCTCCAACACTGTAACCACTTGCGTGCTAGTAGCTTCCCGCCTTGCTTGGGGTGAAACGCTTAAAAAAAATTCTTAAGTAAATGGTTGAATAAGCTCCTTGGGAGGGTACACGGCAATAAAATAACAGTTGAAATCCCTCATTTACCCCGGTATATACAGGGTGGAATGGATAAATTGTCGACTAAATGACGCAAAAATGAAAATATCACTGACAGCGAGATGTCAGCCTAGTTGACAGCTCATTTTAACAGATATATTTACCAAAGTTACACAAAAATATCTTAAAATACTAAATAGTAAATTTATTCAATGAAATCCTGATTGGCTTCAACTACAGACTCTAGACGACTTCGGAATCTCCTGCAAATCTTCTGTGACGTCTCCTTGCTTACGTTGGCAAATGCTGCCATAATCTTTGCCTTCAGTTCATCTTTGGTGTTACAAGGAGTGTTCTTCTTTCTTTTGTCCTTTCTTTTCTTTTCTTTCTTTCTTTCTTTCTTTTCCAAATATTGTATATTTTCTTCTAATAGTATCTATTTTTATTTTTATTTACATATTGCTAACATATTTTTCCTTTTCTTCGACGTCATTCAAAGCGTTTTAGAAAGGTTGAAAGTGTAAGCAGTTTTCAAAACGAGGCCAGAAATAAGATTTTCGAATAAAAACAATTAATGTCAAAATATTGAATGATAAGGGACCGGGTGGACGTTAAAACTCAAACATTAAGTCTGCTGCTTGCTGATTGTTTCATTATCTTTACAAACCAGAAAGTTATGGTTAAATATACTATGAGTACGTTTCTGACCAGATGGAGTTGTCTAATCTTACTTTTTATGCATCGTCTATTTATTTGACTTGGGCCCAGAAATACATTATCCTTGGAGCAATGTTATTCTTATGAAATCAGGTACATAGAATTGATTGACAAACACCTATCTCACGGTTATCGTTACAGGTAATCTTTAACCAGTTGTTTTAGCAAGCCATAACAGCAATGTAGTGATTTCGATCCTCACGTTTCAAAAAATATGAATATTTTTATAACATATGCTGACCTAAACTATCTTTAATCCCTTTGGTTTTCCGCCATATCTTCCCTCAACACCGAAGAACAATGCCTACTTCAAATCAAACATTAAAATTTAAGCATTCTTTCCTTATTGTATGTCCCAGAAATATCATCTGTCACTTTTTCCTTGTTAGCAGCAGTTTCTTTGTAATTATTAACCCTCTTAAAACTTCCTCATTGATCACATGTTCTGTCCGTATAATTCTCAGCATTTGTTAACAGTATTTGTATCGCTTAAAGCTAAAAGTCATCCTTCTCTTAGACCCAAGGATTTCGTGCCCAATCTGTCCTGCTACTTACCCATAGCATTTACCCATATTTTCTATCGCTTAGTTTCTGAAAGTTGTTTTACGTCATTTTGATGCTCCTATAGATTCATGTGGCACATATTCCTATTGCTCTACTACCAAAATCTTTAAATTTGATGTCCTTGATTAATTTTAACGGCCCCAATGTGATCCAAGGGAAAATCGGATACCAATCAACCTTCGAATATAGGGGGAAATTGTCTGCCTTGGAAGATAATAACATACCATATCTGCAGAACACACGTACACACGCACACACGCACGCACACACACACGCACACACACAACATTTTTTGGAATAAATGATTATATATATATATATATATATATATATATATATATATATGTGTGTGTGTGTGTGTGTGTGTGTGTGTGTGTGTATGTGTCCGTGTGTGTGTGTGCGTATGTAATTTGGACAGCAATCTCTATATTATACAAGTTTCATTAAAAATGACAGACAAGTTACTGCGGTTAATTTTTTTCATTTATTTATTTTTTTTTTTTGTGTGTGTGTGTTCATATAATTTTCTTTTCTGGACGTAATTTAAAATTGTCCGAATGTTCTATGTGTCCGAGCCTTTTCAGCTATAATTTGAGCCATTATCAAGGATGATTTTATTTTCATTTTTAACTGAATGTATGAATTGTTTTATGTGTGCCTCTAGAATTATAGGAATGTTTTATTTTCCGAACATTGTCATCACATTTTGTCTGTATTCATAGTTGATCTTATTTAGTTCCTGACCTTTTTTTAATTAATTATGCTTCAATTATTTTAGCCTTTTTACATGTGTATGAGGCTATTATATTTCTATTATTACTTGAATATTTCTTTGAATGAGTTCTAATTGAGCTATGGCCAGAGAGATATAGCGTGAGTCTTCTTGTTAGACATGTTGTAGTATATCCAATATAATTATTTATAAAACTGGTTTGATCAGTAAAATACGTCCCTTAAGATATTCTCTTAAGATTTAGATGAGATAAGTTGTTCTGGATAGTGGACGTGCTAATATTTTCCGAAGCAGGGTTTCATAAAATAAATTACCAAAACTGTTCCTGCCATTATATTGGAGAAACAAGCATATATATATATATATATATATATATATATATATATATATATATATATATATATATATATATAGGGTGTCCATAAAGGTCGTGTGCACTTTAGAAAAATTATAGCTTCATTTGTATTTCCGATAGAAGTAATCTGTAAAAAAATTTATAAAGTTTAATGTACCTAGTTTTAAGTATAGCTAAAATAACTAATGTGATTTCAGGCATTCGTGGGAATCAGTTGCCAAATGTTTTCCGTGAACTGCAAAATCGTACCACCCTTTGTATTGCTAATAATGGAGGACATGTGGAAACTTAAATAAAATTTCATTAAAACCTTAAAAAATATAGATTTACTTCTTTTTAATATTTTTTTACAAATTATCGCAAATACAAATAAATTTATAATTTTTTTAAGTGCACACGAACTTTTTGGACACCCTGTATGAATATAAAAGTGACCATTGAAGTCAGAGGGCCTGATGATTGCGTCCAACATGAAACAGCCTGTCGCCTCTGAGTGTTGACTTCAATGTTCACTTTTATATTTGCATACGCTCTATCTCTGATATTGAGCACTGTATCCCATAAATATAGCACACCTTAAAACTATATTTCTTCATATATATATATATATATATATATATATATATATATATAGTTATCCTGAATCTGACCGAACCTTCAACATGCGCACGAAGCATATTTACCAAGATTTTACGATATGAGAAGCCTGTCAATTCTTTTTCCATAATAGGGGGATAAATGGATTCCCCTCATGGTTTTGAATTATCTTCCTTTCATAGTGGTTACCGACGAAAGCTAGAAAGTCCAGTTATTCCTACTCTTTAAAACATGACTGGAGAAAGAATATGTAAGGTGACGCTCTTTCTAGATATAAACAGAAATTGTCTCAGACAGAATTTGAAAACAGCTCGACTGATTCCATTTTTCATGTTGTCTAAGATTAAATCACTCGCTACCTTCCTTGTGTATATATACAAAAACAGATCTTTTACATGAGAGGATCTACCCAAACTTTTGAGAAATTTAAATTGTATTCATTAATTGAATGTAATACAGATTTTTGCTATTATATTCTGTGAACAGTAGTCTTTGTTAGATCGTTGTAAATACGTAGAAAGAGAAGAGAAATATTAAATGTTAGAAGCAATCCTTTTTAGCCATGACCAAATTTTTTGGGGGTAACATTGATTTATAAACTATTGGCATATTTAAGCCAAATGATTCGATTAAACAGACATGAGGCTAAACAGATGAATAACCAAAAGAGAGAAAAAATGTCTCGTGCTATTATTCCACATGAAGTACTTAAAATTCTGCAGTATACTTGGACTCACTATTTGCTCAAATGTTGTACTTCAGAAATCCTGATGAAGAAAGTTTGGGATAGGAAGATTGTACTGCGCCAAACTTTTAAAGTAGAGAAACATTTTTTAAATTATCATTGAAAATTCGGTTTTTACTAAGCTTACAGCTAGAAGGAGTGCAGAATTAAAAGATTTTAATGCACCATTCTTTCTGCAAGGTAAAGATTACTAGAAATTTTCTCAGCATATTGTGTTAATCATTTCGGACTCCCTAATAATATTTTCTTACTTTAGCTTTCTACTGCTCAAAATCAAAAGAGTGAGGGTTTGCATGTAAATAAATAATTCCATTTAGTTTTGCGCTGTCACAACCTCCTACTTGGCACGAATTAGTGTTAGCAAACTACAGTCATTGCTTCACAGTGAGGTCGCATCGGCTGTTTTCAGGGTCAATACCTCAGATTCATACCGTCTTAATTTTCCATTGAAAGTAAAAATATCTTTTCACCAAACGAAAGTTTTTATTGTAAAAATACAAATGTCTGTCTCCCGCAGGGAAATTTTGCCGACTACTTGCCACTGATGCTGAGGGTATAGTGAGTGAGAGAACTTACAAACTCACATCTGCTCGCTACGAAGCCAAAAACTTCACTGAAAAATATCGGAGTGACGAACTCTGTATCTGTCTATATTTCTGAGATGAGCTATTATGTACATTATTCGGACTATTTTCCTCATCTTTGTCGCTATATTTATTACAACTTTTCAGCCGTTGTACACTCCAGTCTTCTTCAGGTGGTTGGAATGTCGAACCCTTTATTTCGCTCACTGGGGTAGACTGTTCTAGTTCCACGTGCTATGTTTAATGGATGTCAGTTATCAGTTATCTCCCGTTAATTTCCCTCTGAAAGTTCTTCACTGCCTTAACCGGATATTGAACTCACACTCTTTGGGTATTGAACTCACACTCTTTGGGTCCTGTCACTGGATCTAACCAACGCCTTTATCCACTGTGCCATGTGTCTTTGAGGACATCTGTGTATGAATTTCTGGGTATTATAAACCTAATGGCACGGAACACCATTGGAAAATTCGTAAACTTAAGGAATCAGCACATATGCTAGGCCACAAAAATCTCTTGAGCCGACCAAGCATAGACATGAATACAATATGGGAACCAGTAATAAGGAGTGCCAGAGAAAAGCGGTAATAACAACAAAAGTTGCAATATGAGCTCTGGTAAAAACATGCAATGATAACAGCAAAAACAAATTGCAATATGAGCACCGGTAAAAATGGTTGATGAAAACATTAGGTTTATAATACACAAATTCACGCACAGATGTCCTCAAGGACACATGGCACAATGGATGAAGGCGTTGGTTAGATCCAGTGACAGGACCCAAAGTGTGTGAGTTCAATACCCGGTTATGGCAGTAGACAACTTTCAGATGACTGATAACCTGACATCCATTAAACATGGCATGTGGAGCTTGAACAGTCTACCCCAGAAAGCGAAATAAATGGTTCAGTTCGACATTCCAACCACCTGAAGAGCGTACAACGGCCTTGGAGACAAAGATGAGGACAATAGTCCGAGTAATGTGACGAACTCTATTTTTTTACCAGAAAAAATCCTCGTTAGTTGTTTATTAGTCAATTCACAGACCACTGAAAAGTCCACGCTATACACTGAGGTATTTCATTTTCTTTTACCGAAAGTTTGACCGTCAACTGACCGTATCTTATTTTAGAAAAAGATTTATTTGTAACGATCAGTTTGGCTGTTTATTTACTAAAATATTTGTTTCTTCTTAACACTTAATCTTAAATTAGTATCCTTATTCTACACCGACAATATTAGATTCAATATTGAAGATTTGCGAAATAAACTTATAGACCATGAGGAACTCAAATGATATTTAATAAATGTAGGTTAGTTTTCACTGAGGGTTCAAATTGTTTCAGTAGAATTGGTCTGTGAACTCATCATGGCAATCGCTATTCAACGGAGAAACACAGAAATCGTTTGACTGAACTATTTTAACTGGAAGCCCCAGACATTTGACAACCTGCATTTTATCTGAATTTAAGAAGTGTTTTAAAATATATACGCAAATACGTTGGTGACTTTACCAAAAGAAAGAAAATAAAAGTTATTTGATTCCAACGTATCCGTATGATAAAACAATTTGCGACATTTTTGAAAACTCTAATCTTTATACTTCCGTGATATTTAAACATGAAAAAGTTGAAATAATCTGATTGCATGTCCCGCTATCTTAGCACTGTTTTCTTAAACTGTACGTTGATAACTATTAAAAAGAAATCTAGAAAGGGCAAATACTTCCTTATAACTTAGAAGAGAGATCAGGATAAACATCAACACTTGTTAGAATGCTGTTAAGAATACTTGAAAAGTTGCAAAAATAAAAATGATGTGTTTTGTACTTCCTGTAAGGGAAAACACGTATCGTGGAAGAGAGGACTTTAAGAATCGTAAAAATCACAAGTCGATAGAACAATTATGCGGAGACAGCATATCAATCATGGTAAATATTCGAGGCATACATCCATGTGCAGGTATAATATCGATTTTTCTATTTAAATCGCTCTCTCTATCTTTCTCTCTCTCTCTCTCTCTCTCTCTCTATATATATATATATATATATATATATATATATATATATGTGTATTAATATATATATATATATTAATCTCTCTTTCTCTCTCTCTCTCTCTCTCTCTCTCTATATATATATATATATATATATATATATATATATATTAATATATATATTAATCGATCTGACAGTCGATTGGTCTGTTTATTTATTTCTATTTATTCATTTATCTACCTACTTAGAGACAGATTGGGATAGATAGATAGATAGATAGATAGATAGGAACAGATTGATATATATATATATATATATATATATATATATATATATATATATATATATATAAACATAGATAGATAGATAGATAGATAGATAGCAACAGATTGAGATAGATATATATATATAAACATAGATAGATAGATAGATAGATAGATAGATAGATACATAGATAGATAGGAACAGACTGAGATAGATAGATAGATAGATAGATAGATAGATAGATAGATAGATAGATAGATAGGAACAGACTGAGATAGATAGATAGATAGATAGATAGATAGATAGATAGGAACAGACTGAGATAGATAGATAGATAGATAGATAGATATATAGATAGATAGATAGATAGATAGATAGGAACAGATTGAGATATATATATATAAACATAGATAGATAGATAGATAGATGTGTCGATAAGGAAGAGTACTTTTTCTCTAAATAAATCAAACATTTCTATTGTCAATGCTTTGCATTCTTGCAAATCGTTTCGTACGAGAAGTTCGTACTTTAATTTACGTTTTCATTTTATTCATTTCTTTCTTTCTTTCTTGATTTGTGATTTGCTTAAGCCGTTCGTTCCCTGTTTTACGGGACTTCAAAGCCAAAACCGGAACTCATCTCTTCGTTATTGTGTTTCTGGAATCTCAGAAAGAAAAGCTGGAATTATGACAAAAAAATGAGGGTGGGGAGATGTAATTTACCATGAACGAATTGGTCGCGGCATGGAAAAGGCGCCAAATGATTTGCATTCCTTACGCACAACGCGCGGAAGTTGTGTTGTATTTCAAAATCGGATTTCCGATTTTTATTTCATTCTCACTCTCACACACACACTCTCTCTCTCTCTCGCACTCTCTCTCTCTCTCTCTCTCTCTCTCTCTCTCTCTCACACACACACACACACACACACACACTTTCGGCGTGCTTTTTCTTCGAAGTTTTGTATGTATGTATGTATATTTGAGCGCACGTCTGTTTGTTTCAGTCTGTGTTATCTATTTCATTCTCCATCTTTATTCACATAATCACACAAATGTACGAAGGGATTGTCGAAAATTTATTGGTCTTATCATTCCACAAACTAACACCATAATTTAGAGAAGACACTTGGGTCGAGAACTTTTAACTCTTCTTGAACAGTTTTTCTCACACCTACTAGCGCACACGCACACACACACACAGACACAGACACACACACATATATATATATATATATATATATATATATAGTTTATGCAAAAACTAGGTAATCCGTATGGGTAGACCCAAGGAGGATGATACCCAGAGAGCTCAATGTAAATTCAGTGCAGATATGTTTGAATAAAAACAGACCACTTTAAGGTTCCATGTAATAAGTTATTTCACCACAACCCCTTTAAAAGGGCTCTGGATCATCAGACTTTCCTTCCAAAGGTTTAATTTTTTTTTCATTTCAACCTTTGGAAGTAAAGTCTGATGATCCAGTGCCCTTTTAAAGGGGTTGTGGTGAAATAACTTATTACATGGAACCTTAAAGTGGTCTATTTGTATTCAAATATATATATATATATATATATATATATATATATATATATATATTTATATATATATTGATGCATGTTTGATTAAATAATATAGACATGTGTTGTCTATTTATTTTATGTAAATTCATTTCATATATTCTGATAAGCTTAATAATATTATCATTAAACGAAGAAAGAAAATCAAAATATTGATACATATTTTTAAATCTTATCTAAGCTTTCGGCTTACATAAGCCATTATCAAAGATGACAATTACATTACAATATATTAA
>OZ010577.1:130839590-130849590 GCA_963932145.1 Acanthosepion lycidas | reverse complement strand
GGAGAGAGGAAACAGAAAAGAAGAAAAATAATTAATTAAGGGAAGCGGAAATCAGAAGAGAAGTAAAGAAAGAAAACAAATCAAGAGAAAGAGAGGTAGTAGAAGTGAATAAATGGAAAAAGGAAAACACAGGAAATAAAGGAAACGGAAGAGAAGACAAAGGTGGAAAATTAAAAGAAGAAGAAAAGTCAATGGAAGGATTAAGAGCCGAAACGAAAAAGAAGAAAAACAAGTGAAAGAGAGTAAGCAAAAGAGAAAAACATTGACGAAAAAACAATTGAGATAGAATAAGCAGAAAAAAATGAAAAGGGAAGAAGAGGAGAGAAAGAAAAGGAAGTGGGGAATCCGATGAGTAAAAAAGAAAGAAGGAATAGTAAAGGAAACAGAAAAGAAGAAAAGGAGGAAGGGAAAAAAGAAAGGCAGGAGAGAATGGAAAATAGGGAAAGTAAGAAAAAAAGGAAAGAAATGTAACAGAAGAGAAGAAAAGAAAGAAAAAAAATGGAAGGAGTGGGAGTAAAAGAGAAGAAATGCAAAACGATAAAACAAAGGAAGGAGCGGAATGCAAAGATACAAAAAGGAAGAAGAAACAAAATAATAAGCGGAAGCAGAAAAAAAGAACAGGAATACAAAAATAGGAAAGAAAGGAGGAATCAAAGGAGAGGGGACAAAAAAAAAATTGAGAAGTACAAAAGATGTAAATATATGAAAAAGTGAGAATGCAAAGAAAACGAAAGTAAAGAAAATGAAGAAAAAAAGAGAAGTTGAGAAAACAGAAAAGAAGAAAAGGAAAAACAAAAACAAGAGAAAGAACGAAAGCAGAAGATGGGAAGAACAGACAAATGGAGGGTAAGGCTAACAAAAGTATAGAAAAAGAAGATGAAATAAACGAAACAGAAGAAGAAGAAAAGAAAAGAAACAGAAGATGAAATAAACGAAACAGAAGTAGAAGAAGAAAAGAAAAGAAACAGACGAAGATGAAATAAACGAAACAGAAGAAGAAGAAAAGAAGAGAAACAGAAGAAGATGAAATAAACGAAACAGATGAAGAAGTAGAAGAAGTAGAAGAAGAAGAAGAAAAGAAAAGAAACAGAGGAAGATGAATTAAACGAAACAGAAGAAGAAGAGAAGAAAAGAAACAGAGGAAGATGAAATAAACGAAACAGATGAAGAAAAGAAAAGAAACAGAAGAAGATGAAATAAACGAAACAGAAGAAGAAGAGGAAAAGAAACAGAAGAAGATGAAATAAACGAAACAGAAGAAGAAGAAGAAGAAGAAGAAGAAGAAGAAGAAGAAGAAGAAGAAGAAGAAAAGAAACAGAAGAAAATGAAATCAACGAAACAGAAGAAGAGGACGAAGAAGAAGAAAAGAAAGAGAAGATGATGAAATAAACGAAACAGAAGAAGAAGAAGAAAAGAAACAGAAGAAGATGAAATAAACGAAACAGAAGAAGAAGAAGAAGAAAAGAAAAGAAACAGAAGAAGATGAAATAAACGAAACAGATGAAGAAAAGAAAAGAAACAGAAGAAGATGAAATAAATGAAACAGATGAAGAAGAAAAGAAACAGAAGAAGATGAAATAAACGAAACAGAAGAAGAAGAAAAGAAAAGAAACAGAAGAAGATGAAATAAACGAAACAGAAGAAGAAGAAGAAGAAGAAGAAAAGAAACAGAAGAAGATGAAATAAACGAAACAGAAGAAGAAGAAGAAGAAGAAGAAGAAGAAGAAGAAAAGAAACAGAAGAAAATGAAATCAACGAAACAGAAGAAGAGGAAGAAGAAGAAGAAAAGAAACAGAAGATGATGAAATAAACGAAACAGAAGAAGAAGAAGAAAAGAAACAGAAGATGAAATAAACGAAACAGAAGAAGAAAAGAAAAGAAACAGAAGATGAAATAAACGAAACAGAAGAAGAAGAAAAGAAACAGAAGAAGATGAAATAAACGAAACAGAAGAAGAAGAAAAAGAAAAGAAAAGAAACAGAAGAAGATGAAATAAACGAAACAGAAGAAGAAGAAGAAGAAAAGAAACAGAAGAAAATGAAATCAACGAAACAGAAGAAGAAGAAGAAGAAGATGAAGAAGAAGAAGAAGAAGAAGAAGAAAAGAAACAGAAGAAGATGAAATAAACGAAACAGAAGAAGAAAAAGAAGAAGAAGAAGAAAAGAAACAGAAGAACATGAAATAAACGAAACAGAGGAAGAAGAAAAGAAACAGAAGAAGATGAAGAAGAAGAAGAAGAAGAAGAAGAAAAGAAAAGAAACAGAAGAAAATTAAATAAACGAAACAGAAGAAGAAGAAGAAGAAAAGAAACAGAAGATGAAATAAACGAAACAGAAGAAGAAGAAGAAGAAGAAGAAGAAGTCAAGACTGCAGAAGATGAAGAAGAGAAAAAATGGAACAGAAACAAAAGATAACGATAGGAGAAGACGAAGAAGAAAAGAAAAGAAATCTAGAACAATAAAATAAGAAAATAATGAGGTTAAAAATGTAATTTGAACGAGAGAGAACAAGAAATATATTATTACAAGAATGTCAAGATCGGATGTATAAAAAGAAAGTCTAGCGAATGATAAGAAAGAAAAGTGAAAAAAATGGAGTGAGAAAAGAATAATAAGCAATAATATGATGGAAAAGTGCAATATAGAGAGATGAACGAAGAGAAAAAATTGTGAAAGGCAACTTAAAATACGAATGATGAAGAAGAAGAAGAAAAAGAAGAAGAAGAAGAAGAAGTAATATGGAGATCGATGAAAGCAATGAAGCACGAATGAATAAAAGTTCAGAAAAGGTCAATACATCAAAAGAAAGCAAATAATCAAGTCGTGTGTAATGGAGTTGAAAGATGGCAGCGAACCTTAAAAATAGATAATTCCTTTGATTCCGCCACTTAGTTATCTTGTCTTACTCTTTTATGCTCTTGTCTATGTATGTGTGTCTACGAAAGCTTGTGTCTTCCTCTGTTTGTGTGTCTATGGAACGGGGGCGTGTGGATGCTTAACCGCTCTTTATCTTTTTGGGATCCACAGTACAATTAAACGTACAATGACAAAAAGAAGAAAAAATTCTGCTTCGCCGATCTTGATTTTGACACTGTTTTTCTTTTCAATTTTCATTGGAAAAGTATTGCTTCTCCTTCAATTAAGTGCGTGCATGGTTTTATCTAAGAGAGGAAGTATTTTACCTCCATATCCAGAAAGCTACAAATGAGTTTTACCCTCTACATTGTCTTCAGTATGTATTTTCGGACATTTATTCTTATAAATATGCTTGTCTTCATAGCATTGCTCAATAATAAATACATCTTTTTTATGCATAATAGCATGTGACTCGACGAATCACTGATTTTTTTTTTTTTTTTTTATCAGGATTTTCATAATAGTAGAAGTGCAAGATGATCTAAGTTATCGGCGGGGGAATGAGTCCGTTGAACCGAGTTCGAACTCCAGCTGTGGTTGCTTTGGTTTGATTTGGTTTGTTTTACAGCATATCAACCTCAATGGGTTATTTAATGCTGACAAAAACCTTTATTGCGAGTAATATTTTGTTTTGTCAAAAATCTGTTTCTGGTAATATATTTCCTTCAAAATTGTATTGTTGGTAATAATTTTTTTTTTTAAGTATTGCTGGTAATAGTTGAGGGTGAGGGTACCTGAGAACACCAGCAATTAAGAGGTGGTTCCACACTCCTCAAAATCTCCTGGTCAGAGGCCTTCCAGCTGTGGTTGCATTAAACTTAAAGGGATGATTGTACTTTTTGCTTAGAATGTGACCGAATACAGTTTCAATTTATTTGAAATGTTAATAAATACAGCATAGTGAGTATAGAAATTAGAACTGTCTCTACTCAATAGAGACAGCTGGCGTTTATGCCTGTCTCTAATAATGAGGAAATAAGGCTTGGAGAATTTGACACTCACAGGACATATTGAGGGCAAAGCAGCGAGTAATATATACATAACGAGATTGAGTAAATGGATAACAGAAGAGAAAACAGTGGGGCGGATAGTGAAAAGCCAGAGCTTACTAAGAGCTACAAAAGATAGGAAGTTGTAGAGAGCGATTGTTCGCCCACGTACCGAATGGAAAATCTGCTCATTAAAAAAAAGCTCAGAATGCTATCTCATCAATATGCGAGAGAATGAATAAATATGCCGTATTTGATGTTATAGAAAACCTATGTTCATATAAGACCCACATTCATATAAGACTAACTAATTTCAACTTAATAGTTCAAATGCACTAACTGATATTAATGGCTGTTTAGTGCTACTTAGTGTTATAAACACCCACAGCCACAAATATATATATATATATATATATATATATATAGACTTATATATATATATATATATATATATATATATATATATATATATATATATATATGTGTATATGTGTGTGTGTGTGTGTGTGTGTGTGTATACATATATATAGTTAATTAGTTAAACCTAGAGAGCCAGACAAACCTACCAAGGTTTCATGTAAGCGGATTTTCAGGGAAGGCCGGCTTGTTTATTTGCAAATCAATATACCGAAGGTTTTCCGAGCGACGAGCGAGTATAGTTTCTTATACTTATAAGATTTCTATTAAGAATATATATATATATATATATATATATATATATATATATATATATATATATTACTCCAATCTTGTATAAATTAAATAAGCTAAGCAAGTAACACATTTTTTTAATCATTTCCTCCCAAGCAAGGCAATAAAGTCACTAAGACGCAAAGGAATATAAGAAACACTATTAAGGAGAGACAGGACAATAAAAGAGCAAGGATTAAGAAGACAAAAGATTACGATTGACATTGCATTTAAATTTTCAAGATCAAAGTTGACTATTAAACAAGAAGCCGGAAGAGAGTTCCACAAGCGATAAGTGTGATAGATGAAACTGTTAGCAGAGAAGTTACAGTCACATCTAGCCATTTTCACTGTAAAATGATGAGTTCTTGCCGCCAACCTAGTACACTTCATAAAGACTAAAGTACCATGGAAGTATTTATAGAAAAGTTAAAGCTACGTTACAGCGGTGGGAAAGTGACTGAAGACAAGATGCCAGGTCAGGACCAATAACATTGCCATTTCATCTCTAAATATATAAGCAGGAGCACCAGATCAGATGAGGTAGCAATATTCAAAGCAAGAACGAATGGTAGACTTATAAATATCTTTTTGCTCATCATTAATGTTTCTGTTCCTAATTCTTCGACGCCCTGTAACCCCTTGTGTTTTAGTGGCATTACTGCCTTGCTTGGCGGGGTGCCAAAAACTATGCAAGATAGATTCTAGCGTGACATAGCTGCAGACGTAGCAATTAATTCAACAAAATCATTTTACAGAAAACGTTAGTTCTAGAAGTCGCAATGAGACACTCTCCTGGGGGTTAGCATAAATAGAATGGTGTTTACCCAATACAAAGACCAAGGCACTTGGGAATGCCACGTGATGTAAGCTTAGGTGGGTGGTTAGAGTAATGGATAATGTTCTGGAATTATTAATCGGGGAGTCTTATAATTCTTGTTAGTTTTGTTATAACGGGTAAATACCATTGGGAAAAGTAGGAATCTCCTCTCTTTCTTCCCAAGCTATGGGTTAATTAGTAAAACTTGTATCACTA
Source organism: Acanthosepion lycidas (assembly GCA_963932145.1). Taxonomy (NCBI): domain Eukaryota; kingdom Metazoa; phylum Mollusca; class Cephalopoda; order Sepiida; family Sepiidae; genus Acanthosepion; species Acanthosepion lycidas. Next base: position 130,843,960 of record OZ010577.1, on the reverse strand, counting down.
TACCTTATCTCAAATTTTTTTATAATTTTAAATAACCTACAATAGGTTGATAACCCGTAAAAAACAAATCAATGGATCAAAAACAAGGCCCAAGCGCCACTCAATATAGAGAGCCAAGGTATATAAGGATTTATTTATTTTTATGGAGCAGGTAAAAAAGACCTGTAAGAATGATAACGACTAAACCTAGATTTACAGATTATAGTGATCGGGGAACCATTCTCGCGGGAGTCTGTTCCACAAAGGAGTGGCGCGAGTTCGTGAAGAAGCTGTCCGAATGGAGCTTTCTTCTTGCTAATAGAATATAAAGAGAATGCAGATGATTTACTCTTGTTTACGTTGTATGGTAGGTCCCGACTGTAAGTGTAAGGATGGGCAGGGGACTGGATGAACACTTGTCATGGAAATAGCGATACAGCGTTCAGACTATATATATATATATATATATATATATATATATATATATATATATATATATATATACCCAAGTATAGGATTGGTGTATAAGAAATAAATTCAAATAACCAAAAATAATATCCTTAAAAGAGTGCTCAATACAGAATAAAGTAAATATAATTTATTCGAACATTATAACATAAATATGTTATAAAATCACTACAAATATAGCCATTTTATTTCAACATTTCTGGTGTCTTATCAAGTATATATATATATATATATATATATATATATATATATATATATATATATATATATATATACATGCCACCTCGAGGCGGTATAATGGTTAGCAAGCTTGTTCTCGTAGAACAATTATGACTGAGTAGTGAGTTCACTGGGTGCCTCATACTTTCGGCCTTGTGCCACATCTAAGCTACGCTTAGAAAATCACTAGATAGATAGATAGATAGATAGATAGATAGATAGATAGTGAAAGATGTTACATTTTAAAATATTTTACTACTGTTCGTCCAATAGAAGGCCCAAGTGCCACTCCAATTAATGGATTCATGTGTGCTTTGCACGAGCGTAAGAAAAGACAAGCGAAGATCGAGGAATTATGCATATATTCTGTTTTCATACGATACACGGTTAGTCCTTTCTTCTCGCTTTAGTAAGATATGACGGGAGAACTCTTAACATCAGCACGCTAAACAAGTTAAATAAATCCGGTAAGAAGATGCAGCCTTGTCTTACGCCTTTATCTTTTCCTGTGTACTTTCTCATCTTATAATCTTAGTCTATTTCAACTTAAAATGTCTTTAATGTTAGTCTTTTTTTAACTTTAAATGTCTTCAATTTTTAAAGATAATAATGGTGTTAGCGACACAAGTTTTACTAATTAACCAATGGATGGAAGTAAAAAAGAAGGTTTCATCCTTTTCCCAAGGCTATTTGCGCATAAGTCAATATAATGAATCTATGAGTCGGAAATCATTTCTCCGATTAACAATTCCGAACCATTAACCATACCACCACTTACATCAAATTTACGGCACCTGATATTCCCAAGTGGTCACCCATTTAGGTACTGACCAAACTCGACATTGCTTAACTTGCTAAGCATTGATCGATTACGAAATGTTCTGTTAATTTACATTTATTACTCTAGTAGACCTTATTAAATTTGACAACGATATTAACAGCTATTTTACTGCGTCTTCTAAAGTAGATAAGTTACGTATCTGTGAAAGGAGATCTTCCTGATTTGTTCAAATAATGATTCATCCTTTTTCGACTCCAGTAAACATTGTGACAAGCAATGATCAGGGATACTCCCGATAGGAAAGAGAGAAGAGAGAAACGAAGTTATGACTTTCTTGAATATATCACTTCTTAAATGGACGCAAAATGTTACAACTAGAGTTGGAACAGTTCGCTAATTTCCTTTTGTTCATGCTGATAACTATCAAGCCACTATGCACTTTAACGTACCTATAATACGCAGAGATTATATACTTGTAGATTTTTTTTGTTTTTTGTTTTTTGTTTTTGTTTTGTTTTTGCCAAGCACTTTAGCTGACTTGTCTCGGCGTTTATCTTTGCTTCACAAGCATAAATACAAACACACTGACACATAGACATGTACTCTGTATCTTCACTTACACACACTCAGTCGCCCATATAATCCTAAAAAGGGAGAAATGCTTCGAAATAAAGACAAGAATTGGTGGGGGGCGGAGGCAATGGCAGGTTTTATTTTTGGCAATCTTCTTCGAAGAACAGCTCGACCATAAAATCCATTTCGCGAGCAGAAAAATCAGAAAGAAAATTTTTTTTTTTTTAAATTACAAAAATATATTCGATTGATCAAGCGATCGAGTTAAGTTGTTGTTAAGTAAGCGCACATAATTGCATGTCAATTGCGGTGCTTCGAATCCACTTAAAAGCAAGCATTTGGAATGCTGATTTTCAAGGCAAATTTAACAGAACACAGTTATCTGAACTTCATTTGCTTATTAACTGTACAAAGCTATATATCATATCGAGTGCAGTCGGAATCACAGACTGTCTAAAAACTCCACGATTAAGCATATATTCGCTTTTGAACCCAGTGTGAGCAGAGTCTGCTCTGCTATTTAACCTCTAGCTGGGGAAAGGAGATTAATTCATAACTCTCCTAAGGGTATTGGTGCGAAAGTGAAATTAATGAACCCGTTCGGATTCGAACTCCGTTAGCTGTTTTCACCTTCCGAGCCATTAACTGTGAGATATTTTGTACATGCAAAGAAAGAAACTGAAGGAACTGGGTGCTAATTTTATTGATCGGTTTTACAGGGTTCAATCAACACCGAGTATTTTCAGCTCATCGTCAGCCCAGGAAAATAGACATACCAAGGTAGGAATCGTGATCTTGTGAAAGTATGTGATACTATTAAAGGAAAGGGATTAATTTAGAATATTAACTGGAACAGACAGAGAGTGTTTAAAGTATGGAATAACATAAACTGAAAGAAAAAAGACAAGACAGACCCGAAAGAATGACGGTTTTGGTTTGGGAAAATATATTATCAGAAGTCATGTGGAAGATCTTAAAGTGAAAGAGCATGCGAGGTTTGTTGAGAATTTTGGTAACAAAATAGGAAATGGAAAACTTGATTTACTGTACGTTTACTTAAGGTGGAAGCTACGAAAACATGTCTCATGATTGCCAAGCGGAAGAAGGGGTCATTTATATTACAATATTTGGTAAATTTTAAACGCGAAGGCTGAACCGAGGAACTGATTTTTTGCTTGCATGTCAAAAAGAGAAATAGTTTCGCCGATTTTGAAAATGTAAACAAATCGAGAAATGGGATTTATCCTTTGCTCAGAGAAAATGAGATAACAAGTTTTGCTAATAACGGGTCGGAGGAAAGGGCTGGTAAATCTCCGATTGCATAAACAAAACAAGGGGCTGAGAAAATTCGTTGTTAAAAATTAAGATAATTAAAAAAATTAATGACTAAAAGACCGCCTTTCGCCCACTCGGGTTAACAATCAGATTTGTCAAAGGGACAGCCGAAATGGCGGGCTTAGATAAGATACTAAGAGAGGAGAGGGAGGAAGGAGAAATTACCTCTGCCGATTTGGAAGTTATATTGCGAGGTATAAATAAAAGGATGAATGAGTTATACGGGCATGACGATACCTGCAACCACCATCAATTAGGGTGAGTGGTCCTCCCAAATTTGGAGAGATAATTAATATTGTGAACCAAACAACAAAGAACTCTTATTCAACTCGATACAGAAAGATGGGGAACCTCCAGAATCACAATTATCGTCAGTCTCCACATCGGTCTTGAGTCAAAGTCAATGTAAGTAGAGTGCTTCGGCGACCGAACATCAGAGAGAACGAGAGACAGTGGCAAAGAGCAGATACATGTGATACTGAAAACCACGTGACTTGCTGCCAAGAGAACCTCCGATTTCGAGCCCTGTTCCAAGAATTAGCACCAATAGGCAAATTGTCACTATAGAGATTTTAGTGGGAAGGGTTAATGTTGTTATACAATGAACTAAAAAAACCAAATCGAAAATTAACTCGAAGAATCTTTCGTTTTTATTTCGTCTACAAGAATATTTCTATTTTTTTCTTCATAACACAGCTTTGCCGTGGTTTGAACCAACGCTACGATTACTGATGTTACTCGAACCTCACCAGCTTTGTGATCAAGAAACACACCGTGGGCGGAGTGAGCTGTGGACCGAGGCGGCCAGCGAGCAATGACTCGGTGACTAGCAACACTATCGATTGACCCTGCAATCGTCCTACAACCCGGATGACCAAATCATCATCTGATATAGACGACGTGTGTAAAGGGTCATATCATCTGGTCACTGATAACCAGGTTGCCCAGGATCGGCTGGGGTGTGTTGTTATAGTTATAGTATCATAGCGAACTTCCAGGAGACAGTCGATGGCTT